>VZTD01001197.1:1203-11487 GCA_013397725.1 Rhagologus leucostigma | reverse complement strand
CTTCCTTCCTTCCTTCCTTCCTTCCTTCCTTCCTTCCTTCCTTCCTTCTCTTCGCCTCTCTACTACTAAATAAAATACATCAATTTTTTGGCATCAACATTTAATCTCGTTTGGTTTTAATCTCATTTCTGAGAATATTTTGAACCTTCTAAGTTCTTTCTGGTTTATGCACAGAAACTTAGCTTTCTTTGCTCTTCTGGGTCTAAACTGGATCGTAACAAGGGTGAAGACTTGTTGGAAGTGATACAACTTTTAATTCTTTAAGTAACTTTTGTCAGGGGTTTGTCTGCCTTTGACAAGGGGGTGAGGAACTAGAGTTTCTCTTCAAAAGACTGTTCAGCGAGGGTTTGAGTTTCACTTTGTGAGATCTGATGGGCTTCAGTCAACAAAAACAAGATTCCTAGACTCTGAGAGTTTAACACCTATAGATTGGAAGTAGCCAGAACATACAGAGGAGATAAATGGACATTAACAGACATTACCCCCTGGTGTGCTTGGAGACACCCGGTCTGGGAAAAGATTGATAAGAGAACCAAAGAATGAGAACCAGATTAGTATCGAAGGCGAAGGGATCAATAACAAATAGAAGACCGAATACTAAGAACTGTGTAATGTAGAACCAATGAACGAGAATTTCTTTGGGGTGTTTATGTACAAATATGTGAAAAGTCTGGTAAAGAACTCTGTGTGATGGAATGATTTCCACTGCACAACTTGGGCAAGTGTAGATGGAATGATTTCTATTGCACATCCTGGCCAGAATAAAAACCTGGCCAGAATAAAGTAATGCCTGATTCTCTAACATTTAAAAGATGTTGTTGGAGAGTTTCTTCTATTGCCACAGTTTTGGTGACAGACTGATGTCCTTTAACCCCTCGCCCCACAGCACTCAAGTACATTCCCATCATGACTCCAGTGAGGAGAGGGATGTGACAGTGCCATACCTGGGGAGGCCTCACATTCCAACAGCATAACACCAATAACCAGCCCACAGCACCCCAACAACATCAGCTTTTCTGCACTGTCATTGATGCTACAGCTCTGCTGGAATGAAACATGTGCCTTCATGGGGAAAGCTTAGCAGATCCAACTTTGCAGCATGGAAACTGCCTCCCCGTTTGGGAGGATTGGAGCGGAACTGGTTTGAAAAGGGCAAGAGGCAACGCACAGATGAAGGAGTCCACATGATTGGAAGTAGCATGGCCAGGGCTCCCATATGGGAGGGAGCACAGAGGGAGCTCTGGGTTCTGCTTGGGATGTTTCTCTGAACCGACCATCTACAGCCTTTGTTCCCCCAGAAACATGTCTTAGAGGTCTCTGATCCCAAGTCTCTGCTGGCAGCAATCCCCGGGGGTTTCCCCCTGCAAACTTCTGCACTTCCCAATAGAAATGATCAGGAGACAGAGGGAAAACCCACCAGACCAGCCTTATTGAATCCAGGAAAGATCTCTCCATGGTGTTTGTCCCTCACTGTCTTACTGCACTTCAGGATGAAATGCAGAGAAAAACATTTAAGCCATAAAGCCACAGGAATGAAAACAAGGCAAAAGCTACTGAGTTCCTCTGTGTTGGTCCTTTCTCAGCTTTGATTTTTAGGACTCACCTGGATTCCAATCAAAATTCCTTCCTTAGGAAATGCAAACCCTGTGGCCAGCAGAGCCTTCTGGAAGGCAGAGTACACGTCCTCCCCAAAGCATGCAACCTGCAGAAAGGCACAAAGAAGGCAGCATGAGGGGAAAACCAAAAACAACCCAGTAACATTGCCTTAAAAAGAAAGAGGAATGACATTTTCAAATAGGCTCTTTTGTTTCTGCGTGAAGAAGACAGACTGCTTTTGCATGGAGCCTGCAGGCATGAGGAACAGGCAATAAATCAGAAAATCATTGCAGACAAATCTCGTAATTTTAATGAAGCAATAATGAAGGAATAAGCAACGCTTTAGTTTCAAACAGCACACTGAGGAGTACCAATTGATTCTGCTAAGTTATTGGGATGCTGTACACAGCCTCTGCTCCAATGTTTGGGATTGCATTGCAAATTATTTAGCATTATAGAAGGCTTAGACACCAGTGAGAGTTGTGCACACAGGCATGGTTCCTCTGCGTGCCTGCAAACCAGGGCAAGGCAGTGCTTGTGCTCTGGTGTATTTCTGGCATTTCTTGTGAAGGAAAACCAGAGGTTATATAGATGCTTTTCCATTAGAAGTCCACAGATGTGGACTTGGAAATTCTAGGAAAATTTTAGTATTTACTTAAAAAAAGAACAAAGCAATCAGGCCAATGCAAAATAATTTGTTTTATATAAAGAAATAGTTGAGGAAGAAACCAGTAAGAATCATTTAGCAGTTCTCCAGCATTCAGAACTGGATGTGGAGCTTGGTTGCTTACAGACTATCATATGATAACAATCAAAGAGCTGAACTGCATTCCTAACCAAAATTTGGAATTCTGGGCAAAAAGAGGAATGCGTGAGCTTTTGTGAAAGTTTAAAAACAAAAAAAACCCAACCAATCAACCTTCACTTTTTCTGGTCAGCTCCACACTTGTTGAAAAACAATCAGAAGCAGAAACTGACACTGATTTTTCTCTTTGAAGTAACAAATCTACCAACATATACAGATGGGATAAAGGGGCTGATTGAGAATTGCTCTCCCATTTTCCTCTTATGGTCCTTCCCATCCCAGAGTGAGCCCTCACATTCATGGTCTCACTGTTACAATGGTGAGCAGAAACCAGTATTTCATGAAAGAAAAATAAATGACGATTTGCCAGATCTGCTGAAGTAAAAAAAAGAACAACTAAACAAACAAAAATCCCACAAGGGAAGGGATTTAAAAAAAGTCATGACAACATGATACAGTGTATCTATATTCTATGTATATCCTGGACTTTTTAGGGTGACAGACAGACCCTGCCTTGTAGGCTCTCCAGCCTGCCAGGAGAGGTTTATTATTATGGCATGGTCCACAGCCACAATACTCAAACGGACCCCCAGCACTGTGTCTTCTCCTGTTGTGGGAACCGTGGCTTCCAGCAAAATAAATCTCTGCCAGACAGATGTGACAAATTCAAGTCCAGATGAAGCCATGTGTGTGAAAAATGTCTGTGAGGAATAACTGAGCATTTTACCCAAAGCAAGTTATTATCCTTACTTCACTATAAGAAAGACTTTCATAACTGTCTCACTTTACGGCATTTGTGAATATGGATCTTTCCAACTCATAAAAGTTAATAATCCCTCCTTTATGACCATGGTAATCTCTAACTCTGTATAAAGCCCAGAAAAATAAACCTTGTCCCTAGTTAAATTTTTATTCTTTTTTTGGCTAGGAGATTGTCTGTATATTCAATTTTGTTCTGAAAATCAGGAAGTCACAGAAGTCACTTGACTTTTTTCTGCCCATTAACTACACTGAAAAGAAATCTTCTGCAATACTGATTTCCAGCACATTATGAAGAGTAAAATAAAGTAATTCTGGAGAGATGTAGGAGACCTAAGGCTGTTCTTACTTTTTATCTGGGTAAGAGTACATTTTCATACTAAAAGGGTAAGTATTTCCTAATGAAAACAGCTCCTGCAGACATACCCAAGCTCACATCCAATGGAGCAGCCCAGGCTCTGCCACCTGCCTAGTGATGGTACAGCAGACTTAAGTCTAATCAAATTGCTTCAGTATTTAATCACTTCCCAAGAGGGTGTTCTGGCCCAGAGTACGTTTTTGCTAGTGAAACTCATTCTAGAAGTAACAGAACACATAAAATTTAAAGACCACTTGGGTGTATCTATGGATGCCCTTGATAGCTCAGCAATAACTCATAAAGAAACCTTTTGTTCTACATGAGTCACTTCAGGTGATATGGATGGAAACTTGTGCCTGTGAGGGTGAGGGTGCTGAGCCTGGGCAGGAAGATGCCCAGCCCTGTGCCCTCACAGCATGCCATAACCACACTAGGAGACATTCCAGCAGTGCATCACAGCCTGGCTGCACAAAGAGAGGGGAAAGCTGCCCAGGCTCATCCTGACAACAGTCTCTGCAGCCACCACATTTTATTGTCTCTTTCTTTCCTTTTGCACCTTGGGACATGCCTTGATGGTTACCAGGCAACAAGAAAGTACCACACATTTCTGCTGCCTTTAAGCAACTGGCACATTCCAAGACCAACCACTCATGCCTTGGAGTCTCCATGTTGCTGCTGCAACATGTGTCCATGGGGGTTAGGAGCTGTAACCACTTGTCTGTCCAGAAGCACATAATTCATAAAACAGCCTCCCAGAACACAATAGCTCTCAGATAAACTCATTTCAGGCTGTCATACCAACCAGGTCCAACTCAAGGAGCTGACATGCACGTGAAGAGGGACATCCAGTGGCTGAAAAACCTGGGTTTTTCAGGACATTGCGGGTTTTACTGCTAAGAAAGATATTTTCAATTTCTGAAGAAGCTACAGATGCCATCATGATTCAGTTAGTAATAAGATCACTTTCAAAGATTCATGATGTTTAAAATCAACTTGGTTTAAAAAAAACCCAACAAATCTAAAAGATACCTCCCCAGTAGAGGCCATTTCACATCGGAGAACAGGGTCAGCATCTCTCAGCCTGGACCAGGAAAACACTGGGGCCTGGTGAAAGAAAGAGGAAGGAGGGAGAAAGAATAAAAATTGGGTCATTTAAAAAATACAGAAAAATTCCAGCTACGCTTGGAAGTGACAGAAAGAGACATGAATTTATCCAAAAAAGCAGTGGTCAAGGCTGATAAGCAAAGGAGTACTTGGCAAAGTAGTTCCCTCAGCATCTTGATGATGGACTGGAACAAATAACCACGTATTCCACCAATAAATAAATCATCTAACACTTGCATCCTGCTCACATTCCAGTGGTAGATTTTCAATCAGTGATAGCCCACTATCAGTATGATTTTAAGGACACATTTTTAAACAAAAAGGCTGTGAAGCACTTAATTCATGGGACAAAGAGAGATACTACCTGAATCCAGCTGGTTTTTCAGAGAACACTTCTCCATGAAATGTTTCATTTGCAGAAATAAAACTATTCCACAAGAATGCACTTTTTTTGGTGCAAGCAAAATGAAACTTTGCAAATTATTTTCATATTTTCCCTCTCCCCCACATCCAGAAATACACACTTGTCATTTTTTTTCTCTTTTATATGCTAATGTTAAGCCCCTTTATTATTATTGTTGTTGTTACTGTTATTGTTATTGTTATCTGAGGACTTAGATCACAGCACTCTCTGAGTTCTCTTGTCTAATTTGATCTTAAAATAAGAAACATGGAGGAGAGGGAGGAAAAGAAAGTCTCTGTTAAAGAACCAATGACCATATGTAACAAACACGGAACAAATTTCCTACTACAGAGTAATTTTCTGTAGGGCTTCTCCACATCTTAAACTACTAATGGTATTTGCATAAAGGCAGCAAGATTTCTGCTTAAAAATGAATCTATTTTTAAATTTGAAGCCATAATTCTGTCCCTGGAGGTCTCCAAGGGTAACACTGAAGATAAGACAGCTGCTGCTTCATGACACCTAACAATGACCAGTTAAAATGAAACAGGAGAAATTCAAAAGGTTTATCAAAAAATGTCACGTGTCTTTGTGACTTTTAGATCAGTTTTGTTTCCACTGTAAGTAAAGAGAAAATTTTTACAGTGGCCAACTCAAGCTAAGATATGGCAGTCAAGGTGGATTGTTTTAATGTACATTGTCTTGAAAGGTAACAAGCAGCAAAGCCTTCCACCAGCTCCTTTTTAAGTGCCATGAACACAAAAATTCATCATCAGGAGCAGACTCTGGTACTGCAACTAAACCCTATTTAAAACTTAGTCAGTCATTCTCTACCCAGGATTTAATCTTGGTCAGGCCCTGATTCTTGCACCAGTCTGGAAGCAAACATGGTGAGACAGTATTTCAGTCACTAAAGCTTAAACAGTGGTACTCTAATCCACAAAGGAGAAGCTATGTTGAGAAAAAAGAGTTTCATATCCTCTTTTAAGAACTGCTGAAGAAACAAGATCCTGTCATGCAAATACTACTAGCAATAAATTGTAAGAGGATAGAAAATATGATGCATGAACAACAACAAACAGGCTAAACTGGAATAATTTTCCAAGTTTAGCATTTCCAAAGGTGTTAGCAGGTTTTTATATTTGAGAAATCCACAGAGAACACAAGCAGTATAAAAAGCTTTGTAGGGAAGTTTTCAAGAATAAAGCTGGGTTTTCTGCTCTGTAGCCAGCATTCCTAGGAGAGACAAAACTCATGAGAGTTCAGCTAACAACAGTGCAGAAGCCCCGGGTCTAAATAGTAGAAATTTATAAAACTAAATTACACTCACCAAAAAAAAAAAAAAGTCTCAAGTTTGAATTTCAGATAATGCCTATCTGTGGCATCAAAGTAAAATGTAAAGCTACATCTAGACTGACTGGCTTGGGACACAGATTTGGCTTGCATTTTAACAGGTCTGAGCATTTTATTAGTAGAAAGATGTTGGTTGTTTTCTGCTTCCTCAGTTTTCACTTGATATGGAAGCTATTAAAGCTTGAAAGTTTCTGTATACAATTATCATTATCCCTTGGATTTTCTGCGTTACTGTTGTAGATTTTTATGATTAGGAGCTTCAATTCATCTTTTTTTCTTCCACTAAGCATTCCAAAATATCTACAGTACACTTTATTATGTTGGGTCCTATACAAGCTTAGTAATTATGAAAAGTAAAACCTTGGCCTTACTGAAATCGAAGGATGCAAGACTTTCACCCCTATTTTAACCAGTGGTGAATATAAAGGGGTTTATGTGCATTTGAAAGCCCATGTCCCAGATCCTGCAGATAAAATCTGGGGGGCACTCACAACACAAAGTTGTGCATGTCCACACTTGTATTACGTAGTATTATGAAATAGCCTGAACTTCAGTGTTCAACTCTGCAAGTGTAAATTTATTATGCAGCCCATAAACAGGATTCAGAGTAGGTTAGAAGCTAAAAATAAAAGAAGATTTGGTTTCACTGGATAATTTTCCTCTGATTTTTCTCTGAAGTTTCCAAATAGATTGACAGAAGCTACAAAAGGTCAACTTGGCCTTTGGCCAATGATTAAATTGTTCTCTCTGGGCATTAAAATACTAATGTGATATTAATGTGCTATGTTCTGGCTCTATGGTGGGGTTTTTCTTGTTCTTTTGGAAACCATACCTTAATCCCAACGTATCTGGATGGAAAAATGGGATGTTCCATTGTGGGGAGGGACGACTCATTAACCTGTTTTCCAATCATCACTTTAGTGGCCACATCAATAAAGTCCACACCCAGAGTCTTGGATACGAAGGGGAAGGAGCGTGAAGCCCGCAAGTTGCACTCTATCACCTGGTGGGATTAAAAAAGAGAGATAGCAGGGTCAGGCACTGTGCAGGGAAGAAATAGATTGATTCATATTTTTTTTAAAGCAGCCCTGAATCCTCTTGGCAGAGATGATCTTCATATTGACAAATAAGAAACACAGAAATTTGGATCATTATTAAAACAGGGAGGAGGGATGGGGAATGGCCAGCCTGATACAAGCAACCTGGTGTTCTTCAGCTGAGATCCCTCTCTATCGTCTAAATATTAGAACTGAGGGGAAGCCAAAGTTTGTGGATGCTGAAAACTTGGTCGCAGGGAGATTTTCCAGCTTTCTGCCAGCATCCGTGTGAAAGTCCCTGCTTTCTCACGGATGCTGGCCGAAAAACAGTTAGAGGCTTTTGTAAACTATTTCCTTTATCTTGCAGGTGCAAGATGTTTATGCAGTATTGTTGTTACTAACTGGAGAAATATTTTGAAATGGGTGTTGTAGAGTTTAGCCAATCGTTCTGAGAGGTGGATGGTCAAAGGACCAATAACCTTATGCCATTCAAGCGAACTAAGATATATAAACGAGTCTGTAAATTAATAAATTATTCCACTTCTTCCTGGACCGAATATGTGTAGTTTCTCTCCATCCCCGGTACAACAGCAACATCTGGTGACTTCCGACACATCCTACAACCACACGAGACGCAGCTGGACTTTTATTTCTAAAAGCCAAACCACACCGGCCCGTGCATTTCTAGGGAGGTACATGGCCGCCCCGCCCCCCCTTGAATATGGGGAAGGGATCGGCCACGACGGTGGTTCTGGCTACTGGGACAGATACCTGGTTAAGTCGCCCAGGTGTTGGACAAAAAATTGCAAAGATGGGACTTAGAAATTTGAAAGACAGTACGGTACTTTCTGCCTGGAAAAATGTACTGACTGTCATGGAAACTGATATGATATCTGATGATTCTCTGCTTGCCTAACTGCGCTGGGCAGCAGACCACAGCTTCTCAGCAGAGCCTGACACTGCGTTCAGCCTAGAGGCTTGGCAACAGTTGGGCAATAAGCTATTTCATGAGACTGCATACAGAGACATGACCGTGGTCAATTTGGTCCGCTTCTGGAGAACTTTATTTGACATATTACAACCATTTAAAGCGAGAGAATAGAAAGACTTGCCCGGTTCGGAGGGTTCCGAGGTGGACGTTTCTGAGGGAGCTGAGCTATCAGAGAGTGGAGAGGCTGAAAGCAACATGGGCAGGGCATCTCCGGGATTGCCGCAGCTGGCGGCGGTCATAGAAACTGTTCAAAGGTCCTATCCCTCGCCCTGTGATTATGTGCCCCTTGTCTATCCCTCTCCACGTGATTTTGTTATGCCAAAATACCCCTCATCCGCAGAGCAACTTGCAAAAATAACTGAACAACAGAAAGAGTTGGAGCGTCCCCCGCTCTCCACCCCAGCGGCTTCACCTAGTGTAGCAGGGCCTGCTATCCCTTCAGCCCCTCCGCTGCCGGCACCGGCGCCGCTTGAAACGCCCGCGCTTCCTCTGCCACAGCCGCATTATGGGTTTTTCCGCAAACACGCCCGTGGTGCCCGGCTGTTCTGTGCCTGCGCCTGTGGCGCCTAGCTCTTTGGCGCATGCGCCTGCATTCGGGTACCTTCCTGCGCCAGCGCAGACAGCGCAGCTGCCGACAGCAGACATCTTGGTACAGCAACTCATGGTAATGTGGGAGATATCGCAGCAGCTTACGGTACTGGAGAGAATATCTCAGCAGCTGGCGGTGTTGCCGGAGGAATTGCTGCAGGTAACCTTTGCCGGGCCCGTGCCAGGGCGACCTGGGCTGGCTGTGCCAGCGGCGGCGGCCCAGCCACCGGCAGCTCCAGCGGCTCCAGTGGTGGCCCAGCCGCCGGCGGCTCCGGCAGCTCTGGCAGCTCTGGCACCGGCTCCAGCGGGGCCGGAGGCTCCAGCAGCAGCTCTGGGGGGCAGTGACTCCGGCGGCAGCAGCAACTCTGGCAGTGGCTGCGCCTGCACCGCCACAGGCAGCACAGCCACAGGTAGCTACGTTCCTACCCCCCGCGCAACCGTTTACAGCCTCTGCCACCATGTCGCCCTCTGGTCCAGCACCCATGCCCTGCCCACCTCCCTCATTAGATAGGGGTATTTCTGATGACCCCAGTACGGACGATGCAGACAGTGATGCAGATGACACACCTGCTCCACAGCGGGAGATGGTGGCGGTGGCTGGACATCGGCAACCAGTAAGACAGCTCCTCCAGAACTGCGCCTGGACCCTCCCAGAGTGTACAGTGACTGTGCGACCAAGACACTCCAGGCGTTTCTGGGAAGCGGTCAAACTGTGGGCTCTGGAGGCGAGAGACTGGGTTCTATTAAAGAAAGTGGGGATGCCTGTAGGCACTGGGGGACATGTGCAGGATCAGGTGCCTGCTACAGCGCCTCAAGAAGGTGCACCGGTAGATCAAGGCACTAGTGAAACCTCGCAAGGGGCTGCCCAAGCCTATCCTGTGTTGAAGGCTCTCCCAAATTCAGGTCAACTTGATAGGCATGATGTTATTGCATGGAGGGTGGTACAGGATTTGCAATCCAAAGTAGCACAATATGGGCTCAGTTCTCCTGAACTCATGCAAGTTAGTGATAAATACTGATCTGCTAGCTCCGTTCGATATTAAGCATTTAGGTCAGGTGTTATTTCAACCTGTGCAATTTGCAGTTTTTGAGAGCAACTGGAGAAGGATGGCTGAAAAGGCCGCACGGCAGAATATGCAGTTGCCTCCAAATGATCCCAGATATGCAGTTGGAGTAGACGCTCTTATGGGAACTAATCAATTTTCTAATCCCCATCTCCAAGCTACCTGGCATCCTCAGGTCCTTGAGCAGGCTCAAAAGGTCGATATGGGAGCCCTATTAAAGAGCATA
>VZTD01001193.1:2249930-2312010 GCA_013397725.1 Rhagologus leucostigma | reverse complement strand
ACAGCTCCTCCCAATTTAGTATTCCCAGCAAACTTAATATCCCTTCCAGTATGGCGTCCAGGTAATTCATGAAGGGGTTGAAGAGCACAGGGCCTAAGATGGAGCCCTGCAGAACCCCACTAGTGACAGGCCACCAGCCTGATGTCACCCCGTTCACTATAACTCTTTGTGCCTGACCCGTGAGCCAGTTGTTCACCCATCCCATGATGTATTTATTCAGCTGTGGGCTGGACATTTTTCCAGAAGGATCCTGTGACAAATGGTATCAACAGCTTTACTGAAAACCAAAAAGATTACATCAAGTGGCTTCTCCTGATCAGCTAAATGGATTACCTTGTTATAAAAGGAAATCAGGTATGATAAGCAGGACTTTCCTCTCATGAAGCCATGCTGACTGTGACCAATGACTGTGTTGCTCTTCAATAACTTTTCAATAGTGTCTTTCAATAACTCCCAGAATAATCTCCATAATTTTACCAGGCACTGAAGTGAGGCTGACAGCGCTATAGTTTCCAGGATCATCCTTCTTACCCTTCTTTAAAATTGGAACAATGTTCACCAGTTTCCAGGCTACTTGGAGCTCTCCATATTTCCAAGACCATTTAAAAATCATTGAGAGGCCCCATGATGATATCAGCCAGCTCTTTGAGTATTCTCAGAAGAATCCCATCAGGCCCCGGAGACTTACAGAGATCCAGCTAGAGCAGCAGATCATGCAAACATTCAGGGTTGGCTGGGGTTTTATCATTCTCACAGTTATAATCCTTCAGCTCAGAGCTCTGGGATCCCAGAGCCCAGCATCAGTTTTGAAGACTGAAGCAGAAAAAGCATTAAACATCTCTGGTTTGTCCATGTCGCTATTTGTGAGGCGACCGTGTTCCTCAAGTAATGGACCAATGTTTTTTCTGGACTTCCTTTTGCTATTAACATATTTAATAGCTCTTTTTATTGCCCCTCAGAGTACTGGCAGCTTCAACTCCAGTTGAGCTTTGGCCACACAAGTTTTCTCCCTGAAGTGGCAAACAGCATCTCTGAATTCCTCCCATTTCCCCCAACCTTCCTTCCACTGGGCATACATTTTGTTTTATTTTTTTCTTCCTTAGTTCCAGAAGACTCCTGCTCAGCTAAGCTCCTCTTCTGCCTCATCTGCTTGACTTCTGATATTTTGGAATTGCCTTTTCCTGTGCTCTTAGGAGGTGGTGCTTAAAAAATGACCATGACTGATGGAGCTCAGCACCTGCAAAAGCATTTCCCAAGGGGACCTTTCTGAAGTCTGCTCGCTTCAGGTCCAAGGCTGAAGTTTTGTTGGCACTTTTTTTGCTGTCAGGAGAGATTTTAAACTCAACTGCATGGTCACTCTGGCCAAGATGGCCACCAATCTCTACTTTGCTCACAAGAACCTCTCTATTAACAAGTAACAAATCAAGGAGGGAATCTTTTCTGGTTGTCTCTCTTGGTACCTGTACCATGAAGTTACCATCCAGATGTTTAAGGAATCTTCTTCTTCTATAAGGAATCAGGCTTCCTCAATAACCTTACCAGGCATTATCCTTTTTCAGAAGTTTACTCTTTTTTTACTATTATTATTATTTTTCTTTTCAATATGATTTAACTGTAATTTGATGCTGGAACTAACCAGGTTTATGTTTCCAAAGGTTCACAGAAGGAAAATGCACCAGTCAGCCACTCCAGATTGCAGCACTGGAGCCACACAATGAGTGGAGTAGCCAGGACCACTAGAGAGAGCTCTTGTAACAAAACACTGCTCCCCCATGAAGATCACTGCAATCAGCCCAGGCACTTCATCAACTTCCAGTGAGACCTTGCCACTTACCTGCAGCTGGATCCCAAGCTATATATAGTTTTATACAAGGCTTAAACCTGAACTGGCATAAAGCAGACAAAAATATTATAGACCCATGACCTATTAGCAGTCTGGATTTATGAAGTGAAAACTGTGCAGTACAAATGTTGATTATTTTTTGTGGAACAGTTACAAAAGCAATTGAGAAAGGAAAGAAGATATCATCTGGGTTTTGGTATAGCATTCAATACAATGTCTGATGAAATCTTACTTTTCAACCTAGTCACAATTGGCTTGGATCTGAGCTCCATCACATGGACCAAAAACTGGCACATAGACCACAACCAAAATATGATAATAAACAACAACATATTGAGCTGTATGAATGGACTATAGGGGTGCCACAAGGCTCTATTTAAGGTGCTGTCCTCTTTAGAATTCACATAAATAATCTGGATTTGAAACACAAGCATGATAATGCAATTCACAGATGATGTTAAATTAGAGGTTGTGCCAGCAGCAGTCAAGACTGGCAAATAATAGAGGGTTGTAGAAAAAATTGAAACATGGACTGAGAATAACAGAATGAGAGTCAGCTTGGAAAACTGAAAATACATCTGCAGAAAATTAATTCAAAACAGCCACTCCTCAAGAAGGCTAATTCCGGAAAGCAATGATGCTGAAGTATATTCCTGAGGTGACAGAGGATGATCAGTGAGATAATGTATGAGCCTTCAATATAACAAAAAAGAGCCAAGGGATTTGGAGTAACCAGCTCAAAAAGTCTCTTCCTCACAAGGTTGAAATGACAGTATCTTGAATATTCTGGTTGCTGCTAGATATTTCACAATCACAAAATGCAAAGTAGAACCTTGATTTTAAAGGAGGATGGCAATTTAGAAGTTGTGTCTAGTCTAGTAAAAGTATATTATTTCCTTTATATTCCAGGAAGAGGAAAAATAAGATAAAGGAGACAGAAATCAGGTGACTTATAGAATAGTTCAGTCCACTTAAAAACCTCTCTGCTATGGGATAAACATGCATGACTGTAGAACTTGAACTCTGAGACAATGAACTGCCTGACTTTGAGTAAGTATAATTACATTTACTTTACTGTACCCACTCCAGCTCCTTACATTAGGAGTATTCATGCATTTATGCTACTGGATAAAACTCTAGAAGTAATTCAGATGGAAACAGCTTCATACCAGGTCTTGTTTCTGAATTACCTAGCCACCAGACACCTTATCCCTGAGACCTTGTTGGCCTCATAACACCTGTGCTTCCCCATGCTCAATGGCTTAGCTATACCAGGAGTCTTCTACTCTTCCTCATTCCAATCAAATGGCATGTTTTTTGGATGCAGCAAATAGGAATTTGAATTTGAATCTGGTCAGACTGCAAAACCGTAGAAACCAGGTCTCCATTTTCAGTGCATGTTCTGCAGCAAAGACTTCTGGCTGTGTTCTTGAATAGGAGATGTTGACACTGTGGTACTGCCTCTGGATATCAGAAGTGCTCACAGCATAGCTAATGGAGTGACTATCCTTCCTGGAAGCCTTGGGTAGAGGTTAGGACTGGTTTCTGGACATCTGGCTGTAGCTGTCTACCATGCAGACATCAACATGTGAGACACACACAGGTACCTAAAGCTAGATAAGATGTATCTAACCCAACGTTTTACCAGTGCATCTTTACATGAAACAAGAATATGGATGGATGCCAGCACCTAGTTCCTTCAGTTAAAGCAATTCTGTGTATGCACAGCAGCCTTGGCAGTCTTAGCAGCTGAGATCTGAGTAGGAGTTGATATGTAAGATACATACACAGATGGCTGCCATAGCATTGACTTTGTAGATCTGTCATTGACATTGGGGCCTATATTCTATATAAATACACTGCATCAGGTGTGAGGTCAAAAAGGTATTGGATCTGGATCCTATCCAAAACCCTGACTGTTCCAGTGAATGGTGTGTTCACCCAGATTTCAGACTGGTTTTGCTGTCAAGGAACAGACTAAACTTCATTTAATCAGAGCAAACGCATAAAGCTAAGCATGCGCAGCAGAGGCAACGAAAACCACTGGAAAACTATTACCTCTTGCAGTTTATCTGAATTGTTAAACAAAGCTTGAAATAGAATCTTGTAATTGTTTTCAGAAGCATCTCTGTTCTGTACTTTCATATTTCTATGAAGTAAAACAAATTTTAAAAATTATTCCTTACAATACTTTTGATTTCCATACAGATTCGGTTTGCAAATGGTACATTCAGTACATAACAATCCATTCTGTTCTTTAGTGATACTTTTTTTCCCACTTCTATGTGTAGATTCATTGGATTTTTTAAAATCTGTCTAGAGATATGGATCCATTCTGGATGGATATTAGTGTAAAGTATTAACATTTTAATTCTTTGCTTGATAATATTTGACTTGCTTGCTCTGAAATGAGAGTAATTATTTAAAAAATCTAGTATTTCACCATAGTTGCAACATATAGTTGACCACCAGACTGATGAATTGACTTCCAGTTCTACCTGAACTTGGTTCTATTTAAGTTAGCCAAAAGTAAGACATGACCAGTTTTTTTGGGACAAAAGACCCACAGTATGTAGGAGATTAACTATCAGCATGTTTCTGGGTTAATTAAAAACTTAACAAACCCTTCACATTTCCTGAATGAGAAACTTTGGAGTTAAATCTTAAGTCTGACAGAAATAAAAATTTTCAGTTTGAGAGTTCATAAACTTTTGTAATTTGCAACCATGAAAATGGACAGGGAGCATGAGGTAAGTGGTTACATCTGGATGGCAAAACTATTCGTGAATTCTGCACATTTCTTTGCTTCTAACAGTGCCATTCCTGTACCTTTTCAAGTCGTACAGAGGGTAGCCAAACCAAAAGTTACTAGTGAGTTTTATTAGAAAATGCTTTCTTTTTATGTGCTGTTAAAAAGCTCATAACACTCTTAGTATTCTTGAAGAGCAGCTTTTTATTTTTAGATTGTGTACTTCTTACTGATTACAAGACCAACTGCCAGCACTTGAGACCGGAATACTGACTTAATACCTTGTATCTGATTTAGAATTCATTGCTATTAAAGATCAGAATAGAACTTTCGTTGTCTGCCTTTTTCTTTTTCTATCGTGCTCTTAAGTTTCTCATGGAATACCTGATAGGAGATCCACTGCGGAACTTCTATCCTTTCACATACCACCATGAAATATGAGTATGCAAAAATATTGCTGGTAGGAACATAATAATTTCTGGGTAAGAAAAAACCGAACCCTCTACAATGAATTTTATGAAGAAATCTATTTTAGAGAGGAATCCCCTTCTACAAAAACTGCCTGTTTTTGTTATTTTATTATAACAATTAAACATAAAAGGAATACTTATTGTTCAAAAGTAACAGGACTTAAGTAGTCCTAAATAAAAGTCACTCAATTATTTACGTTAAACACTAAGCTCTTTTTTTTTCCTATCCTGATCTTACCATTTATATCTGGGAACAGTCATGTTAGGTAAATCATGGGGGTTTTGTTGGTTTTATTTTACTTTAACTTTCTATGATTCCAGTTCTCTGGCTGGTCAGATCAAAGCATATTTTCTTGATTGATTATGGGAGTTTAATGCCACTCTAAGAACTCATATTTAATTAAAGAACAAGATCAAAGTCTTCCTTTTGATCAATGCAAATTTGGCACATGTATGAACTCTGGATACACAAGACTAAGCCTGGAAGAGGGACTGAGATCACCATAGTGCTGGCATTCTGACTGACATCAAATGCCTTCCTTGAGGAAAGTCAAATTATAGACTCACAGAACCGGAGAGATGTTGGCTAAAGGTGATCTAATCCAACCCTCTGCTTGAAACAGGGCTATTACCAACAGCAGATTAGAGCTACCAGGGCATTCTTGTTTCAAAAATCTCCAAGTCCATAACCTTCCTGGGCAACCTGTTCCAGCACTGCATTTGCCCCAGTGAATGTTTTTCGCTTGATGTCTAATCTGAACACCTCAGGCCACAGTTAGAGGGAAGTTTTGTTTCTTCATCTCTGCCACATCACTTCACATAGTTGTAAAGAGTTGTATCACCCTGTAGCCTCCTTTTTAATAGGCTAAACAAGGTCAGCTCTGAGTCTTTCCTCGCATGCCCTGTGCTCCAGGTTGCCAATGAATATCACAGTGATGTGGGTCCATGTATCAGCTGTTGGGGTATTGAGCCTGCTGGCCAGTTGGATGTTGAGGCATCATCCACCTGGTAATTTTTCAGTCCATGTAAAAAATGTGCTCTTTCAGGCCACACATCCTTGGTTTCTAGACATGATGGCAAATGATGTCAAAAGCCTTACTAAAGGCAAATTTGTTACTACATGTCTTGGGGTGACTCTATCATGTGTATCCCCTACCATGCTCTAATATTGTAATAAGCAATATATAAGTAATATTGTGCCTTTTCTGTGCCTTTAAACTGAGCTTGAAAAAAACCAGACTACCTTTCCATCTTATTAATAATCTACTCATTTTCCTATTAGAAGGACAAGTAAAAGTCAAAGGTACATTTGGTCTTGAGGAACCAAAAAAAATTTTATTTTGTTCCTTAAGTGGTGATGACAATGAGTGTCTTGAAAATCTTTATATTATCTGCTTTCACTCCTGAAGTCCTTTTCTTTTACATCGACACTTCCTTCAGCTTTATGCATGTTTTGTCAGAGAAAACCATATGCCAATATCTGGTAGTGATTATGAAATAATAATATATTTTCAGTGCTGAATAGAAGCTTCCACATTAATTACAATTAAAAAGGCAAACAATTGAGTACCAGCTTCAACACTGAAAACTGAAAACCAATAAACTGCCCAGCTTTATCCAGAAGTATATTGGCACACAGCCCATTTATTTGCCAGAATTTTCTAGGCTGGAAAAAAAATGGTTATCTGTGCCACTCCTTCATGCCATTCACATGTCATACCATTCACATGTCATAACAGTCAAATCCTTTTATCAAGACACATGTGTTCTTTTGGTCACTAATAGCTCCACCATTTAGATCCAGTAAGACATTTTGATAGTTTTTATGAACTCCTTGCTGTTTCCTAGTTCCTTTAATAAATTATCGATCTCACCATTTCTCTTCTAGCCTTGAAAAGCAGAAGTTTTAATACTACAGGTTGAATTAGAGGATAAAATCCTGCATTCAGAGTTACTCTGAATCCTTTTATTTTGCCTTCTGAGAACTGTTTTTATAACTTTAAGCTGTATTTCTGTAATCTTCTGGAGTTAGTAAAAAGGATCTGGTAAAATGATAGTTTAGACTTTCCATGTGTGTAGTCCATGTGGAGTAAGTGGTCAAGAGGCCACTCTATAGCTGACAAAAAATTGAGCTAAGGCCCATTTTCTGACCCAACAACAAAAAACCTCAAAATAAACTCACTCAAAACAAGAACAAGAAAAAAGCACCAAACCACATAAACAAACAAGATTTTAGCTTTCTGGTGATAAAAGATGCAAAAATGCAAATGTGTGGGTTACAGCTGTTCCCTGAAACAGTCAAGAACACAACCATGATGTGATCAATTTAAGTTGAACATCATCATGTCTTATGGTGCATTGTTCCAGTCAGTTTATTCTGATTTTTATCTTATTTAAGTCAAATGCCATGTAATCAACTCAGTCACACATGACCCCTCTCCCTCCACAAAAAACACATCCACATATTTAGAAGGCGTTTTATTAAAAAAGTTGAGTATAATCAGCACTCTTTCCAATTCTACTGAACTTCTACATAGGATTGCAAGCAAGATTAACAGTAAAATGTAAGACATTTAAAGATCCTACTGAAGTACTTTCCAGAGATGGGTTACAGCTTTTTGAAAACACTTCCCTGCACAGAACAGCAGGATGCTTGATCCCTAAAAATTCATTGTTGATGGATCATTGAGAGTTCATGATCAATAATACGCAGAATTTACCACAGTGTGGTGGAAAACCTTGTTAACTGCAGTCAGTGGATGGAAGTCCAAAGTGGAACGACAGCAAAAATGTGAAGCAATTATCATCAATCTTGTATCTTAAAATTTGTAACTGTGGGAGGCAAATTCACTTGCTTCTCCAAAAGAGACTGGAAGGGAATTCTAAGTGGGGATGTGGGGAGGAGGAAAAAGAGGATGGAAGAGAAAGAAAGATGGAAGAGCACTGTGCATTTTAACTTGCCTCTCTCTTTCATGGAATCATAAAGAGTAACTCCAAAACAGACCCTTTGATTATATAATGTCACCTTCTGTAGATTACAAATTACAGTCAACTATAGTCATCCTGTATTTTCCTGTAATCTGCATTTCTTTAAAACTTATCTCTTAAACCAGTATTTGAATACATCAAAGGCCGCACAATTATCCATTTTCTTTGCTTCTTCATTGTAATTTTTTAAGAAAGGGCTTTATTGTTGATTCAATATCTCTTACAAAAGTGCTTTAACTACCTTATGCTGATAGAGCTATCCTGTCAGATTGTCAGGTAAAAGGTGGCTAAGAACCACTGCAACATTACAACTCACTTTACTTTTTTGTACAATCTTGGTGTTTTAAACGTATAAACAGAAAACTTTGTTCTGTCTCCTTCTACCCTAGAAAAGATTCAGTTCCAGATTCCCTCTACTACAGCCTTGGGGTGAAAGTCCAAGTCATTTGTTTCTTGTCTGAGTATGACTGTCTGTCTCTAGTTAGCTACCACAGAAGCTGCCAGCAAATTCTGCATATTGTAGGAAGCAAGAAAAAAAAAAATCTGTACAACAAGTATGGAAGAATTTGAGAAGAACAAGTATCATCTATGATATAAAATAGATCCTAAGAAAAGCAGCCAGCCAAAATGTAGCAGGAATCTTTTAATTTGAGGTCAGCCAGAAATGCTGGGGAAATGGAAAAAAACTGAAGTCGAATCAAGGTCCCCAACTTGGTACTGCTGCTCTTGATGCAAAGGATAATCGCATAAAACCTTGTGCAAAGAGGGCACAATTTTTTACACAATTATTAAAATTCTGGTTGCGAGTAATTTGAGTAGCACAGCATTTATAAATAATAGTGCTTTGTAACAGTTACTGGTAACATCCTTACACAAATGTATTTACCCTTGCTCTTATGCAGGGATGGGAGATTAAAGGGAATGCAGATGAGGCTTCAGAGAGTTCGCTTCTATTGCACTTACATTGAGTTCCTCTTAGGAGTACCCATTTAGCTATGAAAAATTCCTAATTCTACTGGTTACTAGCATGAATTTAAGGCATGATGGCACAAGAGAAATCTCATCTTGCATCACTGTACTTTCTCAGAATTTTGTAGAAAGTAGTCAATAAGAAGTAACAGAACTTGGGTCTTAGGTTTAAGACCCACTGAAATATAGATTTACAGTCTGATCCTTTGAGAGGTGGCTAAAAGTATTATAGGAATAACTAGATCTGGCCTGATTCCTTTACATATTTTTTCTGTCTTCTCACTGGAATAATTGTCAGAAAAGCAACAAAAGTCTGGATATCTTACGTCAGAAAGAACAGATTGGAAAAGAATTCTCATCCTCTCATTTGCACGTTCTTCATTATTTCTGGCTTATAGTTATATGGTTTGTGAGGACAGGTTGTACACATCTTTAACACCATGCTTATTTATAGAAAGCTTCTTTTGCTACCAGATGATTATCAGTCATTTTCATACACTATTTCTTCATTTTAACTTCTTTTAAGCTTTTTTTTCCAACACGTGGTCAAAATTACTGAGGCATAAGCATAAATTTCTATAAAATTCTTGTTAGAAGTCTTCAGAAAAGCTACAGACTCTACTGAAAAGCTTTTTCCCCCTGCTTTATTTGGCTGGAAGGGAAGCTATGTGTAGTTTAGTGTCAGTCATTTTCACTCAACAGCTCAACACTTTAGGGTCAGAAGTTTGCAGATTTTGTGTATGGTGCCCTGAGAATTATTTTTAATACCCGCTTATTTATTAAAAAAAACTGAACAAAAATCCCCCCAAAACATAACAGAGAGGGTTATGGAATTTTGGAACCTGCAAATTGTGTTTGCAGCAAATGGTTTATCGAGAAACTTCTGTGAATAAACAGGGAGAGTTACAAAAGTATCCTGCATGTTGAATGCATATAGTAGGGATTCTGCAGGTAGTTAGAATGTCTATTACTATAAACATGAAGAAGACCAATGAAAGCCTTAATGTAAAGTTAATGTAAATGTATTGATTAAGAAAAAACTGGATCGGCTTAATAATGATTTCTCTCTCTTTTATCTTTTTTCCTTTTTGGTAAAGAAATTTCTTACAAAAACACAGCTTCTAAAAAATCCCCTGTGCGATTTACAAGCAATCCATACTAATCCCATCTAGTGCTGGAAAGAGCGCATCTTCTCTGCACTGTATTTCTATTGCTACAAAATACACCACAGTTTTTATAGTACAAAGCTTGATGCTGAAATGAGCAGTCCTTAGACAACACAGGGAATTCTATTTCTGCCTAAGATTTTGACTTTCCACGACAACAGCCACCCTCAAAAGGAGTGAACTTGCAAACACAATAGTGAAATTAGACATTATAATAACAATGATCAGATTCCCAGAAGCATCATTTAAGAGCAAAATCTGATGCCTCAGTTACACTCTCATTTAGAAAATCCTACCCTAAAGCAAAAAGTGATGATAGTTTAGAAAAAAGTGCTTTTTCAATGTGTTCAAATACAAGAGAGGCAGAGGCCAGAGAAAAAGAATCAGGTATTTTCTCTAATAAGCGTGCATGAGAATCAGAGGGCAGCCTGAAATACACTTCAAGTTATTGTATGCTTCCATAACTCTGATCCTCTCTACATGAAGTTTCTGCCACCAATTTTGCTAAATGTAAAGCAGGTCAAATGATTTGATTATCTTTGCTCAGTATAGGTTTTCTCATCCATCAGCTTTTGCATGTCTTCTGATTTTAATTTTTGTGGATGCAGACAACTAGATTTTTTTTCAGCATTCCATAGAAGAGGATGATATGTAACATTATTTCCCCACTGTTTGTTGACTACTTTATTTCTTACACCTTTTTAATGGCCATGTCTGAAAGCAGTTTGTCCTTGGCATTGTTTTCAGTAATTGTTACTGGACGTTCTTCAGTTTTCCTTGGCCTACTTAATTTTTTTTCTTTTCAATTTCTCCTATTCTCAAAGTCATCCAATTTCTCCTGAGCAACAACATGGCATTAGTACACACTTCTTTTTTCCTGTCAAGAGCATAAATGAAGCAGTCTTGTACCAACAGCAAACCTTGGGGAAGTCTATACTCACTCTGAATTATCTATTATAGATATTTTCAGTACTTTGAGATATTTTCACTATTTATTTTCTATGCTTGATCTTCCTTTTAGTCAAAATTCTTGCCTTCTCTAGTTACTTAGCAAATTCATTTTGGCTCATAATTTCCAGTAAGATATTATAACATATTGTTTATGCAAGCATAGTTATGCTTGAACTACAGTATGTGTTTCATTACGAATGCTTTTTACACCAGCAAAGAAATTCCTACACTACCTGCTAATTATCTGAAAATTTTGAAACGGGTGATCACACAATTATCTAATCTTGACTATATTAAGATGTCTGATTTCTAAGTCAAGCTCCATTCTGATAAATTTTTTGTCTTGATTTCTGTTATTCAGTTTGCCTCTTCCATTTCATACTGAAGTAATTACTCCTATTGAAAGCTAAGGCAAACCATTTAGTATGGGAGCCATATCAAGATTATCTTAAATCTCAACCTTGGCCTTTTTTTTTCTTTTTTATTTATTCTGTTTTTATTTATATTTCCAAAGTGCCTTTCTTTCCTATTTATTTTAATATCCTTTAAAGGTCTAATTCAGCTTGACTTTTTGCTATTCTCATTTTATCCCAACACTTCTTGACCTCGAAAGATGATTTCTTGGCTGTTCAGTCCTTTTTTCCATTCCTTATAGCTCTCTGCTTACTTCTAATATCCTTTTTGTTTATTCATTTAGCTAGGTCTGATGCTCTTCCTTGCACGTTTTTCTTTTCAAATGGAAGCATGTTCTAGATAGTTTATGAAACTTTGCCTAAAGCTTTCCTCTATATAGAAGTCCTGTGTTTAGGCCAGATGACTTAATTAACTAGAATTTCCCTTTTTGTAATAGAGGAATAGAGGTAGTGGGCTTTTTCTGTATTAAACTGAACCTGTCAATGAACACACCTTGGTAAGGTTATTTTCCTATTCCAAAATATCTAAATGTCTTCAGACTAGGTGTGTAATAGGATTCTCAGCTGTCTCAGTAGTTCTGTGGAAACTTTCCTATTTTTAAGGCCTCGTTATGAGTAATAGAATTTGTTTTCCAGTCTATAACTATGAAAGCAAAGTCTCCCACACTGTTAGAGTTTAAAGAGCCATTGCTCTGAAATATTACTATAATGATTCCTCTTCATAGCCTCCCTCAGCACTGGCTTCTAAAATTCTATGAGCTTGAGATCAGCAAAATTCCTTTTTCTTCCTCTCTCTCTTTTTTTTTCCTTCTCAATCAGTAAATCCTAGTGATGCTTCACCTCTTTGGTTTTTATTCTTATTTTTTCTGGGTGACTTAGCTATATTCCATGTACGACTCTGCATTTCTGTTAGTCTCTTTCCAATCCCATTCCATAATTCTGCTCCCTTCAATTTGTTTCCCAAATTGCTTGAATATGTATGTAAAATGTTCATTTCTTTTTGTTCCTCCATACCACTAACCAGATCAAGTTTCCTACACAGACAACACACAGTCATTTCTTTACAAATTAGACAATGTCAACTAATGTTAGTGCTGATATTTTCTTTCTTTGGTTTGTCTATCTTAGAACCAGTGAAATTCCTTTCTCTTTTGCTGTATCTTTTAAAAAAAATTGATTTTATTATCTCTCTTTAATAAAATTTAATATATAGGTTTCATAAGTTTCTCAATACATCTCTCTTCATCATAAAGGTCTTTTGGTTTCACCAACTTCATTTTGAAAAAGGCTCCATCCATACAACCTCAGAAAAGTCCTTTTCCTGTCTACTATATCCCTACTTACTGGTTTTCTGACCCCTATTTCTTACCCTGAAAATCCTTCACTCCCTTTCTCAGACATATGGGAATGATTATGTTTTGCAGTAGACTCATTCCAAGTTCACCCACCTAAAACTCCCAAGCTTTCTTTACTGTCTCTCTGAATAAAACTCTGGTTCTTTGGCCCAAGCGTGGTAGCTAATGTCTCTTGGCAGAAACCCTGACTTTTCTCATGCTAACGTCCTTGTTGTAGGTCCTGGCATTAGTAACACAGATCTGGGCTTAGGACATCCTCCAAGGTGTTTAAGCAGGCAGATGTAATATAAAATTCATGGGCCAAATATAGTACACTTAGCTACTCATTTGGCTTTCCAGGGCTAAAAGGCAGGATGAACAGCTTTTTCCTAGTGACTTTTTCCTTCCAAGGCAATGACTGAATAAACATAGAATAATAGAGGAGAGTTATGAGAGGTGCTCAAGCCCTCTAATCATCTTTGTGGCTTCCTCTGGACTTGCTCCAATAGCTCCAGGTCTTTCTTGTGCTGAGGATCCCAGAGCTGGATCCAGTAGCCCAGGTGGGGTCTCATGAGACACTTCTTCTGAGGCAGTCAAAATGTTCAAACCTCTCGAGTAATCATGATCTACCAGAAGACATATGCTGACAGGTCAGAAAGTACTGGGTCCCTGTGCTACCTCACTGCAATGCTTTACCAAAAGATAAAAGGAAAAGCAATGATGTAGGTGAAGTGTGCATATATGGTATTTATAGACACTGTCCACCTTCAGCTAAACAAGGATTGAAAATTGCAGCACCTAGTAGCCTCACCAGCAGTCTGTGCAGTACCAGTAAAAACTCTCAAGTCACGTTTTGTGCCTTTGGCCTGACTTTCCAGGTGTTTTTCTAAAGAACCCACTTAACTCCCCATCACAAAAACTGGCATGTAAAATAGGCCCTGAGTTGCAGGAACTGTCTCAAATAATCCTTGTTTGTTTAGGGAGGATTCCCTCTCAAAAAATATTTCTTCCACAAAGGGGGGTGATGTGTATTTTCTAAACTTTAACCAAAAGATATGTTCTGAAAATACATTTTCAATAAAAATAGTTTATTTTGGACTGATATGGCAGTCATGTTTTTTAGCACATTAACAAAATGACCTAGTATTTCTGAGTCCTTGAGCATCCATCTGTTGTTATGTTTTTTCCACTGCAGAGAACACACTCAGTCAAGACCACTAAAAAAGGCATTTAGGTGACCTGAATGTGAGAAGAATTCAGCTTCGTGCTCTTATTCTCACTCCCAACTCCTATTTCCTTCTCCTCTCCAAAGGAGACAGGACTCTGGCTCTATGTGATGGCCAATTCACTGGGCCTCTGCATCTTGTCCCCTTACTCACCCCTCAATGGTCCTCTTCGTGTCCTCTTCGCTAGTCTTAAGCCAAAAGCCTAAGTCTGGCAATGGCCATCTTTCTTCAGGACCTGGAGAAAAGGAAGAGCTACTTCCACATACTGCACCAAGTATAGAATCATAGAATGTTTTGGTTTGGGAGGCACCTTTAAACTTCATCTAGTGCAAACCCCCTGCAATGATCAGGGCCATCTTCAATTAGATCAAGTTGCTCAGATTCCCATCCAAGCTGCTCATGAAAGTTTCCAGGGATGGGGCATCTACCACCTCCTTGGGAAACCTATTCCAGTGCTTTACCACCCTCGTTTAAAAAACGTCTTTCTTATATCTAATCCGTATTAACCCTCCTTCAATTACCCCTAGTTCTGTTGGAACAGGTTCTGCTAAAATGTTTGTCCCTATTTTTCTTATAGCCCCATTCAAGGCTGCTATAAGGTCCTCTCAGAGCCTTCTCTTCTCCAGACTGAATAATCCCAGCTCTCTGTGCCTTTCCTCATAGGAGAGGTGCTCCATCCCCCTAATAATCTCCATGGATGTCCTCTGGATCTGCTCTAACAGGTCTATGTCCTTCCTGTGCTCTATGAGCAATGTAGCACATTTGAGACCTTACCCAGCAATAAAGATGTTTGCAGCTGCTGCTCCAATGTACACCCAGGGCTTGGAAACGTGTGGTTCCCTTGAGGCAAGTGTACCATAGCTAGAGAACCTCTGGTCTGGAGCCTCAGCTACACTAAATTCTCTGGACACAGGAATACCAATTGCACTGTAAGGAAGTAAGAATGTGATTGGAATAGCAAATAAATATATACAGTAACCATAATTATTTAATGTTAGATTGTAATGGAATTTATTTTCTTCCAAAGCATTTCCTGAAAATAAAATTAGGCTCTGTTGCAACTGGCATATTTCTATAATCTATTTTTATCACTGTAGACACTGGGGAAACAGTAAAACTGTTTAACATTCTCTGCTCTATTGATTTAGCCTGAGCCTTTTGGAACCACTTTATAGACTCATGCAATGAGTGGTACTCGTTGCTGAACAACAGGTCAGGTTGTTTTCTGTGTAACTGTGACATGAACAGTCTCTTTATGTGGAGGACATCACATATTTAACATGTAGGTATGAACTTACCTATAGTTTAGTCCCCCTTCCTGCAAGGTAAAAAGGGATTTACTTGATTAATTTTTGGGACTGCTGTATGGCTTAAAAAAAGCATTTCAAAATTGCCACATAAGAAGATTCATGCACATGCTAATTTTTTTTTTTTTACAGAGCAGCAATAATTAGTTACAGAATGGTATCCGTAACACTTCAGCACTGATATTAGTTTTTTAACTGTGAATGTATCAGCAATAAACAGAATACTGAAGCCAATGTTTTTCAGCATATATCCTATGCAGTATTTTGACATACACAACCAGCCTACTTCATCATATAAAAGTAGTTGCAAAGTATAAAAGTAGCTCATTAGAGCATTTATTTCACCACACATTTTTCCTGGGCTTTGTAATTTTGAGAAATAGCATATTAGATTCTCTTTCACCTGCTTTGCTTTCAAAAAGCATGTGAACAAAATGTTAGAGCTGATTCACCCAGGCTTTGTTTCATCAAACTAAGTCATACATGTGAACTCAAAGAAAGAAGGCGGCTTCTCCCTTTCCCAGTATTGTTGTATGCTTTCACAAGCAAAACTTTGTGAGATGTAATAAAATAAACAGATTGTTTTTAAACAGATGTTCTTGTACTGGTCTGCATGGGAACAGCTGATATATGAGGGAATAGTCTAAGACCCATTACAAAAATAATATTTAAATTGGAACAAGTGCTCTTGTGATTTACACCTAATGTTCTCACTCTGACGGACAGCCAAATGTTACAGAGAAAACTTCCAATGCCTGTTCTCAGTTTTGAAGCACCACAGAAGATTTGTAGAGAGAAATGTATGAAGGGTGCATGAAACCTTCCAGAG
Source organism: Rhagologus leucostigma (assembly GCA_013397725.1). Classification (NCBI taxonomy): domain Eukaryota; kingdom Metazoa; phylum Chordata; class Aves; order Passeriformes; genus Rhagologus; species Rhagologus leucostigma. Next base: position 2,295,765 of record VZTD01001193.1, on the reverse strand, counting down.
TAAGTTTTAAGATGAAGTTCAGTGTTGCATTGTTTGTAATGGGCTTGATTACAGCTACTCTCAAACTTTTAAAAACTGAATATATTTTTAGTAACTAGCTTGGCTTTAATACTAGGTATTTCAGGGGTATCTTCAGGGGTGTCTAGGAGAGCTAAATATTAAATTCCTTTTGAGTTTGACTCCTGAGCTACCACTCAAAAAACCTGATCCAACAGGGCCCTTGGGAGCTCAGAGCACATTGCTGTATCAAATTTTATGTCAGCTTCAAAATGTCTCCCATACTATGCTAACTGCTAAAGCTGCACTCCAATGAGAGATCACCCATCTATTGAAAGCACTTTTTGAGTGCTCAAATAGGAGAATGACAATCTACCAGATGGAAAATCAATGTGGAGGGATATCCCACAGAGTGGTGAATCTCTGATAGGGAACACCATGAGCATGACAAAAGCTTGTCTCACAGAGGATAGAAGTGCAGGTGAGTGTAGGATGTGTATGGAATTTTAGAGGGAAATTAGGATAGCTGTTCCTGCGGACCTTCTGCTAAACTGGAGGAATAAAATGTGCCAGGGCCATGCTAAACAGAGGGACACACCAGTTCCCCACTGGCTCCAGTTCCTAAGGATGTGTGGCTGTCAGTCAGCATGCAAGAAACCTTATTCCTGGCAGAAAGTGTGACACTGAGATTTAGGGTAGGCTATTTAGACTGGTCCACAGTGCAGGGGAGTAGTAGAGAAGAGCTAAATTCCCCCAAAGACTGTTTCAGTAAGGAGCAATTTATAAAATCCCATCTCACAGTTCATCATTAGAGTATTAGTAAATAAAGGTGTAAGCATATAAGTATCTGTAACTTTTTATTTCATTTCAAAAAAACCATGCCACGTGGTATACATGCTCTGTTCATATATGAGCTTATAGTTTGATGTGATGGGTGGTAGTATAAGAGCTTAGAATAAAAAATGAAAAAACTAGAAATGGCCTGCATGGAAAAAGCATTTCTCAGATTTATTTTATGAACTAAGACATTTCTTAGAGCTCTGCAAGGACCTCTTGTAGAAGTTGACTCAGAGATCAGATTTGGTGGCAGGTCCTAGTTGCTGCCAAACACCTCAGTGGGTCATGTCGTACAGTGATGGCTGCCCCGGACTTTAATGAAAATTTTTGATAATGTCTCTGGAGTGGCTAGTGCAGAGCATGACCAAAGTGCCTGTGCCCATTCCAGCATGGAGCCAAACCAAACACACATAAGCCTGGGATAGCCTAGAGTTGATCTTATGACCAAATTTCCAAATAAAACTCAAAATACAACAACTTCCTTTTCACTTACTTTTTAAAAAAACTCGACAGAACTTTTTAGAGAAGAGACAGGAAAATTATAACGGGAAAGAAAATGTTGCATGATCCCTTAGCTAGATGTCTGGAAATCAGTCAGCCCCTGAGACAGTCCTGGACTAGAGATCTGATTCCTTTATCTTCTTTATCCACAAGTCTAGTTCATGTAAATACAAATCAAAACTCAAACTCTACTTTTGAAGACACAGAAGTATATTCCAAATATTTTCAATTGCCTTTCTTGTTTGGCAAGAGATGACAACCTTGGATGAAATTATCTTCCCAGTCTGCGCCAGTCTGAAGTTTGCAACAAAACTGATTTTTTCTGTTTCGTTTTTCTTTTTAAAGCAGAGATTTTTCAGGAACATTGGTGATTTAAATGCCAAAACATTTGGGCCCATTTTGCTTCCTGCTTTTTCCTCCTAAACATATAATTCCATAAGACTGCCACCAGATGGCACATGCAAGGGTTCTCCAGACAGAGTTCTCCAAAGCCCAAAGCCCACTCAAGAAAAAGAGAAGGTAGAATTTGCCATTTGATCTCTGTGTCATTGGTTTTCTCACAACCTAAAATATGATACAGGAGGTTTTTCATACTTCTAGCATTCAGGATTTAAATAATTATTCCATCTATGAACACTGAGGTCAAAAATATTGATAAAGAACTGTATGTCTTTCACATGTACATAATTTTTCCACATTATCCAGAGGACAAAAAAATGCTACCAAATTCTTATACTTGTTCACAATTCTTTCTCTGGCCTAACTCTGTAATACAAGCGTTGATTGTCATCTCATGTAAATTAATTTTATGTTATTTAACATGTTAGGTGCCAAAGAGATATTAAATAACAGCAATACTTTAATGTAAAAATACTTATGCCTACATTCTCTAACAAAAGTGCAAGGTCCTTTAGATTTTTTTGCATATGCAAATACCTCATCTTTTAGTGCTGGCTAAAACAGACCCTTCAGTGAGAATGCAGTATGAACCATTCTTGAAAAAGGCTCTTTTGGATTAATCTATAATAACAAAAATGTAGAAGAAGAAATGCGCCAATGAAAGAGGTCTTGGCAGAAATCAGCTCTGCTAATATTCTGATTGTCTTCATTTTGTGCTTTGACCAGACTGAGTGTGAGTACATGACAAAATTCACCCTGGGGTCCAACTCCTGAATGACCCCCACTGGGGACTTGGACCTCCAAGTCACTTGCCTGGTGGTCTTGTGGAAACAGAAAAGCAAAGGATAGGGCTAGGGAGGGCTGGTGGGCTTATGAGTCTCATCCTCCCCAGGGATCAGCGGAAGAACAGAACAGTATGACTGCTGGGTCACCTGTATTATCACTGGGTGAAAAGCCTGTTAGGTGAAGTTTGAAAAATCTAGGTTTCTCTACTGAATATCCTGGGAGACTCAGGACACTGAGAAAAAGGTGAATTTTACATAGTTTCCCTCTCATTTCTCATAGCTTCCCTTTCCCTTTCTGAAAGGCTACTGTCCCTCCATTGACTAGGAGGGAAAGACAAGGCAAAGAGCCTCACCTTATGTGAATCTTCTTCTAAGCTCCCACATAAAATAAACACTGAAATTGGGTCATATAACCACTCCATGTGGACATACTGATATGTTGATATATGATATCTTTTCTCATTCACCCCTCCCTCATGGTAAAATTAAATCTAGACCTCTATGTTTTTAAGGTCAAAGAGATGTGTCTTGTTCTCCAGGCAGAATTTAGTGGGATGAGTAAAAGACAGTGATGATAAGGTTAGTTAGTAAGTTACTTAGTTCTCAGGGGTTTTCACTCCCATGTTTTTTCATTCCCCAGGAAAATGCTGCATCCGGTGCAGATGAAAATAACAATAAAGTTTCAATTGTAATAATATCTTTCTTTGAATTTAAAAATGGTGCCTTAGTCATAGGTTTGATTCCTGTGTTTGCATTCTGAATCATTTCTACTTGGTTGATCGACAACAATAACATTTTGTTACATTTTATTTTCTCAGAAAAATATGAAAGGTAGAACTGCATATTCAGTTCTATCTTTTCCTTTCCAAATTTGAGATTGTGAGGAACCTATTTTGTGTCATTACAGTAAGCAGCAGCAGTTTTGGCATTATTTAAAGAAAATATAAGATGTTCCTCTGCTTTCCTAAAATAGCAACAAAATTTACCTGAGATGCAGACTTTGACAGTAACAGTGTTATCCAGTAGTTTCTTCTACAGGAAGCTAACATTATGTTAGGATGTGGAAATTTTGGGATGAATTCATGATAGCAAATGAAAAACCAAGAAGATGGACTAGTTAAATATACTCAGATATGGATAAGAGATGTTCTACCACAATTCCCCAGGGTTCAGTAGCTAATTTGAAATAAGGAACTTCAGACTTCTTTTGCCACTCAGTATCTCCGTGGGCTTGGAGTTTGAACATATCAAATCTCCTTCCAGTTTTCACTTGGCAGTGTTAGTATAGTACCATCATTTTCAAATTATTTACTCCTCTTAATGCTGGTTTAGTTTACATCTGAATACAGCCCCTGGTATTAGTTTGGGATTGATGCTTTAGGTTTTAACCTTTATATTTTTCAAATCCTGTACTGCCTAGCCTGTAACTCTGAAGATTCTTGTGGCCTGTTAGCTACTGTTCTCTCATGCTGGTTAGACACAACAAGCCACTCTAGGTTTGCTCTCCAAGGACACCTAGATTGTCTCAGGTCCCAAAATATGTAAACTAAGGCCTCTGAAGAGGAGGGCGAACTTGGGGTAGTTATATCATTAACTGAGGTTACAATTGGAGAATTGATCCTGATACGCAAATGGACCAAACTCATAAAAATGTGAAGAACTCGTGACCCAGCGTCCATCTTGGGTGTAGCCTTTGACTGCCCAGGGTGTACCTTTGAAGGCCCTTCAAATAAACACCTACCTTTATTCTCTTATTTTGTCTAGTCTCTGTTTTTAGGTGGCCTCCTCAGGCATCAGGATAACTGAGGTTTTTTCAGATTTTAACACATACACATGCTAACTTCATTACAGAGTGTGTTTAAACTATCTTGTCAAGTAATTTTCAGCTTTTGAAGCAGCAAAGTTGCAACTAAATACAAGAACAAGAGCAAAAAGACCTCTTTTTTACTAATGCTACCACAGGCGTGAGAGCAACAGAGCTCACAAAATGGTAATTGATGAGTTTGGTGAAAGACTCAGGTTTCCTCCAGTTCAAAGAGAGATGAAAACATGAAAGAACAGAAGAAATAATTTTGACTGTGAAACTTGGTGTGACATAAATTACGTTTATTTCTTTTTTCAGCTTGCTAATACCCTTTTATTATTTTAAATTACCTATTTAGAAACATTTCAAAATGAATTGACAGGGGTATTTCCAGTTAATCTCAGTAAGAGGTTGGTGTTTCTCCTCAAGACAATTCATGCGTCACACTGCTTTCATTTGTCCAACTGCTAATATAAATGATGATCTGTTGAACTGATCTCTCTTGGCAAGATATAAAACTGGCAAGGATTTCTGGACAGTTGAGTACACTTACTTTATGAACAAGTACACTGTTCTTTGTACCAGCACTCACTGCATTGCATTAAACAGTCCTGTGAATATGACTTTCTGAGAGTTTTAACTAACAAATCTTTTGCTGAGAGGATATAAGACTTAGCGACTGGGGCTTCTGTTTTGTAAGCGTTGGTAAGTTTCTTTAAAAATTCTGAGAGAGAAAAATCAAGCTAATTTGGCCATGAAGAAGAGAATGAATGTCCTCCATCTCCTTTGCCTTGTACTATATCTAAACTTAGCATAATCATCTGGAATGAAATTATGGTCACATTTAAAGAACAGACATGTTTCAACTTCAGTATATCGCAGATGGCATCATTAAGACACGGTCTTCTCTGTTCTTAGAGAAAAATTCTGCTAGCACTGGTTATGTTGAGTTAATAACTACTTTCAGGTTAAATTCTCTTGAATATGGGTGGGGGACAACAATAGTATTTTTTCATGGAAAATCTTTTGGAATAGCTAATTTACTCTAGCTGGCAATTTGCCCCACAAGGTGGAGGTGGATGCAAGGTCATATCCTGACTGACAAAGACTAAGGCCTGTATTAGAAAGAGACTATTTGTCTGCGGGTTGGTGTACCTTGTTTTTACACTGTCTTTTAAATCTTTGTGTTGATTGAAGACTATTCTGAGAAAACGGGACCTTTTTCATGTCTTGGAAGGTAAAATGTTACAACGTAAAAGCAAGAAAATGCAAAAACTTACTATCTTTTTCTGCATCTGTATTGCAGCATTTTTATTTTTATAGCTCTAAAGAATCATGCTGAATATCTAGGAATGCTTTTCTGAATCTGTACATAAATTCAAATGATGTTTTGGAATAGAAAAGCTTTTAAGAAAAATACTCATAAAATCTAATTTTGTATGTCACTATATTTATGATACCACCATTCACTGATGGCACAGTACAGTGATTATAAACACAACTGTCAGAGTTTAATCATTCCCATCAGCAGTGATTTCACTCATCCTCAGATGTCCTTAAATGTACCATCTTTAAGCTGACACAGCACAATCTACCAGCATTGTGCCTATTTGAGAAATGAGGCCCTTGACTCTAAATTGGGCTGCTCAGCAACTTGCAACCCTAAAGTTAAAATAACTAAAAGAACCTGCAAGATAACCTTATAACTTCCAGTATAATACTTTTCACTGCTAGAGAAAGTGCACAGGCATGAAAAAATGTTCAAAGTAAGATTAAATGGAACATGAAACAGTGGTTTAATCAGCTGCATTTGTTCTTGCAAGTCAGTAAGTATCACTGACCCAGCATCATTTTGGAGGATCAGATTTTCCTATAAAATCTGAAAGGGAGTACTTGACTAAGTATAGCCAGTAAAGATCACACTGGACTCTGCAGGGGAGTGGATTTATTTTCCTGAATGTTTAAGATGTATCCTAACTTGGATGTATCCAGCCTTCTTACATTTCCATTGATAATTGACAGGAAATGCTCTAGTTTTTAATCTATTGGTTTAGGATTTTTCTCTTTTGGTTTGGTTTGTTCTAGGGTCTTTTGTGGTGCTGCTTTATTTTTTTTCCTGCTGCGATCTGCTAGAAACAGTTTGTACTGCTGGTACAGCCGGATTTCGCACATATTGATGAAAAATCAGTTCAAGATAATGGTGTTGGATTGTCAGATTTATATTTGAGTTTAGTAGACATGAAAATTAGATGCTCATCTTCCTATTTATATCTGGAGTTTGCACCTGCAAGTAACTGTTGGCCAATAGCTGCCTTTCTGGCAGATCTGGTTGCTCCTGGTATCTGACTTAGGAATTTTAGTTTCCCTAACTTTTAGTGTGACTCGGGTCATCTGTGGTGGTCAGTTAACTGAAACTGCAAACAAAATTGCAGGTGAAGTAATTTTCCTGAAGAGTTAAAACATTTGGAATACATCCTTTGAGACGACTCTTAAAGACTGAGCAAGATCTCAGTGCTGAGAGATACTATTCGTGTATATGGCTCATAAAACACTTGATAATCTTGCTAGTTTAGGGTCATTACGCAGTATAAAATAGTTATTAGCAAATTAATAAAAAGAACACACACAGCAACAGTGCAAGTACAGAGTCCAAATGAAAACCCAGTGTAATCAGTGGACCTTAATTGATTTCATATGAGCTGTTTCTACCTCCACTTAGTAATTTTTGTGAGTGCTTAAAATAATTTTGTGAAATCACTCTGATTAGCATTATACTAAAATGTCTGATAAAACAATGACTTTGTTTTACTAAATTAAAAGGATTTTAACATCAGAATTGATTATATTTTATGAACTTGGACTTTGATGAAGAAAGGAATGTAGTTTTCTTAACAAAAGATCAGAATTGTTGTATACAGCTGGAAAAAAACATTCATAAGAGCCTTAAAGAATAATATTGTGCTCTGTCTTTTGTTAATACAGAATGTGGAATTCCAATTTGCATTTGCATCACTTGGCAAACCTGCTGTAAAAACAAACTCAACACCACCATTCCTCTTTTTTAAAATATTTTGTCTAGTTGTATTACCAGAGATCTTTGTCAGAGATCTTTGTTTGGGGTCAAAGAGGCCATTGTATTGCCTGTATTCATAAAAGTGTAAATAATCTAACAGGACATAGAAGATTGACATGAGCTGAAGGTGTCTCCTTTATTCTTTGCCAGTTCTTTCCAAATTGAATGCAGATGTATTTAGGAGAAAACATATTATGACTCTCAAAATGAAGGAGTACAAGAGTAGCCTTTCCAGTGACAGTAACTTTAATCCAGGTGATATAAATAATTGAAATTATTTCTCTCTTAAACTCTTTTAGCCCCAAGGAGTAAGTGCCACAAATGAGTTGAAACAAATTAACAATAAAACATTTTTACCCAAGTCCAAGGTTTTAACTCAGTATCAAGATTGATAAAACCATTGCCACCATTCTGTTCGGCAGTAAGAAATGCCTTTTACCCATCCTGTTTTCCTCATAAGATATGGTTTCCCCAGAATTCTTCCAGTCAGTGGTTCACTGACAAATAAAAAGTACCATTTATCCTTCTTCCCTAATGAATGTTCATATCAAGATGTTGCCAAGTTTTTAAAAGCCAGTGACTCTCATATACTTTGCCTGAAATGGAGGTAGTTCATTGAAGTTTTTAAAGTAGATCACAAGACTGAGCTACGTTTCTTTTATCAGTTTTAAAAAGAAACATAGAAACAGATATGAAAGTTCTTTAATATGAAGGAACGCTTACTTCAAGTGCAGCACTATGTGTTGTTTGCTCTAGTCTATATGTACTTTCCACCTCTGTGTTGAAAGTAAGGTTTTTCTATACTGTTTAAGATAACATTTATGAATCACATTTGATCCAGGGGCTGCATGTTTCAGCTTATATAGAAAATACAAAACAAGTGGAAAAAGTTGATCTACCCAGGATCCAAAGTGATTGGGGGTATCTGCACCTAAACTGCCAACACCCAAGAAGATACAACAAACTAATGTTAGGCAAAAATTCCAGAGGTAATCGACATAAAAAATTTGTCAGATGCTAGTGGCCGTCTCTTTGTCTTCATGTCGTTAGGGTTAGACCTGCTTGAAATTTTTATAATAGCACGTCCCAACAGAAGACAATATTTAACCAGAACCAGCAAAAGGAAAATATGAGTCTCATTTCTTCTGATGTAAATCTGACACCTTGCTGAAGATTATTATAGTTTTCACGTCACAGTGGCTGTTGAACCATCCGAAGCAGATTAAATGAAGGGGGAAAAAATGTAGCACAAGCTGCAGACAGCTATCCTTCACACATCCTACACAGGGAGATTCCTCATCTGAAAGGCCTATGATTGCTTATCCTATCCTTATGTGAGAATGACTAAAGCACGGACAATCCCACCTCAGAACCGGACAAAAAATCGAAAACTTTTTGATTCGTAATCTCTCCTTGGAGTGAGAGAGAGTGAAGAAAAAAATAGCCAATTTACATGAATCTGCTCTTTATCACAGGGCATAGAGTATTCTGCAAAAGGTAAGTGTTCACATTTCCCACCATCTTTAAGCACACCAGGCTAAACCAGAGTCACAGGAGTCAAAGAAACCTGCAGAGTTGCTTTGTCCTCTATAAAAAAGTCCTTTAGATGGCAACTTCCCAGAATATAATTGTATCTGGATAAGTACTGTCTATTTTCTCACTGACAACTAGTAAATGAGAGTGATGTTTTAAATTTAGAGTAGTTCAAATGAATGTTTTTTAATGTCATTTGACTACTTTGCCTACGGACAAAACTAAACTATAACAAACTGTGAGCTAATAATTTTACCATCTAAAGCATAGCCCTGAAAGCACAGCATAGCAGGCTCTTCAAAGGTTTTGGGAACCAAAACATGAAATCATGTCAGAAATCAGAGTAACTTGACCTAAGTACAAAGAGAGTTAACGACTTCTTCCTAAAATGGGAAGAAGCCTTCTGTAGATAGAGGGTTCCTTCCCCTGCATTCTAGTGTCATAGGGTTGAGATGAAGTTCAAAGTCAGACGAAGTCAGTATCTTTGACCTTCTCTTAGCAAAACAAACACTAATAGTCAGCAACAGTTCAATAGCAATGAATGTTTTTCTTAAAGGACAGGGTAGAGTCAGGGACTTCACTCTCTCTTTCGGAGGGTAAGCTTTTTCCACTGCTGCAAGACTGCACTTTAAGTCAGCTCAGAAACTGAATGATGCCAATGTATTAGTGTGGCAAGGGTAGCTCCATGGACATGGAAAATGAAGAAGGAAGGATTTGGATCTTATCAGTCTTGTAGTTACTGAATACAAAAGCCAAGTTCTTGCCTTATGTCTGCACATCATAAAAGAGGAAAATCTTTTGAGAAGTTATCATCCCATACCGATTCCAAATCTACCTTTTCTTTACCCTGTACTTAGACAAGTATTTCTTCATGGTGAATTCTTCTGAGTCGGTACAAAGGTTTGACATTGACATTTTTGTAGAATTTCTTCTATGCCAGCTGTCATTTTTGCTTTTCACTTGCTACCTTTAATTAGTTTTACTTGCCTTTAACCACACTTTTTGTCCCTATCTCCTTAATTTTTATTATGAACCTTTCATGTAGATCTTCGGAACCAATTATAAGCCTTGCCTTTCTAAGATTTTGATCTACCTTTACATTCAGTAAGTAGGAATCATCTTTCTCACAAATGACTAAATTTTAAGATTGTTCTGGGATTTTGGCATATTTTTAAACTTTTTTTTCCCTGCAGTTCATCTACAGTGATGATCTGTGCCTGTGCATCTCACTTATAATGCATAAAGGCTTCATCAAATGGTTGTTCCAATCTCAGGAGGCAACTATCTCTGCAATAATTCTTGATAAACGCAGACCAAACGACATTGCTTGCTGCTGCATTTGGTTCTGTCTGGTAGAGCAAATGCTGTCTTCATGTTTAGAGTATTTCTAATCTTATTTCTTTACAGCTACAGTCTATACTTTTCTAAAATAAAATGTCTGTTCAACAGCAGGACACAGTTTAGGGCTGTACTTGCTTTCATACTACATGGAGCCTTTGTAATTTCTTGAAAACAAGAATTGTTTCCTGCTTCACTTTTCTTCTGTCCTACAGTCTTTTTGAAGCAGTGACTTTTTGACCTCATGTTGGATATTCCGGTGGGGTTATGCTTCACAAGTTCACTACTGTAGTGGTATTGTCTTGATTTTCTTCCAAGAAATTAATCTGGCTTTGCTCTGCTATCATAGAATAACTCAGGTTGGAAGTCTCAAAGCAAGGTCAGCTCTAAGCTGAGACCAGGCTGCTTGGGGATTTGGCCAGTTGGGTCTTAAAAGCTTCCAAGAACACAGATTGTCCAAACTCCCTGGGTAACCTGTTTTGTTGCTGTTCTGTCCACATGAAGGAAAAGCTTCTTACTATATTATGGCTGAACTTTTTGTTTCAATTTTTGTCCATTTTCTTTTGTTCTTCCGTTGAGCACTGCTGAAGATACTGTCTCCATCTGCTCAGTTGCCTCCACATAGCTTCTACGAGACTGGTCTCAGGTCTTCCTCAAACCCATCTCTCCTCCAGGCTGGATAAGGCCTATTCTTAGCCTCTTCTCAGGACAAGTGCTCCAGCCCTTGATCATCTCAATGGCCCTCTGCTGAAGTCACTCCATCTTACTGGTGTCTTTCTTCTGTTGGGTAGGGTGTGTCTGTGGAAACTGTATGCACTACAGTGTTCTAGATGTGGCCCAGAAACTGTCAAGTAAAAGTGAATAATTGCTTCTGCTAATACATTCCAGGAAGCTGTCAGCCTTTGATGTGAGGACATGCTGCTAGCTTATATTAATTTGGTCTACCAAGGCCTCGGGTCTTTTCCACAGAGCTGCTCTCTGCCAGTATCCCAGTAGGCCCAGCTTGTATCAAAGGTTTCTTCCCAGTTGAATGATTTGGCATCTGTCCTTGCTGAGATCCCATTGGCTCATTCCTCCACCTGTCTATAATTTTTTCCAACTTTCTTCAGCTTCTTCACTTCTAGTCACTCAAACACCATAGAGCTTCTCCACCTTCTGTGCAGTTGGGGTTCAGCCTCTCTGCTGAGTCTCTGTCATCTTCCCAGACACTATGTATTCCTGATCTTTGTTCCGCATCTCCTTAACGCGCCAACCTGGCTCCTCAACAAATGCATGGCTGCTGCAAGTGAGGACATGGTCTCCCACAGTGTCAGCCTTCAGGCTCCCTCCAGAGCCCTGTTGGGAACAACGCCTCCTCTTTCCCAGATGCAGCTGCTTGACATTCCCAAATCAGAAGGCAGCCAAGATAAAAGATGTATACACGTTTTAGCATAAACAGCTGGAAAAGTATTTAGCAGCTGATAGATTTGGTAGAAGAAAAATTGTGGAATAGCTACCCTTTCCCAGCAACAGTCACTCTGAACTTTCTAGAAGACTGTCTACAGGTCCCCACAGATGTCAGAATAAGGTCTCAGAGGATACAGAAGAAGAGCATGGAAACTACTCTGCAAACTATTGTGTCCGTTAGCTTCAGTTCTGCATATTTTAGCAGTTCTTGTTTATGTTAAAGGCACATTTTCCTAGCAATCTCATTCTCCATTTTGGGTCTCTGATTCTTACTACAATTCAGTCTTGATTTAAGGATTCCATAAAACCTCAAAATTACATATTTAACTCGACAGTCTCAAATCTGTTGTAAATGCTTGAAAAGTTTCATCCTCTCTTTAAGTTTTCATAGGAAACGGATATCTTTTAAAAGACTCTTTCTCTCTAGGAGTTCTGTTTTCCTAAAATATCTGTAGTACAGGCTGATAACTGCTTTATGCCACTTCACTTTGCTGGAATAATAAATGCTTCTCATACCTCTGTCCGAAGAGTATATATATAAAAAAGAAAATATCTTCTGCTTATATTTTTTTAAAAATTATATTTATTCATCCTTATGAAGATAAGAAATTCATGCTCAACTTTTCTGCTGTATTTCTGAGGAATTTTTACCGCATTTAATTATTTAGCTTATTAGCTACTAGGCATTTAATAACTCACCACTTCAACTTTCATGTTTTAAGAAACTGTTCCTCCATTTCTTTAGGCAGTGGTCTGTGGGAAACTTGTGTCAGATTATGTGACAACATAATACTGAGCAAGTTAGCAACATAAAAATAAAAATGTTGTGAAGGTGAGAAATAGACATCTAAGCAGACGTCCCACAAGAAAAAGTTTTTTAAAAGTGCAGTACTCAGGTAGTACTTTATTCCACCACAGGCCTAAAAAGGTTATCTGTTTAATGCCAATAGATGATAGAAAAAGAGACAGAAGGGCATCTAAAGACACCGATTTAGACTCTTTCCTGAAGTTGTAAGCAATAAACTACATGGCCCAGAGTCACAAAGAAGGTCAGCAGCTGATTCAGAAACTGATGTGATATTTTCTGCTTTGAATACAGTGAACTGATCACTAAACGCCATATTCTTCGAATATTTAGAAACTTTTTCCAGTTTTAAATTTAGTTTCCTTAAGCAAAGTTCATTTGGGCATATTCAGGTCAAACATAATTTAGAAGGTTGTTCTGCTCACAGAATTTGCATATGAAGGAAGAAGGTGAACAGCTTTCCAGATTCCTGGAGTGTGTGTAACGTGTGTTCCTGACACAGCTGATGAGGGAGTCAAGCAGGGAAGGTTCCCCACTGGACCTGTTGTTTTCGAACACAGAAGGACTGGTGGGTGATGTTGTGGTCAGAGGCCATCTTGGGCACAGCAATCATGAAATGAGAGTTTTCAGTTCTCAGAGAAATAAAGAGGGGGATCAGCAGCCCTTCCACCTAGGACTTCCACAGGGCAGACTTTGGCCTGTTTAGGAGACTTGTTGACAGAGTCCCCCCAGTCCTGAAGGGCTAAGGAGTCCAGGAAAACCGGACATTCTTCAAGAAGGAAATCCTAAAATACAGAAGCAGGCCATCCTCATGTGCTGAGTGATGAGATAGAGGGGAACATGACTGGCCTGACTGAACAGAGAGCTCTGTCTGGAACTCAGGAAAATAAGGAGAGTTTGTGACCTTTGAAGGAAGGGGCTGACAACTCAGGAGGACTACAAGGACATCATGAGGTTAAGCAGACAGAAAATTTGAAGGGTCAAAGCTCAGCTAGAACTTAATCTGGCTAGTGTCATAAAAGACAAAAAAAAAAATGTTTCTATAAATACAAAGCAACAAAACGAGGGTGAAGGAAAACCCCCTCAGAATACCTTCTCTGGCTTATTCTTTAATAGCAAGGCAGTTGTTTTCTGGGTACTCAGTCCCCTGAGCTGGGAGACAGAGATAAAGAGCAGAATGAAGCCCCCATAAACCAAGGGAAAATGTTCAGTGAATTGCCACACCACCTTAGACACACACAAGTCTACGGGGCCAGATGCGACCCACCCAAAGGTGCTGAGGGAGTTGGGGGAAGTGCTCTTTGAGCCACTTTCCATCATTTACCAGCAGTCCTGGCTAACTGGGGAGGTCCCAGCTAACTGGAAGTTGGAAAATGGGACAGGATGCAGTTCTTGTCTCTCTAGGTATCAGTAAAGGTTTTGACACCATTACTCAGAGTATTCTCCTGGAAAAATTGGTGGCTCATGGCTTGGATGGGTAAAAAAACTGGCTGAATGGCTGGGCACAGAGACTACTGGTGAATGAAGTCATATCTAGTTGGTGTCTGGTCACAACTGATATTCCCGTGGCTCAGTGCTGGGGCCAGTTCTGTCTAATATCTTTACTGACGGCCTGGATGAAGGAATCAAAAGCACCTTCCAAGAGTTTGCAGATGACACTAGGCTGGGCAGGAGTGTTGATCTGTTGGCGGGCAAGAAGGCTCTGCAGAGGGATCTGGACAAGCTGAATTTTTGGGCTGAGGCATATTATGAGGTTCAGTAAGTTAACAATAACTCCATGCAGTGCTACAGGCTGGCGACAGAGAGGCTGGAATGCTGCCCAGAGGAAAAGGACCTGGGGGTGCTGGTCAACTTTGGCCGAACATGATCCAGCATGTGCCCAGGTGGCCAAGAAGATCAATGGCATCCTGGCCTGTGTCAGCAACAGTGTGGCCAGCAGGACCAGGGCAGTGATCATCTCCCTGTATTAAGCACTGGTGAGGCTGCACCTCAAATCCTGTGTTTAGTTATGTGCCCCTTACTGCACAAAGGACATCGAGGTGCTGGAATATGTCCAGAGAAGGTCAACAGAGCTGGAGAAGAGTCTGAGGCACAAGTCTTATGAGGAGCAGCTGAAGGAGCTGGGGTTGTTTAGCCTGGAGAAAAGGAGACTCAGGGGGAACAGCTACCTGAAATGAGGTTGTAAGAAGGTGGGGTCTGGTCTCTTCTCCAAAGTAATAAATGATGGGACAAGAGGAAATGGCCTCAAGTTGCACTGGAGACGGTTTAGATACGATATTGAGAAAATTTTTCCACTGAAAGGGTTGTGAAGCTTTGGAACAGACTGCTCAAGGAAGTGGTGGAGTCACCATCCCCGGAGATATTTAAAAGATGTGTAGATGTGGCACTTACAGACCTGGTTTAGTGGTGGACTTGCCAGCGCTGGTTTAACAGTTGGATTTGATGATCTTAGAGGTCTTTTCCAACCTAAATGATTCTATGATCCTATGTTTCTAAGATGAATACTCTAAAGGTCAGGAGAAATACTGCAGAATATACACACCCATTCTCCAAAATGAGTGCCAAGTTGCTATATATCTTTGCTTTATATAGGAAAAGAAATATTAGAAGTGTTTAAAGTGACATAATGCTAGAGTAAGAACCTGATTGACAGATGACAAATGTTGCACATCCACTAAAATATATTCTTTTTCATTTCAGTACTCTTCAAAGTTCTAAAAAGGGTGCATCAATCCAGCAAAAATGAAACATGAACTTCTGCACTTGGAGTGAGAAATGTTGCTTTTTTTAGTATTGGTATAAACTGGATTTTTGAAGTCCATTTTCAATTACAGAGACGCTTAAAACACCATATAAAGACACTATATCATCAAGGAGCTATGAGAGAACAAAAAAAATGCTTATGTTTGGTTATGATGATCCCACAAGACAAGCACTGAAGACACTACTCTGATGCTTAGGGAGATTTTGTTTTATAATTTATCTATCCAAAGAAATTAAGTACTGATGCATTCATCTGTTTTCATTATGCTGGTTATGATAAGATTCCTAAGCGATGCCCAGAGTAGTGAAATGTGACACAACAACCAAAGGAAAGTCTGGAAAATGTATGTTTAAAATGACAAGTACACTTAGCCTAGTAAATTCTTACCCCTTCTGCTTCCCTTCTCTGTGACCACTGGTTTCTGCTGATGTGTCAGTGAGAAGAATACTGATTTTATCAGTGCCTCAAAGTGTGCTAATTACCTCATTTCTAAGAAATGCTATATTATGACTGGCAAGAGCTCTTTAGCACCCACTCTACTCAGCAGGAACTTCTTGGCAGAACACAGTTCTTGATACATGTAATTAGCATTTCCTCTTGTTATAAATAATTGTTCCTCATTTTCTACTAATTCTCTTCCAGGCTATTGATATACTTGCAGTAACAACTGATAAACCTGAGCAAACTGGGATTTGGAGCATATTTCTTATGAGGAGAGACTGTGGAAGCTGGGCCTGTTTAGTCTAGAAGAGAAGACTGAGAAGGGATCTCATCAATACATATAAATATCTCGAAGGTGGGTGTCAAGAGGATGGTGTCAGACTCCTTTCAGAGGTGGCCAGTCACAGGATGCGGAGCACTGGCCATAAACTAAAACGCAACAAGTTCCACCTCCACATGAGGAAGAACCTCTTTACACTGAGGGAGGCAGAGCACTGGGGCAGGCTCCCCAGGAAGGGTGTGAAGTCTTGCTCTGCAGACATTCAAAGCCCGTGTGGACCATTTCTGTGCTACCTGCTCCAGGTGACCCTTCCTTGTCAGGGGCCTTGGACTAGATAATCTCCAGAGGTCTCCTCCAACCCCAACAATTCTATAAAATTGTTTCATGAATCTTCCATATGCAGATTTTGTTACTGTTGCCACACAATCCTGTGCCATTGGCTACACAGTATATTAAGGATATTAATGTTTGTGTTTGATGAAAGTTGTATTTTAGACTTGTTTGGAAAAAATGTATAATGCTGAGTATATGATTTTCCATATCATACTTGTTCTATCTTCTTTATTTGAAGCTTTTATCTTTGGTACAATTTGACATACTAGATAGAATTCAGTTCAAGATGAAGACACCAAAAGTACTGTCTGTTTACAGTCTGAGTGCTTAAACCTCCAGTGTAATTAACAAGGATACAGTCAATACAGTCAATGATGTTGAGAGCTATTCAAGCAACCTTCCAGGGTGTGTGTCTGATGTGATTTGAGATTTCATCATTTCATCATCTCACCTTCAAAAAGGCACAAATATTCTTAAGTTCCATGGCTTCTTAAGCCCTTCATATCTGTGAAGCAGACATCTCAAGTGTCTGGGCATCTTAAATGAAACTAGAAGTTGATGTTTAGGCAATGGAAAATCTGACTCAGTAAGCTGAAATTGTTTCTAGGCTCCACTGTTCCTCAGCTGCCATTATTTTTTCAGGAGCTTGGATAGCTCTTTGGCAATTATAGTTAGTTGTTATAATATTAAACTTATAACTACCCTTACAGGCCGGGGTGACTTGTGATTTCAAACTTCATCTACAACACTGCTGTAGTTGATGACATTTCTGCCACCATACTGCCAGAAGGATGTAGATACTCCCAACGCAGTCTTGAATGAATAATTTGTTTTCTATTCTCACTTCACTCTGTGCTAAAAAGGCCTTTTTTGGTTCTTTAAATACAAAATACAGCAGAAAACTTGCCTTCTTTCCCAGGATGATCCAGAGGTAGGAGTAGATTTGTAGTCTGGGATCTGGCAGAGCTCAGGTTAAGGTACTGCTCTCCACATTATTCTTGTCTCTGTATGATGGCTATCAGTATGATGAAGTATCAAAAAAACAAGGGAGAAATATGAATGTGTGAGGTTTTTTGAACTTTGCTGTGCTTGGAGATACAGGGCAGGAAAAAAATACACATTTTAGACTTCAACTGTATGAATTATTGTCTGCCACTACAGATATAATATCAAAAGTATCTCAAATCCCAGGCAGGTATTTTCAAGTTAGTCAGAAGTAAAATAAATTACAATAAATATTTCAAGCTTCACTGCCTAATATTAGCAATTAGCATAAAACTATTTTGCTGTAAATACACTATTCTTAAATTACAATTCAGCTTTTATACATTCATAATTCATTTACTAAAATAAATGTCAATCAGCATGATGAAGTTCATCCTACTTTGTTGAGCAATGGGTAATCATCCATTACTCAGAAATTCAGAATTTATAGTCTTAATGAAAGGAATACACTGCAGAAGAACCATGACTATTTTGAGTCATCACTTTTATTCCGCAGTGAACACAAAAATGCTACATTTCATAAACTTATATCCTGTTCTTTTTCACCCATGTCTTCATGCAGCATATGGCCCAGACAGAATATAGATATTACGCTAATATGTTATATTGCCATTTCTCCTTTTTTTTCCTATGCATGAACACTGGTTCTGTGAAAATGTAGATATTTTCTAGTGAAACCTTGAAATCTAGTCCATTTCCTAGAACTGAGTCTTTCAGAAGATAAACTGAGTTATTCTTCTTTCTTAGTTTCTTCTACATTCTTTCTCATTCTTGATTATATAACTTTTCTCACTGGTAACATTTGCCAACATTAAGTACAAGAATTATTGCCCTTTATTTTTTTCCAGGCTGCTCAGTAACCATGTTGTGGCCGTCTCGGCTGGCACATTCTGTTCTTAATTAGGTTTACAGATATTTTGACTCATTCAAAGTCTCACTAATGCTCTGTCTCTGGACCATAATGGTCTTTTATCACAGGTCTAATTGTTCTCTTTGTGTTTTCGGAGATGGCTGAAGAGTCAGGAAATAGTTCTTTTTGTGTATGTTGCAGATGGTTCCATCCACTTCTTATTTTTCTCCCTGCAGACGTCTTTGATGTGTTTTTTCTTCATTCCTCTTCATTTTAGACATTCCTCTCCTTGGCACAGATCTTCATGAGAACTTTAGTGTGGCTTCACTGGTCTTGCTTGCTGAATTTCATTGCGTATCTGGTGATTGACTCTTTCAGAAGAAAACTGAACGCACATGCGGATGCGATTGTCTTTGCTATCTTACTTGTCAAGCCTGAGAGTAACTATCACTCTTTCACTATTTGCAACTCCTTCTTGACAGCTGACCAGTACAACACACTTGGGTTGAGATACTCTCATGCTCTAAGGCCTTTCACATTCATAATGTACTTTTTCCAATAATGCTTATTAGCATTGCTCATAACCTTTTTTTTACATTTAGGTGAGCAGTTCCACTGACTGCCTGTTGACATGGAATCAAATAATTAAGGGAAAGTAAGGGAGATAAAAGAATTTTCTCATAAACTGGTTTGTTTGTAGGAAAGTACAGCTCAGTTTTACATATGTGAAAGCTATGGCTATTTTACATTTGCTTGTATATGCTTGCTGTTCTGTATAGTGCCCTGTATCATAAAAGCCTCCAAGTACCACCATGAGATGAGTATGAGGAAATAATTACAGCAATCTAAAATGTGACTAACCAGTAGAACCTGCCCTCTGAACTTCCTGACATGTTAAGCTGCTGTCTTCCCTTTGATAACTTATTGCAGCTCAGATGAAATCAAAGGACCTGCGGCAATTCAAAGGAGCTGAGAACTCTTATTGTATTCAAACAATGGAAAGACAGTTCCTGACATTAACACGAACAAATATGAACTTCATTTCAGAAGAAAGAAAATGGAATGTAACGAATCATCCAACATCTAGTCTTGCAAGGACAAATTATGTGTTCATGTTTCTTGTATAATCACGCAAAGGAATACCTGCAACTTAAGTAGCAGTTTTGGACAGGCTGGGTATACATATAGTAATATAACTAATTATGACACTTTATACTTAACACTTTTCATCACAATCACTATCAAGTACTAGTCATTTGATCCTTACAACATATCTGTAGAACACTATTATACTGTTATAGAGATTGCACACAGAGATTAAATGGTTTGGGTTAGGCCACACAGCAAGTGAGTAGCAGAGCCAAAAGGAGAGCGTGAGTGTTGGCTTCCAGCCCTGCGCTCCAACTACTGGACTGCACTTCCTTAATACTTAAATCCCATATTGCTCTTCTAACAGAGCTACTGAAACTTTTGAGCACTCCTAAGTTCTGGTGTAATATCAAACCTGTTGTGTTTCTCCCCCCTAGCTCCTGTAAGATGTCACAAAATACTGTAATTACACTTTTAAGGGTCTCATTTTACAAGCCGCCCCAGGTCGCCCAGCCTTGGTGGGGGTCAGCCTGACATTGTGTAGTTCCCATACGCTGTCCACAGTACACAATTGCTGGCTGCTGCTGCTTGTCTGCTCGCTTTCGTCATGGCCTCAGTGTTATGCCCCTAGCTCTGCTGTGTGAGTGGCTGGACCATTCTGTGCTTAAATAATTCCAGCTATAGGCTAGCTAATGGGAAACAGATGTCTCCCTGGCACTGGCGGGAGCTTTCGGTCCTGCCGCTCCCGTAGCTTCTCACTGGCAGACGTTCAGGTAACTGCTCTGGGACAGCCACGACCGCCCAGAGCTCTGCCTGTGCCTCGGAGGGCAGAGGGCGAGAGAGAGGAGGAGGGGGCGAGCGGAGGGCGGAGCAGCCCTCGGGCAGCTGCCGTGCCGGCGATGGATGGAGCGGGGCCGCTCGCCCGCCCGCTGCCCGGCGGGGCCCGGGGACACCGCGCTGCTGGGACGGGTCGGGCGGGCCCGGGCCGGGGGCACGGCATCGCACGGGTTCCGTTTCCTNAAGGTACGAAATGCCGAAGAGAGAGCCTTGCACGCTGCCTCTTTGTGCTGCAGCAGGCGGGGGTGTGACTGAGTCCCCAAAGCACCCACCCTCCGGGGTGCCACCCAATGGCTGCCGTGTGCTCGGCGCAGCCCCTCCCGCCCGCCTCGGCTGAGCGGGACCCGCCGGGACACTGTCCGGACTGGCTCACACAGGCTGTGACATATAAAGGCTGTCAGCAGCTCCTCTGGCCAGAAGCTTCACAACCAGCACAGTTTTGTTGTTTGGAGGGTTGTAATAAGAGACACTTCTTCACAAAGGTTCATATCATCACATAGGAGAGTGCTATATATACTGGGAGAACAATAGACTGTGTTCTTTTTTTCTTGGTATTATCCAGAGGTAAGCCATTCAGCTCCATAAGTTTGCTTTGCATGCAGTTTTATCAGTGCTCATCACATTTTGCTAAACTTAAGATTTGAATGCTATTTTTTAGATGTCCTGCTTTCATGCTGTATATGTTTTCTTTTGCCTACTGGTTTATCTCTGCCACATTGTGTCAAAACAGTCCATGCCTATGGGACAGGCATAGCCTAGGATGTATTTTTAATTCTCAGTGGAAAACATGATGTGAGGTTTCTTGCAGTCTCCCCATTTAAGATTTGTAGTGTGGTTTGTGGACTGATGCGGTGTGATAGCACTGTCACTATTCCAGGAATACTGCTAGCTCTGACCATGTAATTAATGGTATAATGATATTTCATTTGGTGTGTTGTAGTAAGACCATCATCACTTGATACAGGTATTGAAAATTGCTCAGCAACACATGTTCTGTGTGGATTGCTTTTATGATTGAGCTGACAGACAGAATGATTTTTCTGGTCAAAGCCTGCCAGTTCACTTTGTCTTGCTACCCAGATGTGCAGAATCACATCTTTGATATCTTCTCTTCTACAGATTTGCTTTCTGCTGCCCTGACTTAAAGCAGAGTACCTCTGTGGCCTATCTGTCTCCTTTGGCCCCAAAATGACAGTAATTGCTGCAATCAGTTGTACTCTCTTATTTTCCGTTCTTTGTGAAACAAGTGCATTAGTGTTACCCAACTCCACTGACCTATTCCTGTCAGACAATAATTTCACTGACATTGAGACGGCTTTGGCAGCTCATCTGGACTCTGCAAAAATTCCCAAAGCCAGGCGGAAGCGCTACATTTCGCAGAATGACATGATTGCCATTCTTGATTATCATAATCAAGTCAGAGGCAAAGTCTTCCCACCTGCTTCCAACATGGAATATATGGTAAGTGAACTGTGTTTATTTCAGAGCAAAACAAACTGTAAATCAGTGATCTGATTTTCTTAAACAAATTATGATGGTTTAGTTAACTAAATAAATGTTTTTTATCTATTATTGCTCACTAAAATGTTCTGTCCTTACATTTTTCAAGCTGCATTAAGTTCAGCAAGCAAAAGCCAAATACTGAACTCTGAACCTCTTACTTGCCCTGTTCAATTTTCATTTCCATGTGTAGTCCCAATGAAGTAAATGAAGTAGTGAGTTAACTGCTTGTTGGCCTGAGGAATAGTGTGTGCTCACATGTGAACCAAAGTGTTTGAAGTACTAATCATTAGCCCTCTTGTTTTTGTGGAGTACACTGAAAGTCACTGCCCTGATGTGGGCAAAAAGGTACCCAATGACCATTTCTAATTTCTTTCACACATAATATATATGGAAGCAATATGGTAAGCCTGCGTTTGCAGAGTAATTCATCTGATGCACTGTTTGTTTCCTGTTCATGTGTTTTACTTACTGGATATTGTTTGCATACACCTAATACCTTTGTCTTTCCATCAAATACAATGCTGCTTTTAAATGTTTCTTTAGTATGCAGGATTTCAATGTGCTCAAAAAAAGTATGTGGCAGGCACATTTTCCTCTCATTGGAAAATACTTACAGGAAATATCCGTTCCTGCAGGTATGATAGAAGTTACACATTCACTGTGATCTTCCACTTGGCACTACTGGCTAAAGCGGTGTTGGCTGCTTTGTGTTCCAACTTTGCATGCATGCATAATGTGGGCCTCTAATATTAAACGTAGGTTGTCCAACAAATCTTTTTAATGTTGTAATTAATGTATTCACAGTGTTTTGAAAGTACAGACAAGTTGTCAGCACCATAATAAATGCTTGAAGTCACAGAGTTTCTCATATGACAGCAGATGGTTAATAGGTTTGAGAAACAGGACACCATCAGCTTGATATTAAAAGAGGATATCAGTAATAACAGCTCCTCCTTTGTAGCATCTAATGACTAACAATTTGGGCATGTTTCTATCACAGATGTTACCTAAATCTGGATTTGATCATATAATCTGTTCAGCACATCCCAGCAGCACCTCAGAATGCTGAGTGCACTCAGAATATTGCAGGATGAAGACCATAGGCTTAGTTTGAAGTCTGGTTAAGTGGAAAGGTCAGAGACAGAAAAACCAGAGAGGTCAGAAGTCAAGCTCAGTCATCATTTTCATTGCTGTGCTCTCCACTGATGTTTCCTTTGATTCTGCATAAATAAACTTTGTTGTAATGTCTGAGGGAATGGCAGCCTACCATGCCCCTCCTTGGCTTGTGTGTTTTAGAAATGTACTCCTGCAGTTTGCTTAAGTGAAGCCAGCACCCTGTCATATTCCCAAGGGTTTTGGAAGTGCAGTGTTCTTAGCCTGTTCAGTAAAAAACCCTTGAAAATAGAAAGCAAGCTTCCTGGATTAAATCTATTTTAATGAACTCATAGACATAAAGTGCCAAGATTTTATCTATATTGGTGGGTGTTCTGCTGCAGCTTTGCTGCAACATAGATACAAATTTAAGATTGAAGTCATGCTCTTTGCAGATGGCATGCTGTTCTTTTCCTTGCTTTCCTTACTATTGCTTTTGCCAGTACCAACCAGCCATAGGATGTACATGTGTTCCCGGCAGCATCAGCCCCATCAGTAGTCTCAAGTGCAAGGACTGAAGGCTTTCTTTTACATTTGGTTTTCCAGTCTGAAAGTACTTTGTGATTTCATGCTGCAGAATTGAGATCAGCAACTCAAGCTATGTAGGTAATGATCCAAAATGCAACTTGAGCTTGAATCCCCAAGTAGCAGCCACCCCTCTGCCACCAATTCTCTTTCGAAATTATGTGAGTCTGTGTGTGTCCCATCTAATGACAGAGCAAAAATGCTCAGTGAGCAACATCACACATGGTGTGCTCTGCCATCTGCGTTGTGGTCATGGCACCATCTATTGAACTTCTTACTTCTGTGACTACAGAAGGGTTTTGGTAGGGAGACCTTGAAAATGACGTGGTGCTGTAAGCCATACCAAGACTGGAAATACCATTATCAGTAACTGAGTTTGCTTTGTCCATTCTTCAGTGTCTGAATAATTTCAGTGTGTGGTGCAGCATCTGTTGTATCTTACAGGGACATGAGGTTGCTGCTGCTATATAAAAAAGATGTTATGTTTCTCAATACGTACGTTCATAAATAAGACAACAAACACATTGTCATTACCAGCAGACAACGTGCATTTGTACTTGAAAGAACCTTACAGAGTGTGTGTTCCTTTCCTGAATACTATGGAAAAGTGCTGGGGTAGTGAAGAAAATGGCCTATCCCATTTTCCCTAACAATGACTAAAACGGATGTCACATGTTAGAGAGCTGGAATTGCTTACAGATGCAGTAGATTGTAGAAATCTTTTGTAAGTGTGTTGAAGTTGAGAAAAACTAACCAGTTTTGAAGCACAAGAAGAAGATATTTTTTCATCTTTTCTCAGTTCAGTCATAGTAAATTTGTTGTTTTTTCCTAATTCTGTTAGGAGCTGTTCTTCTCATTAATTACTGTATCACATTCTCACTTCTGTACAGTTCCATTTTCTTTTATTTCCACTTTCCTGGTAAGAAATCAGGGTTTGGCTGCGTGGTTTGGTTCTTGTGATTCCAGTTCTCCGCACCCAACCTTTTTTGGGGCTTTTCTACTTGACACATTCTGTTCCTCTCCATGTTACAGTG
Organism: Rhagologus leucostigma; assembly: GCA_013397725.1. Taxonomy (NCBI): domain Eukaryota; kingdom Metazoa; phylum Chordata; class Aves; order Passeriformes; genus Rhagologus; species Rhagologus leucostigma. Next base: position 2,271,434 of record VZTD01001193.1, on the reverse strand, counting down.
TGCTTCTCACATGTTCAGTGCAGTTACAGATACTTCGCACTCCTTGGGCATTATTCTCTCTGCCCTTACTGTCTAGAAAGTTTATGTGCTGTAGGACTTTGAATGAGAGGTCTTGAAGAACAGCTTTCAACGCACATGGGTTCGGCAGGGGAAGTTCATATAAGCCAAGCTGAGTAGAGTTTTAATTCTCTTTGGGATAGGTGGGTCTGGGTGCTGCTCCAGCCTGTTGTTGTATGAGCCCCCCATGAAAGCGGGCAGCTGGGTAGTCAAACGTGGTGCGAAGCATTGTATCAGTCCCCAGTGAAAGAAACTGGTGTGCCTTATGCCAGTTACACTTTAGTAAATCTTTCTGTTGGGACATTGGCACTCAGTGTGTTAGACTTTAAAGTAGTCATCCTTTTGGTTCGGGTTCTGGAGTTGCTGATGTCTTCAATTGGAAGTTTTTCTGCAGGTACAAGTCTAGTCAGTGTATATGTGAAGCAAAATGAAAGAGAAAGAAAACAAGAACTTCCAGGTCTATAATGCAGAATTAAGGAGTCCTTATTTTAATTTGGACCTTTTTCTTATTATGAGACAGTCTTTTCTTGTGCTCTAAAAGCTGAGGGCATACCTGCAGAAAGAAAGATGACACCATACTTTTGGCCTGACAAAGGGTGAAAATCATCTACTTGTCTTTGCATGTTTTTTGTGGAGAAAGCAGAAAGATTCCATAAAATTCGTGATTCAGAAAAAGTGAGGTGTAGAGTTGCTAGCAGCTCTCTAGTGTGAAAAGTATGTACATCTGTAGATCCAGTGGAAGCATGTGAACAAAGAAATCTCTTTTTCTGAATGCTAATTCTGTGCTATAGAGACCTGTGTTGCCTTTCTGGAACATCTCAGCTACTTGGTAGGCCAGTAAATATTTGCAATATGTTGCCAGCTGAAATTTGAGTCTCGTAAAACGTCTTTTAGTGTGCACTGGTATTGTCTTTAGACTTCCAAAAGACTCCCAAAACATTCATTCATGAAATATCTGTTCCTATGACAGTCATCCCCACTCGAGGCCAGTTTCTTCAAAGTCTGTATCTGTTCTGTATCTGTTCTGTTCTTCAAAGTCTGTTGTATCCCACATCACTGTGTTTTTGCAAAAGCTGGTCAAGCAGGTGCTTATATGCAGACCTGCCCTTTACAGCTTTGCATGCAGAAGCAGTAACTGATATAAATGGGCCTTGACGAGCACTGAACACCACCCTCCGTGGCATTCCCATGCAAAATGGGAAAATCTGTTTTATTGAAGAGTACTCTAAGGTGATCTGAATAACTTGTTGAAGAGCCATGGCAAAAGACAAGCTGTGAGTAGTTTCACTGCTGGCTCTGCAAAGAAGAGTCCTGAGCCCAGTATGGATCAACATAGTTATTAGTGGACTGGCAGTAGCATGTCTGAAGTATTATAGTGGGGGCAGGATTGCATACTCAAAAACGTGTTTGTGGAATGCAGTCTGAAGATATTAAATGCAAAAAGTGCTCTAGATAAACTTGAGCCTGCTAATGTACTGAAGATGTTCAGACACAGTTTCAATTCTTTTTTGTTCAGTGATATGTAACTGCACTTTTATGTTTGGGAAAATCTGCCCTTTGTTGAACTTTGTCACTTTGAGTCACTTTGTAGGACTCAAAGTAGTAAAAGATTTCCAGACTAGCCTGAAATGAGTTAGTTTAGTACCCAGGAGTTATTTCATGTTTCTCATGAGCTGATGGCAGAGGAACTGAAAGAGAATGGAGAATCTCGGCATATTAATTTCTAGTAAATCCACATAAAAGACCATGGTAGACTGAGCAAAAGAAACAACCTATTGGTTTAGACGAAAATTATTGTGTTCCAAAAGAAGCTCCTGTAGTCCTGTGAAGGAGTCCAGGTGTGTCATGCTGGAAATCTGTGCACTCTGTGTGGCCCAGGAATGACTCTCTTTGCTGAGATGATGTATTTCCTGTCCCAGAAAATTTGCAGGTTAACTTCCAAAGTCAGGTCAGAGAAGCAAGGTATAACCCAGTTAGTGCTCACAAATGCAAATAACTCCTTATTATTTCAGTTCTAAATTTGAAAGTCTTGATAAAATTCTTTTGCTGTGAAGGTGATCCTAAAAATGTTCTGTGAATATGCAGTAAGTGATGGGTAAGACAAAGTCAGAAAAACCCCAACAAACCTACTTCAAGTTTTCCAAAGTCGTGCTTAATACCTAAAGTCTTTTGTATGGACATGGAAAGAGTGAGTTAGGTTTTCTCTCCAGTTCACTAGCATTTCTGATAAATAAACTTCTCAACCTGTTCACCTTTTTTTTTGCTGTCTTCAGTGTGGTTTCTTACAGACCATTCTAAATCTTTAAGGACATTTTGTTCTTGAGTCATTTGCCCTGGCTTATTTACATGGTCCCACTGAAATCATACATGTCTGTGAGTAAGGATTGCAGGGCTAGTTCCTTCAAGATTTATGTCTGATGAGTTGGATAGAGTCTCTTAATTCATGTGCTTTATCCCTGGCCTGTTGCAGGACTTCCTTCTGCATTACATACATATGGTTTTCATCTTGTCCGCTCCTGAACACATATAGTGATGCTGTCTCAGTCACATCTCTTGGCAAATATTTTACCTTAGGAATAGAAATTATTTCCAAATGTCTAACCTAAATATTTCCCACTAAACCTCAGATAATTAATCTTTATATGCGTTTTTTAACTGCCAATACAATTTCTATCCTTTTTCATTTCAAAAATTACCCTTTACATATTTACTGACGGTTTTCTTGGCATTAAGATGCATATTATCTTTCCTTAATTTGCATGTGCATGTCATTACAATAGTTCTGTATATTGGGTCAAATTACAGTTGCACTCCATTTACAGTTCCTTTGTTAAATTAGTGAACAAGACCCTTAGATGTCAAAGAAGATTAGGCCCGTCGTTTTAACTATGCATGTCTAAAGACCCAACTGCCATAGTGCAATGAAGAATTTACTGTAGAAGTTACTGGCAGCCTACTTTTTCCATGGAATAGCCCTGTTCCCTTAAATCCTATATATATGGTGAAGCCTCAAATAAAGTAATCAGATGACGAGTCAGGGTACAAAGTACTTAATATGCTTTTCATCATGCCAGAGCACAAAATAAACGTTAAGTGTAGTCTTCTGGCAGATGAGAGCTCAAGATGCCTGGAGGTTCCCCAGTGTGGGCCTCCTATCCCAGTCTGCCGTAGCTTTTAGCTTGCTCTGTGCTGGTAAGTCACAAGTGAGGTAAGAACAAGTGAGAAGGGATATAATGGTGGAATGTGTTCACTGGTTCTAGTTTCTGCCTCCTACCACTTGTTTTTCTGTTTAGCCAAATGAGTATGTCCCTTCTGCCTAGTACCGTAACCCAGCACCGGGAGTGTCTGAAGATCATGGGCAAATGAATTCTGGAATATTGATCCTCTCAGAAAATTAGAATAATGTGGAAGGAACTGACGTGGTTCGCATGGTTACAGTTAATCAGTCTGCATCACAGCCTGGAAAGGAAGCAGTTGTTTCACACCATACTCAGCCTTTTTCTGCAGTGGAGGCACAACACGGCAACTGACAGTGAAATGAGAGAGAAAGCAGGTGTAAATGGAGCTTACTTTCTGCTGATTTTGGCATGATAGAGGTTCCTAGCTCTCTTTTGCCTCACAGGTGAGTTTAGCCACTTACATATATCCTAGTGCACCACAGTCAATAATGCAGCACTGAACTACTTGGCTATCACTGATTTGTAGGATGTTGCCCATTTTTCCAGCAGTTTCATTGACAGAAAGCTAGAAAAGCCTGTTCAGTCTCAGTAACTGGTGTTCATCTAGGGTCAAATCCCAGTGGATGCTACTGATAAGAAGTACAAAGGCCATCTGTTACGTTCAGAGTGAATGATAGAAGACCTGTTCAAGAGTTGAATGGAAAAGACCCTTCCTGGAAAGCGCTCCTTGAAAAATCTGAAAAACTTCCCCAAAAATGCTGTTGTTGATAAATTCTGTGGTAAAGAATGACTGTGTTAAACTTGTTTTGGTACTAGAACTCTGTTCCAGTGTTTTTTGCATAACAATTTTAAAACATCCATCTTGATGGTGTTTTAGAAAAGAATATTTACATTATTTAAATTTAGTATTAGCAGAAAGCCTTCTAGGAGTTTAAACAAACAAAAAACAACTTAGTAAAGTCTCAGATACAAAAGCAGCCTGCCCAGAGCCCTCGGAATTAGACATTCCTTTATTATTAAATGTAGCACCTCTTGAACTTCTTGGCTAAAAACAGAGACAGGGCATTTTTCACAAGACTCTTGAGCCAAAGTACACAGTACTTTGTTTCATACATGAATGGAGATGATAACCTTAAACCTCTCAAAATTTTCATCCTCTTTCTATACCTGAAAAGATAAATAGTCTATTACAGGTCTGTGAAAATGTATATTGTAAAGGCAGCAAAAGATGGAAGCCCCAGGACAGCCACTTGCTTGCTTTTTTGTCCACAGAATCCTGTCTTCAGCTCAGGTGCCTCCATGTATGAATACATCTGCAGGTGCCCTGGGATGGGGTTTGAGGTCTGTTTTAATGAACTGGTTTTGCACATCTGTCTATCTGTCAGTGATATCTGTTAATCTGTATCAAGAGAAAGAATCTTATATTGAGCTTTCTTCTTCTGAGAATAAAGAACTATTGTTCTTATTCTTTATTCTGTAGAAAGAAGAAGCTTCTGTGTGTTTTCTTTTATGTCATGCTGCCATATCTTTCAGCTAGACCTACTTAGAAAATAGTAAGTATTTTCTTTGAAAACTTTTAAAGAAATTAAGAACATTTTTTCATTTAACGAAAAACTTCAGTGGTTAGTAACAAAGAGAAGTAAGAAGTAGAATTTTTTCTGTATATAAGAGAAATTAAACACCACAAAACAAATACATTTTCGTTCACATTTTGTGTTTCTAAGAAAATACAATTTGTTCTGATCATATTTAAAATGATAGAGATCAGACACGCTCCTTTTCAGACTTCTAACCAATTGTCAGGGTGACATGGAGCTAGAGTTTGGTCGTTTTTGTTACCACTTCTAAGATAAGCTTTTGCCAATTAAAATATGTCTTGCAGTAGGTTAGAAAAGCACTGAATATTTTAAGATATATAGCTGTGATATTTAACTTCCAAAAGCTAAACAAATAATAGCATATCAGGGAAGCTTATTGTTATTAAATCTGACAGCATACCAATTTTCTTTATTTCTTGTTGTTTAAAAGCCTGATGCCAAACATGAAAGGAAATTCGGACAACCTTTAGAAGGAAGAAATTGACTACTAACAGTGATAAAAGCTTCAAATGATAGCACTTTGTGTTTGCACCACATAGACACCCAGGAATGTAAACTCCTGTGTAAAACACAGACTTGAATTTTTATAAGAAAGGGATTTCTGGCAGTGGGGTTTCTTGGGAATATATCTGGTGATGCCCTGATTAAGCCAGACATTCTAATACTGAGCTCTTCAGAAGTGTGACTCAGATGTTTGGAGGTTTGGATATATGAGAGTAAATTTACTATAAAACATTGCACAGTTTTACTTTGAGTTGCAGTGGATTGTTGGACAAGCAGCTTGATGTATTAACCCTCTATTTATTTGCAAAAGAATGACGTACAGAACTGCTATTCCCATCAAGATGTTTTTCTCTAGAGGGTAGACTGGCAATTTTCTGTGTAAACTCTCTAATTATTACCTACTGCATGTGAGAAAGTACCTGCATGTGTCATAGGCACCAATCACAATATGCATAGAAAAATTTCTAACAGGTGGCTGCTGAGATTAAAAAAAAAAAAAATCGTATTCTTAGAGACAGTCTAGCGTCCAAATGATCTCAGAGCCCAGATAAATATATAGTTTGCCACAGCTCTCTGTAAGTTCCAATGAGCTCATATGTTTTCATCACACAGTATGCACTGAAAAAAGTGAGGGCAAAAAGATGAGGCCCTTTGAGTCATTCTGCTGTAAAAGCATGCAGGCAGAAGGGCTGTTGGGTTGTTTTATTAAGCTTTTTGCCAGATTTGGGATAGTGGACGTGGTGGGGGGTCCTACAGAAAGTTTCTAAACCTGAAAATGCTACAGGTCTGACTGTATGAAAGAGAAGGGGAGCAAAGGACTCCTGTGTGCCCTGCAAGCTGCTGTGGGATTTGGGAGAGCCACCACATGCGCACATGGTGTGAGCGGTGCAAGGCTGAGTGACCCGTGAGGACAAGACCTGTGTGTTGGAGAGTAGCAGCATACATCTGCTAATCCGCTCTGGGACTTGCACGAGCAGCTGTGGAATGCAGCTGCACAGATGGACTGGACATGTCGGATTTCATCCCTTGGCTTCACAGTGTTTTTCTCAGAGGAAGAAATTGCTTGAGTCAAAGTTTTCTTCTTTCTCGCTTGCTGCCATTCTGGAAGCAAGAGCTGTTGATCTTCAGCTAGGCAAACAAAGAGAAGCAGAGGGCTAATGGAGAGTGAAATAATATATTTGAGGTGGAAAGGCTAATTTTTTAACTGATCATTGCTAAAAGAAGGTCGTACTGGCCATCTTTTGAGATGCCTGAGAATCACTGTAGATCTGTTTGTGTGAAATAACAATCTGAATATGACTGAGTCCGCTGTAAACATATATAAATGACAAATAAGATGCCAAGACTGGCAAACTAATTGCCACTTTTTTGTTGCTTCAAAATGTAGCAGTGTTGCCGTGCAACTCTCTTCAAATTGCGTATCCCAGTATTTCTCTTGCCATCTCTTCGTGTAACTGCACTTGTGTGAAGAAGCTGTTTCAGAAGGGAGTGGTTAAAACAGTGAACTTCGCCTGTTTGCTCTGGATTTGTGTTCACACCTCTACCCGGTGTTTGTCAGCTGTACAGTTGGTGGCAGCCAGCTGAGGGTCTGGTCACATCACAGCTGTCCTAGCATTATGGGCAGCAGCCCTGACTCAGGGAAGTCCTAGGAAGGTAGTGAGTGACCAGGGTGTGTATGTTTTGCTTAAAGTACTTGTTTTACCGCTGAGAAATATGCATAATATTATCTTAATGGATATGCCATATTTAAAAAAACCACAACAAACAAACCAAACACAAACAGTGAGGTACTGAGGGCTGCTACTGGTATTTAATATCCAGAGCAATGCTCTGCTGAGGTTCTCTTGTGCTCTTTTGCAAGTGAGGATAGCTTCCCTGTTACTGGCAATAAAAATGAGCTGGGAAAGATTAAAGATCATGATGGCAAAAGAAGAGTGAAAGCACAGGTTTGGATTGCTAGAGTGTTTTACAGTGATCATTAGCACAACCCGTAGGCTACCAGGTAAAAAACATATCTTTGTGGACTCCACAATTAGCTCACAATCTATCTCACAATCTGTCTGCTGGCACTATCAGGGACGGAGCACTACTTACCACATTTTTTTCCTGTTTTCTCTGTGACAGAGAGGGCTGTAAATTTAAGTGCTTCTAAAAACATTCAGTTTACACACAGATATCCACACAGAATGAGAAAATAATTAATGCAATTTATGACTGTGTATTCTGTTCCCTTTGTATTTAGATCACAAATTCTTGCTGTCTGTTGCCATTAATAATAATTTCTGAGTATTTGCAGAGAAGAGGAGAGGCCATTGTCATTTGAGTGATTAGGTTTGCCTCCTAAGACACGTGTTGAGCAGAGTATCAAGAAAAAGCTACTCCATTTAAATGATTGATATGAGGACTGCAATTCTGCCTGCAGTGAAAATGAGCAGAACCACGTTTCTAAGTCCAAGTAATAGTTAAAAATTGTTACGTATGCAGTTCCTTTAAATTAAAACATAGGTATCAAATTAGGAAGGGAACAGCCAATTATTTTTCAACAAATGTCGTGGACAGATCTTTGTAATATTGTAGTTGTTTCTTTTCTTTTTAATCATCAGAATGTTTATTCAGCTTCACCATTGTTTTAATACCTAAGAGCTTAGTTGTGACCAGGACCACCTCCTGTTCCTACCAAGCACAGAAGGACAACTTCATCCTTTCTACATGGAAATTATCTAAGAACACCTGAGAGACAGCTATAGAAACAGCTATAAAAAGGGAATGTGTGAGGGACCTGTGTCACACCACATTAAAAGGCTTTCCTTGGTGAAGGAAGCCCACTTTTTGGACTTCAAGAAATTTCATTCAACATGAAAGAGATTTTGTTTTACACTCTCTTGCTTATTACACATTTTGGGGATTAAGTATTTTATTATTTGTTTACAGAGGGAAACAAACGAAATCTAGGATGAAATTCTGGCTCACTGGCCAAATTCCTGATGACTTTATTAATGCTGAGATTTTACTCCTAACTCTCAACAAGCATGTGCTGTGTGAGTGCAGAGAGCACCCCAGAGCTGCCTCATAAAGTGGTCTCTGGTGTTGAAACTCCCCGTGTAGAAGCACTGTCCTGTTCCTTGTGTTCAGTCCTCTTGACGATTTTTGAGTGAGATGTAGTTTGGAAGTGTTGTTTTGCAGGGAGCAGTACAGAGAGCACAGTCAGACAGCTTTCTAGGAAAATAATCTTTGGCTCAAGAAAGAAAAATAAATTGGCCAGAGGATGTTAATTTCAAGTTGTCAGTGGAAGTGTGGTGACACGCTTTAACTCTATTGTGTCTCAGTTAGACCCAGCTGAGAAGTGGGAAGGTTTCCATGCTGGGCCAAATCAGTGATCTGGAGTTTGGGGGTGGTCTTTATACTGGATAGAAGGTGACTTCTTCATCAACTACTTGCAACCTAGCAAATGAATATTAGCTGTCACCAGGGAGTGGATGATCAAACTCCCCAGGGAGTTTGGCACTGGAAGTTTGCATGATCAGCATTTCAGGATGAGTCACCTTCTTAGATCTTAACCCACTTTTTCCCTTTTACAATTTTGTGTTAGTGTCAGGCAGCTTTCTCGGGTGTGTTTAATAGGAAAACTGGATTGCCCATCATTTCAGAGTTTATAATTTTGTTTATCACTCTGTTTCTTCTAAATTCTTTGCTAATTAGGTTGAGCTTTTAAATTTCTCCTCATACTTTTACTTTTAAGTTACTTCAGTTTCTCTTTTTAGGATATATTTGTATTTCTTGATATGCTATTTATCTGTGTACAACAATGAATCCACATGGCTTCAAAAGTCCAAATGTCTTTACTCTGTTCTCTTATATGCCTAAGACAGGGGACTGAACTGAGATAAAAATAGTAGAAGTGTGGACTCAGGATCAGACTTTTTTTGAAAGAGTGAACTAATGGCACAGTCTCTTACAATATTTTGGGTCATTATGAGATAATATTTTTCACCTTCAGCCTATATTAGTTGTTTGCCTTTTTATAGAATCATAGAATGGTTTGTGTTGAAAGGGATCTTAAAGATCATCCGTTTCCAACCCCCCTGTCATGGGAAGGGACATCTTCCACTAGACCAGGTTTCTTATGGCTCCATCCAGCCTGGCCTTGAACACTTCCAGGGATGGGGCATCCACAGCTTCTCTGGGCAACCTGTTTCAGTACCTCACCACCCTCAAACTAAAGAATTTCTTCCTGATCTAAACCTACCCTCCTTCAGCTTTAAGCCATTCCCTCTTGTCCTATCCCTTGATCCCAGTGCAAAAAGTCCCTTTCCGTCTATCTTGTAGGCTCACTTCAGGTACTGAAAGACTCTATAAGGTCTCCCTTATGCATTTTCTTCTTCTGATGATCATCTAGAGCTAGTCCTAGAAGGACTGAGACCACCTTTTCTTCTGAGAATATGAAGTAAATAAAATAAGGAAGGTGAGGCAATCAACCCTTTCCATAAAATACAAATTATTTATATAGCACTAGGGGCTCTGTATAGAGGCTTTTCACCAGCCTGCTGATGGAAGAAGGGAGGAAATTTAAAGATGCTGTATATGCTCCCCTCCCCCTTATTCCTTAGTCAGTAGTTATTTTCTTTCTCTTTGTTTCTATTTTTTTACGTTTGCCAAAAAGTTAATCTGTCCAGAGAGGGATCAAGAGTGAATAGATAATGGAAAGCAGAGTGTACAATACATGACAAACTCACAACATTTTAACTGAGTTTGAGAGAACATGCCAGAACTTTACCAATCCAATACTGCAGATGATTCCTGATAAGCAGAAATTAAGCTGAGAAGTGAAAGTGAACTAGAAAAGCCCTCACTGTCCAAGGCAGGGGCTGTGCCTTGTTTAGAGAGTGTTAACAGTGAAAACCTAATCCATTCTTCACATTTCTTTCAAACACCTAACATGCTATTTTGTGAGGCAGTTTAGTACACAAAAATGTGCTGGGTGGAAATCAGGATCTCGGTGCTATTTGTGCGAATACAGTACACATTTAGATTACTGTGGGAGTGCAGCCAGGTCACTTGGGAGCAAGCACGCAAACCTCATGTTCAGCCTGCTGGCAGGAGCACTCATGCCAGAAGCGTGATTAATCCCAGCAAAGGAGGGTGTTTATGGGGTGTCACAGTCCTGGCAGAGCAGCCCCTTATGGATGCACACCAGGCAGCTGTGTTTGGACCCACATGCTGGATCTATGAGCTCCTCTGCTCCCCTGGGCCTGGGCAGACTCCAAACGCTGGTTGTGGCCCCAGTCTCTCAGGCACACTCCCCAGGCACACTTTTATGTTTGTACCTACTCTTTAAGCCCTCTTTTTGGGACCACTGCTGTACCGCAGGGATTATAAAGGGGTTTTTATACACTGGCCACATGCAGCTAGTAAACTTAATGGCAGAGATACAAAGCAGAAGAAATGTCTATGCACAGTTTTCTTCTCATTAGGCCCTAGAGCAAATCCTGGATTTTGGATTTTTTATCTCTTAACTCCTCCAAGAAACTCCTATAATTTTTCAGAGCTGAAGTTTAAGTGTTCCGTGGCTTAAAGACTATTCTTTTGTAGCATGCTTCTTTTTAAGACATCTGTCTTTTGTCTTTGTACTAGCAATTTGCTTTGACTTTGTTCTGCAAGATTTGCTGAACAGGTGTAAAATAAATCTTCTCTGCTTTAAGCACCACCCATTTTACCATCCCTAAGGTGGTTCTGCTTGAATGGAAGATGATTTGTGTTAAAGAGTCTTACTGGTCTCTGTTGTGCTTCTTCACCTTTAATCTAGGATGTACCTCACCCTTTCCATATTCTCAAAAGCTTGGTTCAATGGTCTAGCAACTTCATAAAATTTACTAAATTTTGGCCTTCTCACTAAGAGAAATTTCACGAAGTACTAGAGTCAGAGCATGAATTACTGTCCTAGTCAATGATCAGTCTGTTAACTCTGCGGGTTTGTGAAATTAAAACTGAATTCAGTGTTAGAAATCATTATTAGCTCATAGTACAGAAAATATTTGTGATGTAGGCCACTTTATTCTTTGATGAGTTCATTTCTGACTTTGCCTCTTATTTCATGCCTCAGTGAGCATACTCTTTATTTCATAGCCACTCAAGATTTATGAGTTTGTGTTTGTGTTTAAACAGCACTGATGGTCTACATAGGAAATTTTACCACATTCTGTTCCTGCCTTTCTACTTGCAGTTCATTGCAACTATTCTGCACCTAAGCACTCCACTCAGGGTATTCCAAATATACATGTAATTCCAGAATCTACAGCCTACTTGGGTATCCCTTAAACACTAAGATATACTAGGATTTGTGTGCACTTGTAATGTAACAGTGAGATCTTCTTTATCGAAAGCTCCAGTGGTGCAGTAGGTTCTGTTGCCAATATCTCCATTATTTCTGACACGAACCTGTTTTGCTGTGGAGAAAGCAGCAGAGTTACAAATCAGGCATGTAATTGAGCAGGCAAAGCATATAAAGGAGAGAGTGTTTAAGTTCACTTGTCATGTTCCAAACATTGGAGAACTTAAGAAGTCAAATTGTCTGTTCTTACAGAGCTGTTACCTTTTATATCGAGCAGTGAGCAATGCCAGTTCCTGTGCAGAATAAAGTAGTGAAATGCATACTGCACCTGGAAAATATCCATAGTCTTTGCGTTTGTGGATCCCTTTTCTTGACCTTGTGACCTCAAATATGAAGAGCTGCCACACACATTGTCTCTGGCTATAGATACTCCTGAGGTCCTATTTCAAATGTGTTAGGGTTTTGTGGGGTATGTAATACCTATGCTGAATTGTTCTTCCCTGTGTTCCTCTCCTGCACTTTCTATCTGAGTCCCAGCCAACATTTCACTCCTCTCCACACATGGATCTCATCAATACAGAAGGAAAAATGGTAGGAGAATGCCTGTTGGTGAAGGGCTTTTCCAGAAAAAAAGGGAGAGATTGGAGTACTTGGCTTCCTCTAATGATGTGGGCAGGAATTCTGTGCAGCAACAGGGCAAATCCCGCTAGATTCTGTACATGCTGCCCCACAGTTCTCTTCTTAGTTCCAGATCTGACGTGTTGCGATAGTATATTTGTGGGTTAAGATACTTGATTCTTTTGTTCTAGCACTATGATCATTATCTGTTTTTTTCTGTTCTACTGCTAAGGATACTTTATTTTGTCAGGTTTGGGATGAAACTCTTGCCAAATCTGCTGAGGCTTGGGCTGCTACATGCATTTGGGACCATGGACCCTCATATCTTCTGAGATTTTTGGGCCAGAACCTGTCTGTAAGAACTGGAAGGTAGGAGGATACCCTACAAAACAATTATTTTGTCAACCTTTGAATGACTTTTGCGATCCAGATCTTGGACTGATGCCAGTGTCATGCAGTATTCTATGTTTATATCTGTCAATGTTCATTTGGCTTAAGCATATTATTGCTTAATACTGTGCCCCTGGTGATGTGAGGAGAAGTCTAAAATGACGTGTTCTTCTTTCCGTATTTTAAACAAACCCAGGTATCGATCTATTCTCCAGCTCGTAAAGCCATGGTATGATGAGGTGAAGGATTATGCTTTCCCTTATCCTCAAGACTGCAACCCTAGGTGCCCGATGCGATGTTATGGACCCATGTGCACCCATTACACACAGGTTATATAAATTACTTTCCTCTATTCAAAAATCTTCTGTCCAAACCTGGACTTTCCTATGATGTATTTATACCCCTCTCTCTCAAATAAATATATGTGTATATGTATAAATATATGTATATGTACATTCCTTTTCAATTTGGACTTCACCAATGATAAATATTTATTCAGATGGTTTGGGCCACTTCCAATCGTATAGGCTGCGCAATCCACACATGCCACAATATGAACGTCTGGGGATCTGTTTGGCGGCGAGCTGTTTACTTGGTATGCAACTATGCCCCAAAGTGAGTTGCTCTCTTTTATTTTTGTTTATTTTTATACTTTATGCATGTTTTGGTCCTCTCATAGGACTGCTTACTTCTTTTTCTGCAGCATGACCTCTGTTTGTGCTTTTTCTGTGGGCTGCTCCTTTATTCAAGCTTTCCATCTGTACATGCAGACATGTATGACTTCGGTATACAAGGAAGAAAAGAAATCAACTCGATGTGTGTAGAACAAAACAAAAAACTTGTTTTCTGTTATTGCTGTTGTTATTATTATTATAATTTTTTTTTCTTCCTTCTTTGAGCTCACTTCGCTTTACTTTGAATTCCTTATTTCTTCACTCTTTTATACATAGGTGTGGTGAACTAGGCTTCCTCAGGTAAGCAATCCAACTGTAGATCAGGCTCGTGATTTACTGAGAGGTGGGCCTGTGCAAACCTTATGAAATCAGTAAGGCCAAACACACCCGGATTGGGTTAATCCAAGCACCGGTACAGGCTGGGTAGACAATGTGTTGATAACAGCCCCGAGGAGAAAGACTTGTGGATGTTTGTAGATGAAAAGCTCAATATGACTTATCGGGGCACGCTTGCAGCCCAGAAAGCTAACCATATCCTGGGCTGCATCAAAAGAGATGTGCCCAGGAGGTGATTTTCCTCCTCTACTTTGCTCTCCACCTGGAGAGCTGCATCCCGTTTGGGGGTCCTTAGCACAAGAAAGAAGCGGAACTGTTAGAGCGGGTCCAGAGGAGAGCCACTAAGTTGATCAGGGCTGGAATACCTCTCCTGGGAAGACAGGCTGAGAGAGTTGGGGCTGTTCGGCCTGGAAAAGAGAAGGCTCCAGGGAGACCTTGTATCAACCTTCCAGTACCTAAAGGGGTCTTACAAGAAAGCCGGAGAGGGACTTTACACAAGGGCATGTAGTGGTAGGACAAGAAGGAATGGCGTTAGCTTAAGGCGGGTAGGTTTAGATTAGACACTAGGAGGAAATTCTTTACTGCGAGGGTGCTGAGGCCCTGGAACAGGTTGCCCAGAGAGGTTGTGGACTCCCTGTCCCTGGAGGTATTCAAGACCAGACAGGTTGGGGTTCTGAGCATTGCCTGCAGCAATGGGGTTGGAACTAGTTTATCTTTAAGGTCCCTTCCAACCCCAACCATTCTATAATACATTCTGATTCATTCTACAATACATGTTGTTGCCCGCAGGATACCTTTGCTTATGACCATGGTACAAAATCCATAGCATTGCTTCCATATAAAGTCCATCAGTTAGGTTGAAATGCAGAAATTAATTTTCTGCCAGCATTTCCTAGACATCATCCGAAGCTTACATTTGGGTGCAGAATGAGTCAGTAAAGTATGGCTCTGGGAGAGCTTCAGTCTGGTTTGGACCACTGTTGCAAAAGCTGCATGGACAGTGTAAGTGGCTGGTTTCTCTGACTATATATTAGGCAATATACAATTGCCTAATTGTATATTAAAAACCAATTCCTGTGTAGGAATCAAAGTATAATTAATTGAGCATGTTTTCTGTAAACTCTTCATGGCACAGGTCCTTTTGTGGTAAAGAATATGCAAGAATATGTCATTACTCTAGCTGTTACATAAGTAAAAGAATTTTTAAAGGTTTTGCAACTTAAAAAAAGATAAGATTTCATAAGAAAACTTACTTGGGGAAAAAAACATCTGTGGAAATCGAGGAGATTTCTCTGTCCTTTTGTCTTTAATATTTACTGGAAAAGGATGGTAAGAAATGAATGTAAGAGAGCAAAGATTAGGCAGCAAAAACTGTATCTCAATTAAAGCCCCACAACGTTGAGAAGATGAAATCAAAGTTTCTAAGAGAATTTTTTTAATGTATCTTAATTTGAAAACAAATATTAAAAATTACAAACTTTCCAGAATACTTGTCTCATTTTCATATATAGGAAGGCATATATATATTAGGCATTTTTGGAAACTGATTTAGTGTTTGTGTATCAGTTAACAATGAATTAATGACATTTTTATATTTTCTGAGTCTAAAAGTCCCACTGCTTCTCAAACAGCAAACCAAAGCCTGAAGTTACAAGCTCTTTCTCTGTGTGAGATTTTGAGTAGACATTTTAGTCATCGGAAGTGGAATCATGATTTTCACATTTACTTCTTGCAGGGTCACAAAAATTATATTGAGTGGTCTTCCCTGGATTAAGTTTGTGTTTCTAAGATTTAATTGAGTTAAGGACATTGGGCGTAGAGTCCTTGGGCACACACAAAGAAATCTCTTTGCCACTCAGTAAAGTCTGTGCCCGTCTGAGTTACCAGCACATCAGAAACTCCTCTAAAGAGGAAGGGAGTGAATATTGCAGCCCCAATCTGAATTATTAAGATTGGAATTTGGCAAAGATTTAGGATTTAGAATTCCAGTAATTTTCACTGATGCCGTGCTGTAACACTGAAAAATATTTATGCTTCTGAAATGAGGGAGAAAACCCTAAAGTTAAGGAGGATAATTGCAAAGTTTAGAACGGCCCCAGATTATCTAGCAGTCTCACACAAATCCGCCATGTGCTGCGTAGAAAATGAAGCAGAAATCAGTTTTCAGCAAATTCTGAATTTCCATATCTGTTATCAGACTAAATATATTTCCTGAGCACTTAGTCTGCTGTACCCATTTGGAAGAGAAGTAGGAATGAGCAAATTATTTGAGATTTCTACTTTCTTCCCAGGCACAACCCAGACCAGGGCTTTTGATCCAGTATTTCTGGCTGGGAGGTGGGGAATGACAAAATGTTTCATAAATAATTGCTTTACTCACTGCTATTCCACGTCACATGCAAACTAAAGGAAAGTTCTCTGCTCTGTGAGACATAACATTTAAATAAAAATCTAATTTTAACTTTCTCCCTACATCATGAGTGTTACACGATTCTCTAAAAACCTGTGGTTTATATAAACTCCTAAAAGTCTGGATGCGTTTTTCAGATGTTCCTAGATGTTTCAGAGTTACCTCTTTTCATATGATCGCTCATCAGACTTTCTACCCCTTTCTGCCTAGAGTCTATTGCACACCTCTATTCACCATTCAGGAGCCCTTCTTCTCCTCTCATTCACATCTGTGAGAACTCTGGAAATGCCCCAATCCAGTTCCTTTTTATGCAGTACTACTGCAAATAGTTTTTATCTTCCCTTTTCTCAAATCATGAATTAAGCCTCAGAGCTTCACAGTGTGAACCTAGGGTGGTGCAACCTGAGAATAAGGTTTCACTCAGTTTGTTCTTCCATCTTCCAAGTACAAGCTTTTAAGATAACTGCCAGACGAAAAGGTGCTCAAGGAAAACCTTGTGCCAATGCTTATTTTGCTATTTTTCGTAAATATAGACCTCCAGTAAAAAATAATCTGTCACAGGATCAGAGAATCAAAAATGACTTGGTTGTAGCAAAAGCAAGAAGACTGGGACATGACCACCAAGACGAAAGGATGTGGAATGGATATTACTGGCCTGCATTGATATGGTCATTCTCCTGCTCTTTTTTGGGAATTGCTAGATCAGTGTTTATCAGTAAACTACAGAGATAAACTAATGTCATGTTTTTAGTAACAGAGCATTTATGGGATATTAGTGGAGATGTTAACTTTAAGCACTCAAAACAAGTATGGTTAATGATTTTTTTTATTCCACCCTGAAATTATTAAGCATTTTTTTCATTTTTTATTTTTAGGGGGAATTGGATTGGAGAAGCACCATATAAAGTAGGAGTCCCATGTTCAGCTTGTCCTCCAAGCTATGGAGGTTCTTGTACCGACAATCTTTGTTTCCCAGGAGTAACATCAAACTACTTATACTGGTTTAAATAAGTTAATACATTATTTTCAAGAAAACCCACAGATGAGTAACAAGAAGCTTGTATATTGAATTTTGCACATATTATATATAGAGAGATATTGTAATAATACTCTGATGTTTTCTTTTTGTATGCTTTTGTATAATTAGCTTTCAAAGTACAGTACAATTTGGTTTTAACACTTTGGGATTTAAGACTCACGTTATCCCTTTTAAATTAACATTTTGTTAATGAGTTAGAACTCATTTTAATCTTACCAAGTGTAGCTTCCTAAAGATTAGATTATGTTAAAAGCACATCAAGAGATACAGTATTTCTTCCTTTTAAAAATAATAGCTCCAGAAAGAGAAGGGTCATTGTTTAATACTGTGCTTTAAAAATGGAGTGTGACATGCAAAGCAACAAGTTGTCCTCGCACTCCCAATGGTTCCTCCCGTTTACACCTGTGCTTTCACCTGCAACGTCGATGGGACACTGAGCAGAGGAAGGCATACGTGCAAGAGAAGCTGCAGGATATTACCTACCTCATGCACAGCGTCAGTTCGTTTATGGTGTTTCAAGAGTTCAACACACGGCTGCTGCTATCACATGTCTGTGTGCAGACAGGAATATTAGAGAGAATGAGGAACCACACTGGCCAAGATGCAGTGGCTGTTAACTCACGTGCCTAAAGTCTTATCTAGATAGAAAGCTACATCGCTTTAAAAATACTGGTATAACAGCACAGCTTGACTCTACCTTCCTGTATGTCTGAACACAGTCATAGTTCTATAATGGGGCTTTGCAGGAGTATATTTATTCTTTTACAGGAAGAAATATGTTGCTACAAAGCAATATACATCAATACATGCCATCCATAGTGTTTTCTACACTATGAGTTTTCCAGTGCGTATGTTATCCCTCTGACTGAAACTCAGTTGAGAATCAGGAGAGATCAGACCTAAAAGTAGGTAAGAAGATTTCCAAATAAAAGACATTAGGAAACTTTAAAAGTTCATATAGATTTGTTGCAAAAACTCCAAATTTCTAAAGCAATTGCCAGTGTCCTTTACTATATATTGCGCTGTTTCCTGAAAATATCTGTGTGCATTATAAAAAACCAAATCTGCCAAAAACTTTCCTGCTAAAACCTGAATGCCTTATGGGTGCTTAATAGAGACATTAAAACTAAAATATTATACAGGTACTTTTCTTGAAAAACAGATTATGAAAAGGAAGAAATCAGCTGTCTGTCACAACTACTAGGTCACTGAAATAGCCTCGAGTTTTGGCTTTATGTTACAGGGCAGAATGTACTCCACTTTAAATGCAAGTGTTTAGTCTGCTTGCACTGCTACATTTAGACCTCTGAAATTTGTGAACTTTGAAAAGCAATACTGAGTACAGCAAGTGGAACACAAGTGGAACAACAGAGGATAATTTCACTAGAGCTACATATGTATGTATCTTTAAGTCACTAATTCAGTCTTTTGAGGATATTTGAGACAGTCTGTTACCAGAATATGAGGTAACATATTGGTGATATAAAAAGAAAGATGAGAGTTTGAATTCTTCACATTAGTTACTCTTTTTCTCCAGCAAGATATCTGGAACAGGCTCTATAGTGTGTGAAATGTAGCAGCCCCTCTCTGTCTATCCATAATCTGATCCCTCAGAGAACGTCAGCAGCTGATCTATGGCTCTTCAGATATTTCTGGTTAGTGACACTTCTGTATCTAACAGGACAAGACCTAGACAGGCATATTGCCTTTAGATGTGTCCATGTTTTAAAAGGATAACACTTTGTAATATTCTACTAACTTTTATCCTAATAGGTACAATATAAACATTTTTCCTTTTGTTTTCAAAGGAGTTTGGACTTGAACAGTACTCAATCAGTCAAATACTTTGGCAGAGTAAAATCCAGTCCTGTTTTGGGAGTGAAAGACAACTTCTTTGCATTATCTATGTACACACTGAAACAAATGAGTGAGACAATACTACTTGGTGGGTCACTAGCCCCTCAGCCAGCACAGTTTTTGACAAAGATGCAGGTGAAAAATGAATTTTTGTTCTGCATAAGAAATCTTCAATAGAGGTAAAGACAGCACAGTTACAGCAGTGCATCTAGCCATTTTCAGTATTTTTATTTTTGAAAAACAAGATAGGAAGCAGAGCATAAGAAAAAATTCAGGTTAAGCCATGGAGCCTACAACAGTAGGTCTAACAATAAATGACTATGCACTTTGAAACTTGCAACTTGTATGTTGTATGGTACACTTTCCAAACAGGACTAGACATTGTAAATTAATTTATAATTCTGTAATTCAGCTGAAATTGTTATCACGGGTATATATGTTATCGTATCTGTTACTTTTTAAGTTGCTACAAATACCTTGATTTTGTGGAATATTTTGTTTTCTGTGAATATAGAAAACTTTGCTTTTAACAAACAGGTATGCAGGTTTTTCACAACATCCCATAATGGTGCTAGGATTTAACTATGGTAATCACACTGTAATTGACAGCAGCAAAAAATGATCTGGATATAAGCTATTTCATACGAGCAGCTCCTGATAAAACCAGCCACAAGCACTCAAGCATTAGCTGAATATTTTTCATTTAACAGAGAGGATTACAGATCATCAGAAATTTGATTGCCACGTGAAATTTCCCCTTCCACTTTAAAGTAGAAGGCCTTTCTGTATTGCTTATTTGAATTGCCCCAGTTTCTATTCTCTTTTTTCTCTTGGGCCAGGTAATGACAATGCCAGTAAAGCTCTGCTTTGATTGCCAATGCCAGTGCTTCCTGATTGACTACCTGACACCAAGTGCTGCTACAAAAAAAAGCACTGAAATGTGCAGAAGACTTCAGATGTCTTTCGCAGCTCTAATACATGCTGAGGAAAATTCTTGATGAGTTCAAGGCTATGCTGAGGCAAACTACCTCCAGTTGCTATTCTGATGGCCTTGAAGTAGTAATTTCTTCTCAGCAGAGAGGTGTGCCTTTAAAGACAGAGAAATTAGCTCAGACTTCTGTTCTAAATATAAAATTGTAAAAGTATGCACAAGCTAAAATAAGGCAAAAAATATTTTTGGTTGAAATACTGTGAGAGGCATAAAAGTAAAAAATTATATAACAAAATTGATATAATTAATTATTGAGTGCAGCTGTTTATATATTCTTGTGACTTTTTGCCTCATTTAAACATCTAAGATGATGGGTAGCAATTGATACCTTTTGGTGCTAACCTCTATGTTCTGGTGCTGAAGTTACAGATTATTTTTTGTGGAAATATTACCATATACACTCCAGTGTTTGAGAGATCTTTTTCACCTAAGCTATAACTTACCACTAGGTCAGATTTGCTTTCAAGGTTCCTTTTTATAGTTATTTCAGGCTCTAATAAGAGTTTTATGTGCATCAGAGAAGAAAATGTATTCCAGTTCAAAACCAAAACAAACAGCACCCTCCCCTCATCACAACAGGCAAGTGCCTGTGGAACAAGTTATGGGGAGAGTAAGACCTCAGAGTCATGACTTCAGATTGATGCTGAGCAAGTTTTAGTGATTCCAGATCCTCTCTCTGAAAAATAAATGTCTTCAGAAAACCTGGGCTTGACCTTGCACACCTATCCTTGGGATCTATTCTTTGAGATCAGTTCGTTTCCCTCTGAATTTGAGGTGAGTTGGATCAGATCCCAGTGAAAACCATAGGAGGTTTAATATAACTTCCGCAGGAATTAAAGAATTGGATTCTGGGAGAGCTTTATGAACAGCAAAATTAGACTTCATGTGCCATCCCCTATCAACACTGGGAAATACCATGGGGCTCTGAAAGAGGAAACCTCCCAGAGAAAAAGTACTGTGATTGCATGGAAAGAAATATATCTGTGTCTGTTATCCGTATCTGTATCTGTAGGTAGGTGGATAGGTAGGTAGATATATATGTTTGTATATTCTCTCTGAGGGTCAGGTTGCAAGCTTGGATGCCCTCTTGTGGTTGTTACTCATTACGTAGGAATCCAAGAGGTTTTACGATTTTTTGAAAACAAATGCAAATCTAAAATTTTCGGGCTTGTTTTTAAAGACGCGTGACTTTGTCTGTTTCCTTTGAGAAAAGAGGTGTGGTGCACAACTCTTCCGTTTCTTAGTTTTCCATGATTTGGAAGTACAGAACTCAATTGCAGTTTTATTAGCTGGTGGCTACCTAACATACAAAGTTTATGAGTATGAGGTAAAACGGGGTTATTCAGATGTCAGAAGAATTTTTAGAAGTGTTAAGTCAGATATAGTTCTTAAAAACCAGGGCATGGGAAGCCTCATTACTCAGATACTAAATTACGATGATCCCTAATAAAATGTTAAAGGCCCAAATTACTGTTGCAATCTGCCCATTATTGCTAAGTTTTCAAGGCAAAACTCTTGCTTTC
>VZTD01001193.1:2183928-2249749 GCA_013397725.1 Rhagologus leucostigma | reverse complement strand
GGTTGCAACCCGGTTTTTTCTCAGGGGCTATATTACTAGATTTTGGCCAAACCGGCACACTTTCCTATTCTAGAATGAGATGATCTTGGAATCCAAGCACACAAAATTTTTGTGGTGCTTTTTAGAACTACAGAATTGAAAATTTGTATACTCTAGTTCTCAGATTATACGTAATTGGTCTGAAGGTCTCAATGTGCACAAACCTTGTTTAAATTTGGAAGAAGAATGTTGAAATTCTGTCATTAGAAGCCTGAAATAGCAATAACCTTGTCAAACTGCTTTCTTTCAATAGAAAATAATTTTAAAAATCCAGAAAAAAGAGCAGTTACCCATCTGATTAATTTAACAGATGGGCAACAGCCTATCTGGCTAATTCAAGAAATGATAAACAAAATTGATTATTATTGATAATTTCAATACTTTCTTTCTGCTTAACCTTTATTTACCAACTTTCCCTCAGGACAGAGTTATTTTCTGTTATAAAAGAATTAGAAGGCGATGCATTTTTAAATTCACACAAGTCAGTGGAACAGGTAGAAAGTTTTGATTGTTATCCACATTCTGCAGAGTTCCCCTGAATGTGATCTGTGAGAAATCCAGACTGAAATGGTTTCAATTCATTATCTCTTTGTCTTCTGCCAAAAGCAAAATTGAGAGTGGAAGAAGATTTTGGCACGTTATCATTGGGTAATCAGATTTTAAATTCTTTAAAATCCCTCACACTGAAAATGAATATGAATTATACTTAGGGTTATTTTGGCCAGCAGGAAAGAGGGGCAATATCTCTCAGGTTATATATTTATCTCACAACAGCAATTGTCATTCAAATCACTGGGTGTTCATCATGCTGCTAACTCACTACAGCTTCAATAGGTCATCATCTAAGTCAGGAAGTATCTTAGATGCGATGTTTAAAGTAACAAAATTCTTCCTTAAGAGTGAATGGTAATATTGGAATCAATAGCTCCTAGGAGTTAAACAGCTTTGTTTCATGTAGGGTGCTCTAATGTAATTGAAACGGTGCTTAAAGGCAGGGTTCGTTTAAGAAGCAAACCATCTACAGATGCTTTTTTCCATATGCAACAGGGAAAGATTTTTCTAAGACTTAAGGATGCTGGGGATTGGAAAATAAGTGTATTTCTATGCTTTTTAATCTGAACCCATGTAAAAAAAAATGTTCAGTGTTTATAGAGTGAAATCCTCTTTTCTCCCCTCTAATTAAATATTTTCGTTTTTCTTGTTTAGATTTTTTTGAGAATTGTGTGGGGGGAGTTGTATCTGGTTCTTTGGAGAAGAAAGCTTGTTGTCTAACACGTGTTGCAGTGAACTTACCAATGTATCATTTCTTTCATGTTGTCATATGACGCTATATACATGTTATACCTGAGACATAAATTTGTATCCCTGTTTCAACTTCTAATGCTATGAAACTGTACATCATTTTGATCTATTTTGTAACATCTATGCATTTAAATAAATAAGTAAAATAATCAATATTTACAGTTGATGTTCTTTTGAGAATCTTTTGTTGTTTCTTTTTTCTGTTTGTACCCTGAAGAAGACAAGTTTTCAAGGAGATGGTAAAGAACAGATCTAAACTGAATTTTAATTCAGTTTGAATATATTTATGTAAGTGCATATGCTTTACACCTGAGCTCCATTATGTACTTGAAATCTGTCTTCATGTATCCAGCTATATGGATAGGAGCCTGTCTTTTAGTGTTGAGAGATGGAACTCTTCATCAGAATTAGTGTTCAGTATGTTTTCTTATGTGCCTCTGGCCAAGAAGAAAAATCTGAACTGTGACCAAAGGAGACATCCACAGAAAATCACAGAGGAACGATGGTCAATTGGCCACGTATTTTCCACGGAAAGAACCGTGCTGTAGTTAGACAAAGAGTAGGTCATTCCTGAATAATTATTCTTCCTTCCAAGGTGGTACCAAAGCTGTAAAAGCTACATTTGAAAGCAAAAACCAGAAATTTGTAAAAGAAAAAGGAACCTATGTCATGAGGACAAGGGAGAACAGAAGGAGGAAGAAAAGGCATTTTTAAAATGGTAAGACTTAGCATCACAAAAGCTATTCAAACTCATGGTGTGAACCCTTGTCTCTCTTTGGTTCATCCATCACAAGCTGGACACAAAAAAACTACTTTTCTTAAAATTCAGTGTGACACAAAGTAACTTTATATATCATTTAGAGATTCAGCAAGGAGGACACAATCCTGGAGAATATAGGAAAGAGTAGAAGGACGAGCAGCTTCTTTCAGAATGCCACCATGCACCTAGTATATTATTTTTTTCTGTAATGACATTGTATGATTTTCATCAGTCCTGTTTCTGATGTAGAAGTTCAAAGAAATTTGGGATTAATATTATGAGCAAATGAATAAATACAGCACAATCTGTTGGCAATCTCTGGGCAATTGTAATAGGATTATGTCAAATTTCAGTATCTGAACAACAATATTCAGTGTTGTTGTTAGTCTCTCCCTGATCTGAGCCCAGTATTGTTTGGACTATGACAAAAAGAATGTGATTTTGCCTAATTTCTTATTTCTGAATGGACTTGTTTCTTTTTCTCTCTATCTTGCTTCTCTCCCACCTTTCTCATGATCTATGAATTGGTCTGCAGTTTTTGGAACAACAGTGCTAAGACACATAAATCCTCTACATTATTTTTCATTT
Source organism: Rhagologus leucostigma (assembly GCA_013397725.1). Classification (NCBI taxonomy): domain Eukaryota; kingdom Metazoa; phylum Chordata; class Aves; order Passeriformes; genus Rhagologus; species Rhagologus leucostigma. The sequence goes on along the minus strand of VZTD01001193.1, from coordinate 2,247,060 downwards.
TCTCTGTGTTGTCCTTTTATCTGGATCTGAGAATGAAACAGAACTGATAACTGAAGATTTCCAGTTAGTGCCATGTCCCAGTCTTCCAGTTTCCTAATCGTGCTTTCCATCAGGCCTTCACACTTTGATTTTTCACCAACAGGAACTGGAACACGGAGAAGCTGATGTGTATGTAGCTTTCACACCAATATGGAGAGTAGATGTAGTTGGGGTGTGGGAGCTTGAAAGGAGTTGAGGAATCCACAGTTCAGACGTAACATGAGGTGCTCGAATCTGTGATTACAGCAGGAGGAATGACATCACTCTCGTCAGGAGGCATCAAGTCCACATGTTATTGTGGTGCCATGGTTTGGTGTACCTTTATGTCTTTGCACAATGGTTATGGCCAGGCTGAGAACATCTCATGTAAACTAGGAGATTGCGTTTTCTTTATTTTTTTAAGAAAGTGTCTACCATGCCAACAGGATATATGTCCACAGGGTGATAACCCCGTATGTCCACAGATAGTCAATGTGGCATCCTAGCCGTTTACAACCTAGGAGAGAGGCACACAACTTCCTTCTTGTGCAATCATGCAGTGCCTGAGAGCCCAATTAAAACAAGTTTTGCCTTAATCTTTAATTCTCAAAATCCCTAGTGACTTTGACATCAGAGATGTTAAGGTATTATTATTTGGTGCTTTTTTTCCTGTTGATTTTTTTTCTTTCATCCTAGTAACACAATAACCTGAAAATTATTTCTTCATCCAGATGAGTTTTTCCTGTGTCTTAACATATCGCCTTATGTTTTAGTGGGGGACCATTGTAGTAGTTGCATTCCTTACACATATGATAGGCCTTTACAGCCTCATCATGAAGACATGTAATGGAAAACAACATAAGGAGTTCTTAACAGATAATAGCAATTGAGAGTGTGTTTTCTCTACTTGGCAGTGCTTACAGGTTTTTTTATTTTCTGTGGGATTTCATCCTGAGCTCTAACTCCATCGTTTTGAATCTTCTTTTCTGAGGCAGGACAGGTTTATTTGATTTGGTCTGTGAAATCTAGCATGGGACTTGGTCCACTGCATTTTTTTGTCAAAAAAAGTTTGAAAGTATGTCTGTAAGCCCAAAACTCTTTGAGGTTTTAGTTAATTTGCAGTCCATACATCTGCAGCTACAGCCTGGGAGTGCTGTTTAACGGTATTTTGTAGACCTTGGCAACACTAAGGTGATGGTATTTTCAGCCAACAAGGACCTTGAATAATGACGGGAGATTCTTTCACCCAGGTAACATCCAAAGTTTCCTCTTCAACTGAAATTCACTTTCATTAGCAGCCATGGCACCTGAATTTATACTTGATCATGCTGTACTAGAGCATAGAACAGAACAGAGAGAGGCATGTGCTAAAATACATGTAGAAGGTGAATAAATAACTTGCATTATTTAAGTAACATTCTGTGTTCTGGAAATTTTTGACATCTCTACCTCTCTTTAGGCACTGTAGGACCCTTGGCTGGCTGCTTTAAGTTGAATTTTATTTTGGCCCCATTTTTTCTGCATCATTCTTCAAAGAGTCTATGTATTTCCTCCTTGTTTGCAGGATCAGATGTGTTGATAAATTTTTCACACTTACTGTGATCTATCTGCAGATCTTGCCATGTAAGCTTCTCCCCATTCTTGCTATTTTCATTACACAAAAGTGGTTTTTACTTTTTTAGCTTTACTCAAAATCTCCAGCTTTTCCCATAGCTGCATGATCTTGTAGTCATTCTCATCTCATTCTCCTCCCAGTAGAAATTGTACTGTTTAGTGTGCTGTATACCACCAACATTTTCTATTTTCCAGTGAAAAACATATGTGCCAAACATAACTGAGATGGCAGTCTGCAAAAAAACAAGTGTCTTCCTATGGGTGTGTTAAATGTGCACAGACATGTGGGGTTTTTTCCTATGGGCAATGCCAGAATCCTGCTGATATATCAGACGTGGAAAAATGTTCATCATTAGCCATCTCCTGAAGGATTTTTCCCCTCACAGGTAGTGGAAAATATTCTTCTTCTACATATCTGTTTGATTATTTTGGGTATGTCCAAAAGCAAAAATAAGCACACTGGTTTTAAGTGAGTGTATCTGTTTTATCCATTATTCTAACCCCAGTGTAGTCACCTGGAGCTGTATACCAAAATCTAATGCCTGGGAACAGTATAGATCAGTGAGCTTAGAGCAAGGAATGCTCCAAGAGTGGCTCGGGAAAAGAAGATGTATTTGGCAGTCATAGAATACTCTTATTTCCTTGCTAAACAAGTCTTCATGGGCCCCACAGCTGGACTTCATGATGACATTGTGACATTTCCATCTCCAGAGTCTGTTTCACTGCCTTCCATAAGCCATATCATGAAACCATCACACCAAAGTAGCCTTGTTGTTTGTATGACAAAGCTCCAGCTAAAGGTCTGAATGTAATTCCTGTGGTAACTCAGAAGTCATAGGTGGGAAGCATCTGCTTTATTGGTGGGACAGCCTGACTGGAGAATGCACAGCAGTGAAGGATCCTCTCCTCTTTGAAAGTGTCAAATTCCTTACCTGCTTAGCTTCTTTTCTTTCTAAAGCCTGAAGTTTCTTCATAAGACCAATAGGGTGACATACTTTTAATTAAAAAAAAAAGACACTCTTTACTCAGTTTTTATTAAAGTTTCTGTAATTGCCTTATTTAGGCACCCAGGCATGTAATTCCTCTGCTCTTTTGTGGGAATAAACTCAACCTGAATGGTGTCCACTCATCCTTTATTGCTTGTAGCTCCTCTGAGAAAAATGTAAGGAATGTTTCAGGAAAAAAGGAAGCTAATTTTTTTTATAATCTTTCCTTCTATTTTCATCTATTTATTATATTTCCATGACAGAAAAATGTTTTAACTGTGGTCTGCAATCATTGATATATGCATAGGTTTTCAACTTTGTTGGCTCTTTTCAGCTTTTTATTCCTCCATAAAAAGTATTTTAATATATTTTTATCTTTATGCCACTCTCTTCTTCAGGTGTTTTGCAGAGGTTTATGGTGGCCAATACAGCTTTTGAGGGACATAGTTCCCCACTCTCACAACTGGGTTATCAATGTGCCCTCAAACATCATCTCTCTTTTGTGTCATCTTTACAGCTTGTTGCTCATGCTCTGTGGATGCTGATATTATTGAACCTTGCTGATATTATTGGATAACTTTCTCCCTGCTGCTTGCAAGAGATCCTAGTATCTATGGATGCTATTAACTTTTTCACAGAGACCCATGTAGTGATACTTTCTAAGGAACTCTCCTCTGAAATAATGCCATTTAGGTGCATGTACTGCTATACAGATATAGAGCTGTGAACTCAAACAGCAATCTTTTGAAGTCAAGAGTCACAGAATAGGCAAGGTTGGAAGGGACCACAGTGGGTCATCTGGTTTGACCTCCCTGCTCTAGCGCAATCATCCTAGAGCACATTGCACAGGATTGTGTCCAGATGGTTCTTGAATATCTCCAGTGAATGAGACTCCACAACCTTCCCCAGGAATGCAGGGCTCCATTGTGCGTAACAGTGGCTTGGAAAGACAAACACCACCACTGCCAACATCTGCCCTTCCTCCTTCTTCCCTCAGTTAGAACTGCTTATCATGACACCAAACAGTACAGAAAATCCCTTTGGTGAGTTGTGGTCAGCTCTCCCAGCTGTGTTCCCTTCCAACTCCTTGTGCACCCCAGCTGCTTGCTGGAGGGGTGGGGTGAGAAGCAGAGAAGGCCTTCATGCTGTATAATCACTGATTAACCATAATAAGAACAACCATAGATATCAACACTATTTCCAGCACAAATCTAAAACACAGCCCCATACCATCTACTATGAAGAAATTATTGCAGCCAAAACCAGCACACAAACCATTTTAAGAAGTATCGCTTTCCCTCAGCAAGTGAAGGAACTTTAAAAATACCTGCAAGCTTTATCGTCTTTTCAAAAATGTGCATGAGCGTATAACAGAGAGGTCAGGGTAAGAAAAAGGAGAAAATCCATCAGAAGGAGTAAAATCCCAGCCGAATGAAACTAGGCAAATGGAAAAGATAATTTTAACTCAGAGTCTTTGAAAATTTCTACTTTAGCATATGCTGGTTTTGTGTGTTGAAGATGTCATACTATGGAACTCACTTTAAATGTAAATACATTTATTTCTGACAGCTGCATTTACAGAAGAAACAGAACCAATAAAAGTCCTTAAATTGAAAAGGATGATATAAATAAAATATCTGATTTGGGTTAAAAATTAACTTCTTCTTCAAGGGCCCTTATTTTCTAAAGGTAAACAATGCTGTTTACTGTAAACCCAGTGATATCAGAAATTAGTTTCTACTCTAAATTCTTACAATTGTATTTTATTTATTCAACAAATTTTCTCCAATTACATTTTAACTTCACTTTAAAATACTTTCTTCTAGTTTAACTAGTGTTATGTTATGTCCTTTTCAATGTTAAAACAGTCTTTGGAGTCTTTGCCAATCAGAAAGTACTGGTCCTTAAAACTGCAGTACATGTTTTGCTCTCTATTTTCATATAAATTATGTGCTTTCAAAACAATGTGTATTAAATCAGTTTTAACTAGAAGTTCAGAATGCTGTTACTATGATATATGTTTTCAAAATTTTTCACCATTATATTAATAAAAATCTCATATTTCCTCACAAAGAGTGAGAGATACTGAAACAATAGTCCATGCACCACACGGTACAACAGCTGGGTAAAAAAGGCAAAATTCCAGAAAGTCACATGTTTATTTAAACGGCTACTTAGACAGAATATAAATATCTACATCTAAGGAAGTGATTAATAATTCTTTCTTTCTACCAACAATATCATATTATAGATGGCATTGCATAGAAGCAGAGCATGTTCACCTGTTTTCAATGGTAAAAGGAAAACTGTATTTTGACATCCCAAGTACTGAGGGCTAGAGCCTTCTTCCTGGGAAGAAACAGAGGGCTCAGAAGAGATACAGAGCATGGAGTTTGTTCCTTTTGCTGTCTAGGAAGAAGAAAAGAGGCTAAAATTTTGGCAGCAAGTGCTGCTTATATAAATGTTTAGGTTTTTTACATACTGTCTATTGTTTTTTTAGATAACGCATACGAGAAGTAGGAGCCTCAGAGTTACTTTCATCCTTGTCCAGAGGGGATTCAAGCCCTTTCTCACACATTCAGTAGACTCCCAAATGAAGCTTTGTTTAGGTGCAGAAGAGCGTTGTCAAAAAGTAGGTAGGCAAGGATCTACTGCTGCACAGCCAGGTGTACAAGAGTCATGTAAGAGGCCCAAGGGAAAACAAAAGTGGTGGTTTGGACACCTAACTAGAAGAGTTACAAATCTCAGCCCCTGCTCTCAGAACTGTGGCTGTTGTAGACAGTGATTTTGGCATGCAAAATGTCTAACAGTACACAATGCAAAAATGTCTAATATTATGCATTTATTTTTAAACATAGAATGTAAAATGCACCATTTCAAGGAATACAGACTAGAATCTACCACCTGCTATGGAGTAGTATACGTCTTACCTGAGGCTAGGGCTATCACTTTATCTCTAAGCCTTACATAGGCTGGGCAAGTGTCCGGAATCACTAGGTAGAAGCCAACTCTGAAGTGTGTGTTGTTTCATGCAGAAAAACTCTTTCACGCAGAAAAAATTTAAAAAAGGAAGTAGACATAAATCCAAATGATTTTTAAGCATTATGAGTGTGCTCTCTTGGATGTTTTGTAAATTTAAAGTGAAGGAAAGCCTCATCTGATAAGCATGCATCTTACCCTACAGATAGAGTAGGGGAGGGAGGGATGCTAGTTCTGTAGTGCTAGAGTCCCAGAAGGCCAAACTTTGCTACTTTTATTCCAGCTGTGTAGTTGAAAGAGTTACTGACTTTAATTAGTGGGATTAATGGCAAAGTAAGATAATACAATGGTAAAGTCATGGTAGAGAAACAAAGACAGTGCTATTTATCTCGGCATGTAAAAGTATAGTCAGATCTGCACATATCCCTAAGCTTTCACATTCCTCATCCACGAAAAGTTTGGCAAACCTTAACATTACTACAAAGAGTATATATTAATCCGTACAATTTACTTCATAACTTTTTTCCCTGCACCTAAGCCAAACTTCACCATGTGTGTGCATTAGAAACCCTTGACAAAAGCCAGCTAAGGGCTGAAATGTTGGGAATTTGCCCTCTTCACCCTTATGAATAAATCTTTCTTTAAAAGCAAGGAAAAAATCCTCTTGGCTTGGAATATCTCAGCATGCTGACTGTGCACAAACCAAGGCTGGAATAATTGTGCATTACTCTGATTTGTTTTTGTATTGCCTCCTTGTCATGTTTTAAAAAAAGAATACAAGTATTATAATTTCTTATTGCTGTGCACCAGGTGCTTGCCAGATAGCTAAGAAGGACCAGATGTTAGCTTTCAGAAGATGCCAGTGGAAGGACTGATAAACTTTTTTAAAACAATGCACTCAGAAACCTGTAACATTCCAGCAAGCAGTACAGCATTTTCTTGCCCTGAGAAGGAGTGCTAGCAAAGCACTGAATCCAGCTTTAGCTGCCTTTTTAGAAAGGAGAAGAAGGGAAAAGAAAGGCAGCAAAATGTTCAGTATGTGATGAGCTAGTTCTTTGTGGACCACCAGTGAGTGTTCTGCATGCTACACTTTGAGAACCGTTTCTGTAAATGATACGAAATGGAAGCATGGTCTGATAAACCGAAAGAAAGTAGTTCTGTCTGTCTCTACCTACCCATAAGCTGTCCAGTGAAAGCACTGAGGCTTGTTCCACTGCTACTCTTGACATCTAGGTTTATGAAAGCTGCAGATAAATGACGAGGGTTTGTGTTGAAAAGAATGTGCCATCAGAAAATCTAAGTGCAAGTGCTATCAGTATTATTCTTAAAACAACTATTGCAACAGGATGATTTTGGTTTTCCTGCAGTTAAAACAAATTCTCGTTATTTGCCACTTGATTTATAGCACCAGGTGAGTTTTCTTCTGTTTGTGCAGATGCTTTAATAACCAGAGATGTTCTTTCTTGTTCTATCTCATCCTTCAAATTAAATAGCTTTCAATTAAGCTCAGTTCCATAGATCTGATCTGGCACTATCCCAGGCAGCAAAGTTTGCCAGTGACTCCAGCAGAAGTCAGTTCAGCTCTGCCCAACAGTGTGTGTGGTGGGAGCAGCACTGCAGATTTCTCCTTTTCCTGTCATGTCATGCCACCATGGCTGTGGCATGTGAAAGCTGATAAGAAGGCAGAACATAGTTGGAGAAGGCCAAAATTTCATTAACGAAACACTAATGATATCTGAGGAGGTCCAGAGCAAGACTACCATCTTGTTACTGTGTAGTCACAAAGTACATTTTTCACAGTCTCTAACACTGTCTCTTCACTTCTCTTACTCCATTGCTTTGTGCTTATGGTAAGTAAACTGTTGAGATAACAGTTTACTGTTATTTGTTTTACATAATCACTCCTTTTTGTCCCTCCCTTATCAGAAGGGGTGAGGGAATGGGAGTGGCTGATTTGGAGTTTAATTTCCTGCTGGTGATAAAACCAGCACACCTGACATTGTGAAGAACATTGAAAAATGTTCTGAAAAATTTGAAAGTTTGAAAATTTGCCAGTTTATCTCCAATAGCAAAAATAACTACTGGCCACCAGAATTAATCATTAGGCAGAATCAAAGTTTTTGAAAATTGTATTGTACAAAAGGTCAGGGAGTCTATATCCTGAGGAAACAACTATGTTTAGAGGTAATGAAGAAAGAAACAGTTGCTCTCTACTAAGCTGTGTGAGACAGAGAGAAGGCATGCTAGAAGAGATGAGATCCAAACCCAGTTCTCTGTCTTGTGCTCTCACTCTTCCTTCTAGTCATAACCATGGGATGGTAAACTCGTTCGGCTTAAAAAATCAATTCTGTATCAGTCGTTTCACTTTGAATTAGGATGCAAGCTGACTGTAGGTACAGTGAATAACATAATGGCAGTATTAGCAGCTGAAATAGTTTGCAAAGAAGAACATTCATTAAGAAAGCATCATGAAAAAAAAAACTTGGTGAAATACCGTTGGATAAATAACTTACATAGATAAAGAGGTAAGAGATGACAGTTCCTAGCATCTGGCTGGTCTCATTCTTGACATGGTCCACTGAAAATTAAACAGAGAAACCTCTACCAAATAACCTTCAGATCAGATTTTTTCGTAACTGGTTTCCTGCTCCTTCACCAAGATAGAAATATCTTTTTGAGTTCTGCATCATTTGAGAAGAGAAACTAGCTCACTTAGTAGAAGGAATCTTATTGCCCATATTTTTTGTATCAGTTCTGAGACTGCACATGTGCATGCTCAGATATGTTTCAAAAACTCACTTGCCACTTCCTTCAGCAAGTAGCTTCCCTTTATATTTCAGAAGCTTAAGATCTGCATTCATCATCATATATCATACATATTCTGAAAAGGGGAAAGTAAGATTCTACTGATTTTTTTCTGTGATTTCTCTTACTTGGTCACTGAACCAGAAGGTGATTTTAAAGGCAAAATAAAAGATGTAAATCTGACTGGATATAGGGATTAGAATTTGAGGAAGAAATAAAAAAAATATGGTTTAGGAGCTGTTTATACATAGATGAAATTGCTGATAGATTTTGCATAAAAAATGAATCTGGTAGGTCAATACGAGTAAGGAGAAGTAAGAAGTAAGGATATGACTGCAGGAGCTGATCAACAAAACAGGATGAGAATGAAGAAGGTATATAGCCAGAAAGCCAAGAGAAGGCAGAAATCTGAGAAAGTGAGAGAAGGAGGAATTGCAGAAAAAGTAAGAGGCAAAATAAACACAAAGATGATAGAAATATGCACATTAGATTTAACTGGAGTGACAGTTAAAAGAAACCTCTAGCTTATATTATCTGCTGGCAAAGATAAACCGTTTTTGGTAAAATCATTTTTAATCCCTGTAACTTGTAATTCTATGGTCCACTTTTGCATACCAAAATAAACTTTCTCCCACATTCTATATCACTCTGTCATTACGGCTGTTATTTCAACTTTTCTTTTTGAAAAACATTCAGCCCTCTAATAGCCAGTCAGGGAGAGAAGATTTATTTTATCCTTAAAAAAAAACAGAAGTGATCATAGAAGCCAAACTGTACAGAAGAAAAGTGCAGCAGAGTACTTCCAACACATAACACTTTTTCCAAATGCAGTGAAGGTACAAGACAGGTTGGTCACATGAAGCACATGACAGTACTGAACAAAAAAAAGTCATGTAGTGTTTAGACTGGTCCTGCCTTGGCTGGGAGAGCTGGGAGAGAGTTCTAACTTCTACTCTATATACTTCTTCTAAGAGTGAGAAAAAGATCTAAGGGTGAAAATGAAGACAAAGTAAGACTGCAGTGTGCACCCACTCCCCCAAGGGCAAAGGACAAGGCATGGCTTTTGCTTCCTTCAACATGCATGTTGGACAACATGTATTGCTGCTTAATTTTATCTTTAAGACATCTCAGCTTTTTCCTGGGAAGTTGGTGTGCTTCCTTCCCCCAAAACCATGTATGTAGGGAATGTAGGGGAATTTTGGCGTTCTTATTTCACATTTTTCTCATTTTACACCTCTTTTATACCACTAAGCGTTCCTCTCTTCCTTTCAGCACAAAGGTCCCTGGTTTCCACACCTGTAGGAGAGGAAAATGAGATCTAGGTATTTTGTCTGCCTCTCTGCTTGCTGATCTTCTTGCTGCAGAGTTCAGTGTCAGCACATATTTCTGGGGCCTGAGGAAATTCATCTTGGTCAAGCCTCATACACCCATTTTCTTTGCTACAGGAAGCAGTTGCCATTCATTCCCACAGCTGGAACACTGCCTCAAGTACACACGTGTCCTGCCCCTGGTCCTGACTGATTCTGTCCTGCCTCACGGGCATGGAGAATGCCTCTCTGTCCTTACTTGTTATTGAAAAATTAAATACCTTAAAATAACAAAATACACTGGTTTTTTTTTATAGTCTGGGATGTTTTACTCACCCCAGTATTTCTCATTATTATCTTCTTACATTTTATATTTCTCACCTCTTTATCAGTACTGGAGTGGGCTTTGTCAATGTCCTTGGCAGGACAAAGAGACTCCTTATGGCCAACCTTCAGAAACTGACAATGGTAAATAGAAACAAGTTCCAGCTTTTATTCAACATTGTATATTAGTTACAGCAATTTGCAGTCAAAGGAGTTTTACTGAGGAGATGATCAATTCATTCTCTCAAGCAGTATTTCAATGAATCAATGAATCCTTATCTTAGAAAACAAAACAAAGGTCAAACAAATTTTCAGATGTTTAGGCTACCAAAGAATGTTTTCAGGGAAGGAGGAAAATTCGTGATCCTACAGTTTCACCATGTGATGTTTCTGTGCTTTGTTTGAAGCAGAGGGGAGAAGCTGACAGCTTTGTCATCAATATTATGGTGACATCCAGACATGGTCTGCTACACATAACCTTCCCTACACTGTCTGCATTCATATATGGAAAAGGGAAAGCAAAAATACCCATTTTATGTAGACAGAAGGAGCTATATCTGGAGCAGAGAGAGTTAGTCCCTGTAAACCACTGAAATCTCAATTCAGTCAATTAATTAAAAAAGCCAGATTCAATTTTTTGGGTGAACTATAGGAATGAGAAGGAGAGAGCCATAATGTTGGAGAAGTGGACATGGACACATTTGAAACAAGTGTCATTAAAATCTGTGTGGCATACATCAATATCTTTTTTTATATACATATGCTGCTTTTAAACAAAAGAGCTATTTATTAGACAGCTTAAATTTGAAAGGTTTTTCAGTCTATTTTTGTGTATTCTGGCCAGTTTCTCATGCTGTATTACTAACATAAGTCCATCTGTGAGAGCTTTAATGCTACATATTTAGTGAACAGTGTTTATCACATTCATATGAGTTGAAAATGTGAAGAAAAGAATCCCTGAGTATCTAAACTAAGGTTTCAACACATAATGGGCCTTCTTGTTCTCAACTTAATGAGGGGTGAGTATCTTGAAGATCATGTGGAAATCAGTATGACTAAACAAAGGTAATTTCACCACCCACTCTTCTTCCTTAAAACAAAGTGTTCTAGACAACTATGTGTAAATAGAATACTACAGCTGTCATCACGTCAAGTCAGACAATATATGAATTATCTTTTCAGAAGCTGTATTAGCCAAGATGTATATTATTTGTTTTTTATTGCTGTGTAATTGTGCGATATTTGTTTTGGACCAACAAAAGGTTGAGATTATGCAATGTATTTTACTTTGTGCTACTCCTGCAGTGTTAATGATTGAGTATCTTCCGACTATGTTATTGTAGTTTTGCAATTTTCAAATTTCACTAGTTTAAATTTCCTCTCATTATTTATTAACATATCTTATAATCAAGTACTGCAAAATCCTGTAAAACAGCAGGCTGTAAAACCCCTATACTTATTCTGTAAGAACAATATCATTCTTCATGAAAGAAACCCAGAATTTCTGTCAACAGGGAAGAAGGTAAAGAGCTATGAGAGTAGCTTTAGCAGTCTGGTTTGAAATTCTCTGCCAGCACCTTACAGGAACAATTTGTCTGCCAGCCCTTTGTGAAAGCCCAGGTGATCCTTCTGACAGAAGCAGTCAAACAGAAGTCAAGAATCACAGAATGAGTCAGTTTGAAAGAGACCACAGTGGGTCAGTGACCAGTCATCTGGTCCAACCTCCCTGCTCAAGCAGGATCATCCTAGAGCACATGGCACAGGATTTGTATTCAGATGCTTCTTGAGTATTTCCAGTGAGGGACACTCTACAGCCTCTCTGGGCAACCTGTTCCAGTGCTCAGTCACCTGTACAGTAAAGAAGTTCTTTCTCATATTCAGGTAGAACTTGTGCATCAGTTTCTGCCCATTGCCTCTTGTCCTATTGCCTGCAACCACTGAGCAGAGCCTGGCTCCATGCTCTTGACCCCCTCCCTTCAGATACTCACAGACATTGATGGGGTCCTCTCTCAATTGTGCGTTCTTGAGACTGAACAGGCCCAACTCTCTCAGCTGCACAAGAGGGATGCTCCAGTCCTCCAGTCATCTTTGTCACTCTTCGCTGAACCCGCTCCAGGAGCTCCATGTCTCTCTTGTCCTGAAAAGCCCAGAACTGGACACAGCACTCCAGATGTGGCCTCACTAGGGCTAAGAAGAGGGCAGGATCACCTGCCTTGACCTGCTGGCAGTGCTCTTGAGTACCCCAGGATATCATTGTCCTTCTTGGCCACAAGGACACACTGCTGGCTCATGGAGAGGTTATTGTCCACCAGGACCCGCAGGTCCCTCCTGGCAGAGTTGCTTTCCAGCAGATCAGCTCCCAGCCTGTGCTGGTGCCTGGGGTTATTCCTCCCCAGGAGCACGACCCTGCATTTGGCTTTGTTGAATTTGTGACAGTACTTCTCTGTCCATCTCTCCAATCTGTCGAAGTCCTTCTACCCTGCAGAAGAGAAAACAGCCACAATCTGTTAGCATCTGGGAACTCTTGCTTCCCCTGTCTACCCTGCAGATGTAACACTGCTAGTTGGCAGGCGAAAGTGATATGTGAGTGAAAAGACAAAGCTGTGCTATTCTCAAAGAGGGGAGTGTGGCCTTCTTGAAGCAGCAGGATCTTGACTGCAACTCCCTTCTGCAGCATGGAAGAACATTGAGGTTGGCAGTGAGGAAGCAGGAGGAGTGTAACAGAGTATAATGGTTGCTGCTGCCTACTACTAGACCTATCTATGTGCCACCATGGGATGGAGTTTTCTGGTTGTTTCTCTTCTCTCTTCTCACATAATTTGTGAATTGCTGCTGGAATACTTCACATCCTTGGACTCTTGACCCTGTGCTCCCATTTACTGAAGACTCACTAGAGTAGTTGTGCTGTACTGAGTATGGGCACTGCAGTGTTTTTAAGAATTTATGGCCTTGGTTTCAGTCAGTTGAGGAGGTGCATGGAGAGTATGAAACAGTTTGTACTGGGTGAGAAACCAGCCCATGTACATTGAGAAAAGAATCATAGAATCACTAGGGTTGGAAAAGACCTCTAAGATCATCAAATCCAGCTGTTGTCCCAAAACCACCATGTTACTGCTGAACCATGTCCCCCAAAAATGCTAACATTAGAGGTAAAAAGCCCATCCTAGAACATTAAGGAACAGAAGAGCTTACTCAGGGTCCAAATTCCTTAAGAAGGCAGAGTAAATGAAATTCTTACTGATCACATTCCATCTGACTAATTATAGGACCTTTGTGAAAAAATGAAAGCAAGGGTATTTCTTTCTTTGACATCAGTGTTTTATGCTAAACTTTATCCTGAAAGTTTGCTCTCATGGTTGCTTGTTACATGAGTGGCTTGTTCAAGCCATGAGGGACAGAATTAGGAAATCACTGTAAGAGCATCATAGGGACATTTTAGCATCAGCTCAGCTCTCTCAAGAGGTCATTGCATCTGAGCACATGTGGATTTGTAGGAAAAATGTGCTGTACCATAGTGGTTGCAGTAGGAGTCTGAAACTGCATGTTTTTGGTGTAGCTCGTAAAGTGCTCCATTTTTTGAGGATCAAGCTGCAGGCAGAGAGACCTTGGACTTGAGGCACTCTGAAGGAATAGTTTGAAAACCATGAGTAACTTCAAAGCAAATCTCCTACTGAGAAATGCAAAGAGATGTTTATTTTCAACAGAAAATAACAGTTGGTTTCAAAACAGTCTTGTATTTCCAACCGAGTTATTTGTAGGAAAAAAAGTATGAAAATATTGGAATGAAGTGCCATCACAAGAATGTAGGGTGAAGTTAACAAGAGCAAGGTTGTCATTATGAAAAATTCTAGGATGCAGTCTCTCTTGCCAAAACATACATAAATATATATAATGCTGTTAATGAGACACATATGTCTATCACCAGACAGTATAATTATGTCTGAGAATTATTATAAAAGCTAAATAGGTGTTAATTCAACACTTCCTTTTTTTTTTTTTTTCCCCCGCCTGGCCCCTCCCCTTGTACTCAAGATCATTAGCTCCTTGGCAATTGCCTTATACCCTCACCACAAGACTGAAGGGAACTCCAGGAAGTCAAGATATGGAAAAGGCCCAACAGTTCCTGCGTGCAACTTCATTTATAGTGCTGAATAGGAGACAGCTTCTTTCAATATTACCCAGCACTCCACCTCTGCTGGAGAACACGATAATTATCTGTAGCTGTTTCATTCCCTGGAGCTAGCAGAAGGACATCATAAACATGATGTTCATTAAAGGGGAAAAAACTGCCATCAACTGAGAAAACTCTAAACCTTTTTGTAGGGACAGGAAACCATCAGCGGTATCAAACCTTCCATGGCATTGAACTACTGTGTCTCATTATAGAGGCATTAGTGCAGAGTTTTATGGTCATGTTTTTGTGGCTTAACAGGTGGAAAAGCAGAATTTAGCGCAATTAATAGTCTTTTAAGAATAGACAGTGACCATTCCTGAGGGGGAAAGAATTTTGATCTCATATTTATGTTACTAATTTCTTTCAGAAGATACTGAATGTATTTGACAGCAAATTCCTGGAACTTCTCAGGTATCATTCAAAACTGCCAAAGGAATGTTTTTGTTGTTATTTCCTCTGCTAACCCAGAAACAAAGTACGGCCCAAACTATTTCAGTAGGAAAACTTATGTTTCTATGTAAAAATAATTCTGCCTTTGCTCCTCCTGTGTCTAATGTTTTAGAGAACTATTTTGTTACAGTATACACACATTAAGTATATTACCCTATGTATATAGAATATTAGTGCATATTTTTCAGTGATTGATTTAGAGACTTTTATTCAAAAACAAAATCCAAAATAAATTAATAAGTTTACTATTTTTATAAAGGTTCAAATCATCAAAAATAGCCTTTTTTTAACTCCATAAGACAGAAAAAAATTATTATTACTGGAATAAATAACTTGACTCTAAATATAAACTGGAGGCAAAGTTATAAATTCTCAAGACTTTTCTGGTTGATATTTAATCCGCGTGGATAATGTGAACAGATCAGTCCTTTCCAAAACAGCAGATCAGGATATAGTTTTAGTAATAGATATCTATGCCACTTCTCAGTATCATTCTGTGCATGATGACTGGTTTCAAAGTCTAGTCGCAGTCCCTGCCCCTGCCCGAACGGTGATTAAAACCTCAGCTCTAGGATGCTGTGGTAATGCAAGAATTTAGTGCAAAGCTCTGCCATACTGACACACAGATAACCCTGGAATATACTACGGCCTGGCTGTTTATAGACTGGGAAGAAACTTCTGGTGAAGGAGGGATGAAAAATACTAAAATCATCCAGAACCTTAAAGACTGGCCTGTTGAGCAAAACAGGAATTACTCTTTCAGCTAGCATGGGAATGTGTGGGAAGGGGGTACATGGGCAAGTGTTGATAAGTATGATCATCTACCAAATCAAACTGTATTTTGGGACAAGTGGAGGAATGCGCATTTTATGAGCCCTGAAGGAGTTGAGCTATGAGAGAGGAACTCAAGTTTACTGCTGTCAGATTGCAGGCAGATATGTACATACCCAGTAAAAGGGTTTTGGTACCATAACAACATTAGCAATGGAAATACAGGCTCCAAATGAGGTAAGTTTTGGTAGTCCTAGGTTTGTGATTGCCAGAATTGACTTGAAATAAAGTTTTTCTAGAATTTAGATGCTTAAGTAGCCATTGGATGTCCAATGGTCAGATAACAATTTAACAGGCAGTGAAAAGACTGGGATGTGTGGAGAAAAGAAAATTAGAGTTGTTTTTACTTTTTTAACAGTAGTTCTACCTNTTCCGTTACATCGCGTATCTCTTCTGTTCGCCTATCCCTTACATCCAGAATGACATGATCAATAGAGTTCTTATTTTATACCCATTGAAGATCTGGCTATTACTTGTTGATTTTATATGCTTTTCACTGATATTGCTTGAAAGCTTTCTGAAAAAATGTATCTAAGGAACACAGATGTCTCTTAACAAAACTCATCACAGAGCTAATTGAACAAGATGAACAGACTCATTCCAAATCCTTTGGGATTAGAGTTTTTAATGCAAACATCAAGGGAGAATGTGAGTACATTTTTTCATATTTTTAAATTTCCAGCCAGTCACTTTTCTGCAATATCATGGCATAATTTGCTTTTAGTCTTTCAGAGTTTCCACCAAATATGATTTGTTTTTCACCTTCCTTTTCACTTCGTATTTAATGTTGATTTTGAAGATTTCCAAATATTGTCTTTGGGTAACTAATAATAGTTCCACAAGCGAGTTGAGAAGTATGGCAAAGGCTCTTGATGAAGGCTACCCAGATGAAGCATTTTGCTTTCTCCAGTTTTAATATGTTCTTATGGAAACATGTCAGGGGAGGAGTTCTTTGTTGGAGCTGATAACCTTGTATGACATACTGAAAATTATACCCTTTCTCCCTCTTTAGTTTTTTTTCTTCTTCTTCCTTCACATAAGAGTCATAGGTTTAGCAGCCTTTCTGCTTTGCTTTTTGAATCTTCAATTTTCTACGGTACATCCATTACTTTCCTGTTTATTTGGCTCTATCACAGCACTCCACCTCTAGTTACAGAGACAGAAAACACTGAACCATTATGAATTAGGCAGGGCTGAGAAGAGACTCCGAAGGAGCCATTAGCCAGGAAGAATGCTCATCTATTTCAAAAGGGACCAAGCATATCCCAAGGCTGCTGTCAAGTATAGATCTTCCTCTGTACAGCCTCTGTCTCTGTGTGAGAAGCTTTTATTTTGCTTAACCTTCTGGTACCCGTTGATGATGTGATCACTGAAGTACACATGCGCTGCAGTGAAAACATGATGCATCTCCTCGTGTGTTTGCTCATCAGTCCTCTATTAGCTGATCTAGTAGAGTTGCTGTTTTAGCTCACTGGGTGGAGGTCTGTGGTTTTGGAAGCCACGTTTAAATCCCAGTGTTGTGTTTGTGGCAGGCTGATGATCCTGGGGTCATTTTGTCTGTGGTCACAGATCATTACACCCCACAGACAGCAACTCTCATACCACATCACCAAAAATTATACCCTGTGAACACAGTCATGTCTTCTGAACCATCTGAGTATTTTAAATGACTAATTTTTTGAAGATTGTGTAGACAAATTACCTTGGAAAATATGGGGTTTATGAATTTTAAATTTTTTTCACATTTTAAGTATTTTGTTTCTATATATAGTAATTTTCTTGTTTGTTGATGAACACAAGAGAAATTATTTTACATTAGCACATCACAAATAAAGTAATTTGAGAGCATTTATTATGGAAAAAGAACACAGTCCTTCCACTACCTTCAGTAGATGTTGGATCAGTCCCTGAAGTACAAGAATATGTAAGATTCAGATCAGGCACAAAAATAACAAACAGGCCAAATCTTCCTCTTTTTCCCCATATTATATATTGGAAAATTTAACTACATTCTTAAATGTACACCATCAAATTCTCTACAAAAGTGATTTCTGTATCTTTACCTAAAAGAGATGTGGAATCAAGTCATAGAGCTTCTGCTTTTGGAGTAAAGCAAAAGAGCACACACAACAGAGAGCTGCAGTTGGCAAACATGAACTGGATGAGCTTTACAGGCTTGAAGACTAAGCTGTAACCTGAAGTTAAAGCATCTGTGACTCACAGATCTGAATAAATATTTGTTTGTTGGAGTCCATTTCTGCTTTACCAGAAGAGGCAGAGGCTTTCTTATGTGTCTCTGGATGTCCTGCAACTTTCTGTAATTGCTGGCTGCACATGTACAAATGTTGGTTAAAAATGGCCTGGCGTATGTGAGAACGCTAACCAGCTTCTTTCATGGATGAGGAAATACGACAGAATATAAGGACCTTTTCCCTTAGAGATTCTTCTAAAAATACTTTTCAATATGCAATTTTAACCACTGGATGCAAATATATGTGTTGGAGCTCAAAGAACTTTAACAGAGGTTGATTTTGCAAATCTGTTGGCTCTCTGAGCTCCTGAAAAAGTAGAAAAAATGTGATGCACACCTATAAACTAGTTGATTTATTTCCCAGTCTACCAGGATTCTCAAGAGCACCTTCCTTTAAACATATGTTCTGGAAGAGATATCAATAACAGCATTCAAAACTAATTTTATAATTCAATGTCACTCCCTCCAGCGATGCTCTTTCGAGGTGCATATGTTGCACACAGTATGGATCTATTAATAAAGTAACTGCAGTAAAACAACCAAGCAGCAAAACAAAAAGCCAAGGTACTTCAGTGTCAATATATTTTGGACTATGTGCTTGCAGACTGTTATACACAATAAGAACATGTCTCAAAACTCCAAAAAGACAAATCTGAACAGTTTTAATGAGTTCACTACTAAGTGACTGCCACGCATAAGATTTTTTCCAAACTTAACTGCTTTCTAGCAAACAACACAAACAGGCCTCTAACATTGTCTTAAATAGAAGAAACTCCATTTTTCAGAAATTTCATTCATTTTAAGGTTAAGAAGTTGTATTAGGGAGTTGTGTTTGTAGCTCTTCTGTTTACAAGCTGGACTTTTAGGCAGGAGCCATCATTTTAGCAGCACTGTCTACTGTACGGAAAAGAACCTCATTAGAATTTGCACGTTTTAATATTTGAATGCGGGTAATTATCCCAGTTGTTTTGCTGCTGCCTATTGTGCTGATCATTTCCTATCTGACTTAATGTACACTATTCCCTGGCCAGGGAGTAAGGAAGGAAGTAAATCTCTATTCAGTATTAGGAGGCCCTGTTTCTCTCCATCTGGGTGTGTCTAAATCCACTCTTACTTCTGGATGTTCTTAACTGCTATCCACCATTTCTTAGTGTTTAGATTGCTATTGCTCAGGCACCTGCCTATCCTGAGCTCTTGCAGATGCTCCACTTCATCATGCAGCCTGGAGCTGTTCAGGATGCTGTCGTTTAAAAACTGAGGCAAATAACTATACCATCACTCACAGAGTGTCCCCACATCTGGGTATGCCAGCTCTGAGTTGCTGGACTCAATTGTCCTGCTTGGAGCATGTTCAGTGTGGGAGCATGTTCAATGCCTTCTGGAGGACTGACAGAACACAGGCATCCTTATACAGAGGTTACAGAGTGAGGCAGAAAAGGGAGGATTTATGGATCTTATGCTGTCTGAAAGATAAGGAGGTGGACTGCAAGTTTATGTTAACATCAAATCATGAAAAAAATGATCACTGCAAATATGATTTAAAACACCCATGCAATACAGGGCACCCTGTTCTGTGAGACATGGGCTCCAACCACAAAACTCTTAATCAGAGCAGCCAAACTCTGATTTTTGCAGACATAGGCATTGCTTTGCTTAATTTGGAGACAGGAAAACTATCACTGTGGTTTTCAGGAGTTTTTTCCCAAACAAATCTGAAAATGCTTCACTATGCTTGCAGGTATTTTGTGTGACATTACACCACATAGTTTCCACAGGTTTCTGTAGGTGGGCTAAATAAGGCAGAATTAATGCTTCTCTTGTGGTGCTCTGCAAGTAGGTTTCCTCTTTCCCTGTTGTCTTCTTCCTCGCTCTTTCTCAGTATGTCAAAAACTTGTCAAACTTCAATCTTTATTTCCTAGCATTCAGCCCCACCAGCCCCTTCTCCAACTCATTTTCTGTTTATTTATCCATCTGTTCAGCCATCTTAATCCATTGCAACCTCCCGGCCCTTTCTTCTCTCTAGCTGTCTCTGACTGACAGGATTATGGAGATCACAGAACCATTTAGGTTGGAGAAGACCCTTAAGATCGTCAGGTGCAACTCTCAACCCTGCCCTGCCAAGTGTACCACTAAACCATGTCTCTAACTGTCAATATGTACTGTCTAAAAGTAATAATGACTGCATTGTCAGGTGTTGTGGGTTGACGCTGGCCTGATGACAGGCACCCACCAAACCTGCTCACTCACTCCCCTCTCCAGCAGGAAAGAGGAGAGACAATATAACAAAGAGTTCATGGGTTGAGATAAGGACTGGGAGATATTGCTCATCAAATACTGCCATGGGCAAAACATGCTCAACTTAGAGATATGAAATGAATTTATTACTAATAAAATCAGAGCAGGATAATGAGAAGTAAATTAAGCCCTTGAAAAATACCTTCCCCCCACCCCCCTCCTTTCAGCTCTACCTCCTACCACAGCAGCACAAGGACACAAGGAATGAGGGTTATGGTCAGTTTGTCACTCATGACTTCTCCTGCTGCTCAGGGAGAGGAGTCCTTCCTCCACTGCACCATGGGGTGCCTCCCACAGGACACAGTTCTCCATGAGCTTCTCCAACGTGAGTCCATCCCACGGGCAACAGTCCTCCCCAGACTGCTGCAGCGTGGGTCACTCTTCCGTGGGGTGCAGTTCTTCAAGGACAGGCTTCTCCTGCATGGGAACGAGGCCCCTCTCTCCATAGGCCTCCCGCGGGCTCACAGCCTCCTCTCAGGCATCCACCTGGTCTGGCATGGGCTGCTCCACAGGCTGCAGGTGGATCTCTGCATCCCCATGGACCCCCACGGGCTGCAGGGGCACAGCTGCTTCACCATGGTCTGCACCACGGGCTGCAGAGGAATCTCAGCTCTGGTGCCTGGAGCACCTCCTTCCCCTCCTTCTGCACTGACCTTGGTGTCTGCAGAGTTGCTCCTCTCACATGTTCTTACTCTGCTTTTCTCTGGCCACAGCTAAAACTGCACACCAACTTTTTGATTTGATTTCATTGCCTTGTCCAGCAGCATGCCCATCTTTGGAGCCACCAGGGATTGGCTCTGCTTGATATGGAAAAAGCTTCTAGCAGCTTCTCACAGAAGCCACCCCTGCAGCCTCCCCACTACAAGAAACCAGGCAACGCAAAACCCATACATCAGGCAATGCAGAGATAAAAGAAAAAATAGCAATCAAAAATGTACAGTGACTCCATTTTGGGCTATAGTTTATTGGGTAAGCAGACTGAAAGCAAAATACCCCTTACAGATTGACCTTCTCTTTTATTTCTATCCAATCTCAGTGCAAATTTTTATGGAAAACAGCAGCATATTATCTGCTGTTAGTTTGCTCTTTGCCTTTTGTGAAAGGGTTGTCCCAGTGGCTTTTGAATATTTATACCTGGTGATGCAGGTACCAGACACACACAGAATTGCTATATTGCCACATAGACGCTTCAACCATAGTATGCATAGAGCCCAAATGCATATCCATTTTTCAACCTTAAAATTGATCAAACCTTGCAGCAATTAAGCTTTCATTACAAAGACTATTTTTCACTGATAGTGTTTTGCCTTTGCAGAAGAACTCCTCTTTAAGAGCAGAGGACAGAAATGCCAGAACTGGAGGGGAGGGAATAAGGAAGAGTTTCACAGAAAATGAGTTGTATTACCATTGAGATCAGTATCATGACCAGGTGTCCCATATTTGTGTCACTAATCTAGTCCACTAGTCCAGAACACAGCCCTCATCCAGAAAAATGTCTCCACTGCTGAAGTTGCTACAGATTAATGTTGTATTTCATACTGTTTTTCCTCTTTCTTCTCCATTTGCCTTAATGCCATGTCATTGAAAGCCCATGGAATTGAAAAAGCAAATCCAGTGGCTGTAGAGAAAATACAGGATAATCCCTTTAGTTCCACCTAAGGCAGTGAAGTGGACATTTCTAAGAGAGTTATATTCTATGCTAAGTGAGCAGATATACGGTGCAGACATGCCTAAAATGGTGATCAAGGACCAAGTCATAAAAAGAAAAGATGGTCAGGTGTATTCAAAAGTTGCAGATCATGAGCATCTTTGGATAAAAAGAGGGAAGGAAGTTTATACACTGCTCTCATTTCTTTGGCCTGATCTGTTTACTGCCAATCTTTTGTTGAAATAGTGTAGGATTTTTCTTCCAACACGCTAAACTCAGATTTGTTTATAGCAAGGAGTCACATTATTTTAACATTCTAATTAATGTCCTCTTGGAAGGTGCTTATTATTATTGGCTCTACCTTGTCTGTAATTCTGACAAATTAACAGATTGAGGGAGACTATGTTGATGTTGCCTATAGCTGTTTGTGGCTTTCCCATTTGAAAGAGTATATTAAAGTTGGATCCAGATTACAAATGTTTAATCTGGCAAAGATATTTGGTGGCCTCTAAAACAAATATTGTGTCATTAATATAGCAGTATCCGTAAATGGGACTGGCGACATATAATGCTGCGTCTGTGGATATTTTCAAACTCTGTTTAGGATCCTTAACTAACCCCGTTCTGCCTAGGTAGTTCCACCTCTTCAGTACCTAAATGCAACAAAATAAGTTAAGACTGTATTTTTAGTCTTAACTCTAAATTCTCAGGAGTTTGTGGTTTTTAAATGAGACCCTTAGTATTATCTGGACTTAGACCTCTTTTGTGGTTCGATAGAAAATACACAGCATCCAGTTTTTCACTTTTGGTACATTTTTACAATGGCATTAAAAATAGTGAAACCTTTCAAGTTTATTCAAGTTGACATGATGAACCATAATTACATTGTTTAGCACAGTTTATTGTATAAATACAAGCTTAAATTTTTTTGAGTGAATTTTGATCCAATGCCAAAACAGTTCTTTGAACTATTTAGGCTGATTTTTGACATGATATTCAAAGATGTATCGTATCATCTCCATCCAAACCACTGAGCTATTACAATGTTGTTATAGGAAAGAGGTGTGAGCCAAAATGATATGAATATTGAAGTTAGGAAAAAATTACTGCATAGTAACTGATGGAAAAAAAAAAAAAAACACAACCCAAAAAAACCATGGTTAATTTTATTAATTTTTTTACTACCAAAGCAGAAAGTTTAATCTCTTTTGCAAACTGCACCCTTTATGGACTGTGTGGAATAGCTGCTTCACTGCAGGGAGCACAAAATGGCAGGCCTGTATTTTGGGCTTTTACTGCTAGAAAGGCAGTGAAACCTACCATCTGTGGCAAACCCCCAACATCTTTGCCTACGGTTTGCTTTGAAGCAGTCCACATCCGAAGACAGATATTAAATTTAGTCCTTATGGGAACCACAGAGGTCAACCAGTGAAATTAATTAGGTAGAAATCTTCTCTTGCAAAGAATTTCATCATCTGACAGGTAAAATCATTGCTTAGGAACCTTCTACTGTTATGTTTCATGCTATCTTCACTTTGCTTCTTTTTCTGTCTCATACTGGTCTTGTCAAGATCTCTTCTGTGTATTCACACCATCTTATAAAGTTGGCCAACCACCTGAAAAAGTGAGGACAAAATCTCGAAACTTTAGAGAAGATGCATACTCTTGCAAGAAGCTATAAAGTAACTCTCTTAGTAAATGGAATTATAAATACAAATTCTTTATTAAGGAAGCATTTGTTCCATGGAAGGGGAGGGGAGGAGATGGGAGGGGGAGATATGTGTTTTGAAGCATAAATCATGTTTATAAAGTGGGTGTGTAATTTTTATAACTATCAGATGTCATGTGCATCCTTCTGTAAATAATTCACATCTTCTGTCCTTTCAGGTAGTTCTTAAATAGCAAATATTGCTTTGCAGGTACTTTTCTTTGAAGATCTTGCTAGACTGAAAGCACAATCATAAAACAGGACATCACCACATTTGTAGCTCACATTTTTCTGAAGTGCAAATAAATTATCAGTTTTAGCTTGAAGCCTCGTGGTGAAAAGGCAGCAAGGCCTTTAGGAACAATCAGTCAACGACATTTGCTCTAAGATTTTCTGAAAAATCCTATGGCTATCTAATGAAACTTGGAATATTACATACAGCGGAGAACAACTTTCCTCCTTTAAACTCCAAACACAACTCCTCTTGATTGCTGCAAAGCCTACTCTTTTTATGTAGTTGATACAGAAACTTCAAGTAATTCAGGAAAATATTCTATATTTCTCAGAAGTGTGAGCACAGAAAGGTCTTCTGCATATACTTAGCGGGTTCAATTGGCCACTAACCTGGAGACACGGAAGAAAGGATGCTATTTTAATTAAGAGATAAGCACTGGAATTTGTCATCACCTTGTCAGCAATGATTGACATCTAATGAGAAAAGAGGCACAGAATTTTTTGAACCTTAAGAAAGTATTTTAAGAGTTAAGAAAGGAAGAACAGAAGCAGAAAGAGTCACAAAAAAATATCAGAAAGCAAAGTCTGGATTATGATGCATATGAAAATTTCACATTCTTATGAAACATCAGCTCAGAATGTAGAGGGAATTGTATATTCGGCCTGCTCTTCAGGAGGAGCATTAGGCTGTAGCTGGTTATTTTCAGTGCAGAAGACATTTTAAAAAAAACCATAAACAAAGCTGGTGGATTTTTCAGTGCTTCACTGCCATCTATTGGGCGTAAAGTGTATTGAATGTTCTTAGACATTAAAGAAAGCTAATGAGCAAAGCAACTTCATATTAGTGATTCTGTGTCAACTTCATCCATGAAAGAAGATGGAGTCTCCACAAAGTGGGACCACCGACCCCCACCCCTACAAACTGTGATGATCTTGTAGGAAATGCAAGAGAAAAACTTACACCTGCTATAGTTATGTTAGTAAATCAAGAAAAAGGTCAGCTGAAGAAGCCCCAGGAGAATGGGAGAGTGGGACATCCTTGAATAGTTTCTCTTCCTGTTAAAACAGGCAGCATGGGGTTTTCCCATTTACAAGGAGATCAAAGCAAGAAAATACAATAAAAGCAGTGGGATTTATTTATATGCTTATTTATTTAGGTTTGTACTGCATTGCTTAAAAGAAAAGCTTTCTAAAAACCAAACACAAACTTCCTGTTTTTCACAGACTTCCCTCAGAGCAGACACAGTACATCCCATTTCTGTTTTCTTTCTGAAGTACAGAATTATGAAAATATTTATAGACATATTTAGATTTGCTCCTCCATTAGGTTAGGTATCCTTGAGTCTTGCAGAAGTCATATTCATCCTTCCCTCAAAATAACAGTAATAAATTTTTAAGTTCCTTTTATTTTATTCTATCTATCTTGCAACTCTAATTTTGTGAGTATTCTACCTAAATCACTTCTTATCTAAGCAACTTAGATATTAGATATTCTTCACCTATAAATATCAACTGGGAACAGTACTGACGTCTGGTGCATGACTCTCAAACCAGTGGAAATTGAGTGCCTCCTAAATTTAGCTCAGCAAATAGTTACATTTTATTTTAGCATTTACCCCAACTGTAGGTTTCCTAGACTTGAGTTGTCACTAAGTTACTAGGTGAAGGTGGGAGATGTTAAGTACGGAAATACACATATTGTCTTTCCCTTGAGTTCTGCTGCATTTTGATGTCAGTTTCAAAAATTTAATCCCATAATATTTTGTGGGGTTCACACTGACTCTGCCTTGATTTGAGCATTGTGCCTAAAGTTGTGAAGAAAATTTATT
The DNA here is from genome assembly GCA_013397725.1 of Rhagologus leucostigma. Classification (NCBI taxonomy): domain Eukaryota; kingdom Metazoa; phylum Chordata; class Aves; order Passeriformes; genus Rhagologus; species Rhagologus leucostigma. Next base: position 2,221,607 of record VZTD01001193.1, on the reverse strand, counting down.
CCTGACAGAAAAGCTGAATAACAGAGCTTAAATTTATCCCCATTATATCTTAACTATCTATGTATAATCCTTCTTCTAATACATTCAATAAAGAGGTTATCTGCTATAAAATTAAAAAACTCTATAAATATTATGGAAGAATACACCCACCCACACCCCACTCCTCAAAAGTAAGACAATATAAGCAGTAAAAGATTCTTTTTTTTTTGTTAAAACATTTCTTTCCAGTTAAACAGTAATTAAGCCTGCCTTTTAAGATAGGTCAATCCAATTGGTAGAAGTAGCATCAATCCATCAGTAGAAGACAGCAAAATAATGTCGTGAAATGAGGTAAATGGAAAGACTTCCAGGAAAAGCAACATCCTATTCAGCATTCCCAAATCTTCTAAGAAAAAGTTTAGTGAAGATTTTTGAACATTATTTTAGTAAACCCATCTAGTAGACGCCTAAACATTCCTGAGAAGAACTGAAGGAGTCATTGAGTCACTCAACTACTCCCCAGGTCAAGGAGGAAAACTGTGAGGTACTTTGAGGTACTTTCATCTGTTTTGGAAGCAAACCAAAAGGCAAGACTTTTTTTTCAGAATTTTAAAAGTAAATTTTCAGCATTTTCCTGGCCTAAAAATTTAAGCAATTTAATGCGATTTTTTCACATACCTTTTCAAATATCTTTTTCATTTTCAGACTTCTAAAGGAAAAAGAAATACGGCTGAATAGGACTGGTTGACAAGTAAATAGATAATCCATTTACATTGTATTTGCGTAAGTATGGCTGTCAAAAAGATAACATAAATTAAGCTTTTCTTTGTTTTGCTCCCAAAGCCCCCTTCTTATACGATAAGTTTTGTCCCTTTGCAAAGGGATGGAACAACTGCATGTTATAGGTGAGGTTTGGTGACTGTCATCATACAGGTAAGGCATGTTCTCTTTTCTCTTCATTTGCATTCTTAGGAGTATGAAAGTTACTATGCAAATAGGGCTTAATGAGGGTCTTGGCTGTGAGACTTTTCCCTCACCCCAGGCATCATTCAGTTGATAAGCCTCGCTCCAGCCTAGTGCAAGATAAGCAAGCGCCTTAGCTCATGTTCTCAAGAAGCCTTATCAATTCTTTACCATGTGAAGGCAACTCTGTAGCAGGTCTGATAATTTACCTCCCAGGAGGGCTTTTGGGACAGCTCACCCTGTTAGAAGATGGAGAACACCCCACCGCCCTGGCATCTACTGGACAGGACTACAGTGACCACGGTACTTGCAAAGCATGTGCATCAGTTGTTAACTGGGGTAGAGCACTCATAGTGACAGAACTTGAAGCTCTTAAAGCCTAGACAGAAACAAGAGGCATTGAGTCCTGTGCACTGAATAATAAACTCATACATTCAGGCTGTCTTTCATGCAAAAAAAGTAAAAGACTTCTTTCTCATGGTGTGTTTGTGGGAACCCAACACCTCATCTCCACACATCAATCTGGAGCCAATAGATTCACTCCCAGCAGAAATACACACCTTCAGAACTATCATATTCATAGATGCATCCATGCTGTTGAACAGAAAACATAATTCCAAAATAACTATTTTTTTTGGATCATGCATTTTCAAAATACCCAAAGAAAACTTCTGAAAATTTTTTACTCAGACAATATTCATATTTGGAAAATATATTTTAAAAAATGATTCTTTACATCCAGAAGAGAAGCTAGCAGGCTTTGGTGGTAGAGATGGCCACTTCCTCCTTTCCTATTACAGCAAAACCCACATATCCAAAGATTTCTCTAACCAAAGGGTAAACAGCCTGTAATTGTTTTCACGATACTTTGGCCCTCTTTAAATAGCTTATTCAAAAGGATTAAACATAACAGCCTCACTGCCTGTGTTCTCCTGACAGCGGGGTTATTTCTATTTACATGTGTTGGAGGCTGGAACATGCCCAGCCCAGTTTCTCAAGGTAGCTTTCCTTCTGCTTCCTGCAAAATTTCTTCTGGGTTGAGTAAATGGCTCAGAGGCATTTTATGATGTTTTATACTCTGTCTTTTAAGAAGGAAAGCACAGAACTGCCATGTATATACTTAGTCTTCTTTGTTGGACTACCCAGTGAATTAAATCTTTACATACCAATTTAGGACTGCATCTAGATGTTCTAGATCATGCTGAATATCATATTGATGCAGTAGGTAAGGCTGGCAGCATATTCCCCTTATGAAATATAATCTAGTGGCCAGATGAAGAAATGAGGGCCGATGTGCATAAGCCCCCTCCATAAGGAAAGATAACATCTACTTTACACATATGTATTTTCTGTTGGTTTTGTAATAGGCCTAACTATTTTTTAACTGATGTAGGGAAACAAAAAAATGATTCTTAAGTCATACCTACTCTACAACAGATGTAGATTATGTTAAATAGCTGCCTCAGGTATGGATAACCTGGATGTTGAAGCACAGAAGTCACAAAGCTATGTTAAGAGCTCAGTGAAGTTAATGTACATACATTTCTCCATACATGCAGCTCCAGCTAGATGGTTTCATTTAATGCTCCTCCTTCCTCAGATCTTATCCAGGAAGCGAGAGTCGACAGCTGATTGATACCTACCCTTTTTATTACTCTTGTGATTTTTCAGGATTCTGCTACATTCACACTTCAGTCGTCTACTTTAACGAAGCAGGGAAGAATAGACAGCTGCATTAACAGGGAAGTTAAAAAGAGCCTGCAAATAATTATTTTACAGGCCCATAACTTTTCTTCCCTTCACGAATAGCAGTTTCCGTGGCTCATCAGATTGAAATCTAAGCACTTTTTAGTTTGAGCCTTAAAGGGTAAACTGAGTCCTCAAGGCATCAGATTTTTCTTTACAGGGCAGACACCTTCCTTATCATTTGTCTACACTCCAATGTCTACACTTCTGCTGTCAAAGTATCTACATATTTTGCTGAAAATAATTCTCCCTTCGCAATAACTTACATTAACCCAAGACAGAAACAAAGCAAAGAATAATTTCATGCAGTAAAGTTGACCAATAAAATAAACACTGAGAAACTGCTGGTCACACAGCAACTAGGCAGGCAGGCTTGGCTATATTATGATCATCTGTCCAAGGAAAAACATACAAAAAATAGAATGAGAATGAACATAGTGTACACCTACATAAAGAGCCTGTTTGTAACAAGATTAAGTAGACAGAATAAGCAAGGAGAGCTACCAGCAGAGAATACAGAATTCTCTTCAAAATGGATTTTTCTTGTTTTCAAAATCTAGAACCTCTGTTCCATGAGATTTTTGAACCCACACCAAGTTTTTAATATATATGTCATATACTCTTCATATGTGCTCAATTTTACCATCAAAGAAGTCCACTGGAGCCTTTTTATTTGTGGATAAGGAATTATTTAGAGTAAATGCTGCTGTTTATTTTCAGTGATTGCAGGCTTCTTACTCGGAAATGTAACAAAATTCAATTGAGAAGAAAGTACTGAAGTTTCTCTAAGTGTAAGAGTGAGGATGAATTCCAATGACACTTGGTTTGGATGTTAGACGAGGATGAGGAGAGTTGTTTGGCTTTGAGCATGTGAAGAAATGGCACAGCCAGTTTGCAATGGAGAAAAAAAGAATGGTGGAAAAATACCAGGGAGTGGAATCGGGACAGGGACCATAAAGATTTCCTAATACAGTGACTACTTCTTCATCTTGATGAATGGTACTTATGTGCTGAGGACTAGGAGCGAGAGTGGTCAATACCAAGATTTGGATTGCTGACAGCAGCATGGGACAGATCTTGGCTCACTCACAGTAGCAGTAGGCAGGTGCTCTACTGTGGATCTCACTGCAGTGACATGCAATATATACTCAGAACTAAAAGAAGCTATTTGAGACTAGAAGACCAGGAACTGCTACAGACTGTGTCTGAAAAAGCTTTGAACAACAATCCAGAAATCAAGAGTGGGAAATTCAGCATCGTACGGGAACACAAATAAACCACACAAAGCTCAAATTGTTGTTTATTTAAACCATGAAAGCAACTAATTGTTCATTAAACAAATGAAGTTGAGAAATAATTTAGCTCTTTTTCACTGATTTTGAAATTTTTCATGTATAGTCCAGGTGTGCTATAAAGGAACATTTGAGACAATTCTGATAAATTTTCTACTGTATTTCATGCAGATGCTGATATGGTTTTCTAGATGTCTATGCAAATAGAACAAATCAAGTCCTTAAAGAAGAAACTGTCTATTTTTATGCAGCACTAGTTACAACTGTGATAATATTTGCAGCAATGTTTTCCATTATAGGAAGGAAGGAAGGAAGGAAGGAAGGAAGGAAGGAAGGAAGGAAGGAAGGAAGGAAGGAAGGAAGGAAGGAAGGAAGGAACAGAGAAAAATAATCAAGTTTCTTTTTCAAAAAATTGTAAGAAAGACGTCCTAGATGTATTCTTACATTAAAAACTTAGTGGCAGAGATTTTGCTGTGTCTGCCAGATGTTAAATTTTCTTTTAAATGTATTTTGATCCTCCTACTTTCTAGCGCTCACTGTCTTAAAGCTATTAAGCTATTGCCAGTCTGCCCAGGGAACCTTTAGTACCAACACCAGAGTGAAATTTCATCACTTCCTCTGAAGTGGTATGAACTTCAAAGACTACATCTGATCACTTTTATGCCAATTATTTAAAGCAACCTGGACAAAGTAAATATTTATCTTAATGTATTTCAATGTAATTATAAAAGACAACAAGTCTGGTTTTGGTTTTGACTCGGAGGACCCATGAGAATGACAGAAAAAAACCCTTAAAACCACAGAACCAAAATCAATCTTATCCCAACTGTCTCACAGAAAATAGATTAAGGCATTTTTAAAAAAGGCATGTTTATCAGAAGTTCCTTTGTTTTTAAATTCTAGAAAAAAACATTTCATGTACTTCTAAAAGTTCTTAATAATGATGCACTTGTTAGACATTTTATATCAAATGCAAATCTTTCCCTTGAGCAAAACCTTTCCCAGCAGAGTGGAAACTGAGGCACAAGATGCTGGGATTTTTGATCTTTTTAATCGAGATGATGCTCAGAGTTTCCATAGAAGCCCATGGCATTTGAGCTCTCTTAGCTCCTGGCAAAAAGGGGCACTATCTTGTGAACTTAAGTTTCAGTTCTGCAGTGTTTGTCACTGTATTGTTGCCTATGATACCCTGGAAACAAGAGTTGCATTATAAAAAAACCAGTTTTACTCACAACAAGAATCTGTTTAATTTTGAACATTTCATCTTGAGGTGTTTAGTTTTCATAAGGAGACCTTCAACAAGTTGTAGTAGAACTAGGTATTACAGCAGTTCTAATTGTCCGATAGCTGTGTGCAATTCCTTATCTTTCTAGGCTATTTTTCCTTTTTTTGACAGAAAATTAGCGAGTCTTGGAACTTTTATTTACTCACAGAAATCATGGGTATCTAACCAGGAATTTTCAGTAAGTCACTCAGAATCTCTATTTTCTGAGAAGCATTTCTCAGACTTTGCTGTGAATGTAAGTTGCTGGATATCAGGTTTTCCTTGTGTTGTTATCTCATAATAATCTGTGGCTTTGCAATATCTTTCTCCCTCTAATTTGTTCTAAGTTCTTTCCTGTATCATTCCCTGTTCAAGTTTTATTTCCTGTTAGCCTGTTTGGTGTGACCACCTCCTGGTTTCTTTCCTTTTTGATTTCCATCACGATGTCTTTCATTCTGTCTAGAGAGATACACGCATCTTGACAGATCCTTCCACAAAGACAAATTTAGGTCTTCCAAAAGGTTTTTGCTCATGTTTAAATCCCTAACTCCAAACACTTTCTGATCTCCTACAATGGAACTGGCCAAAGTGTCTGATCTGTAGTCAAGGATGGATGATTCATTTAAGAGCTTTTGAAAAAAACTTTCTCAGTTTCTCCCAGTTCTCATAAAGTATCATGAAATCTACACCATTTAGATGCTTTATTTTCTTGGGAGTAAAATATTCATCAAATTTCTGAATGACAATTAAATACTTTTTTTCTTAACATAATTTTGTTGCATATTTTAAATGCACATGGCTGCCTTATTCAGGTGAGATCTTTTCTAAACTCAGAGGTTTGCATGTAGATGTGAGCCATTCTTATACACTCCGGAGAACTGAACTGCCAAAGAAATTGTGATGACCAAACTTGAAATAGGAAGAGAAATGGTCTCCTCAGGATGTATTTAACTGTAAGGAAAAATATATTAAATATCCCTGTGTTACAAAAACATTCCTCCATTAATATTAGCAGACGTTTCCCCCCTGACCTTGAGGGTCAGCATGGTGTTCAGCCAGCTATCAACATCAGGTTCTGGCAGTAGAAGGTGCTTTTGGGCACGTGTCCATCTGCCTCTGCCTTTCCCCAGCAGTGCTGTTCACACCATCTCTCTAGGATGGGACTGCTGGCTCCAGCCTGACCCACCAGACCCAAATTGTCACGTGCTCCCTTCAAGGGCATCCTCTGCCTGAAACTCCTCTCCAGAGAGAAGATGCTCACCTTTTTCCTTCTTTGCTAGTGTCTATGCCTTTGAGTGGCACAGACACCCTCTATATGTTCAGCTAACGCTAAAACATAGGTTTACTGTCTTTCTTAAAGTATTTTTTTTATTTGTGCTCTGAAAGTTGAAAATTAATTATTTGCCACAAGATCTCATCTTTTAATACATAAAGAAAAGAGCATCTCTAGGGCCCATGGTTCTAAAGGGGCAAAATGAATGAATGAGTCTGACTCATGACATTTTATATTTTTTGGTTATGTTGGGACTTTTGGGATTATTTTCATTATTTTCAAAACTAGCCAAAAAATAGGTAGCCTCACTCTTTCAGAAGTAAAAGATTTCAGATAATAATATCAGTTCTAAACTTTAGAAAACAAACAAAACCCTCATAAATCAAACCCTCATGCATGGTATTAACTTAAAAATTGACTATAGATGGCTTTTACTCCTAGCTTTTCACTTTCAGGGCAAAGAAAACTGTGTATTTTGAGCTTCATAATAAAATCTGACTACACTCAAAATACTGTCTGTCTTTTTCGCTACTAGTGCATTATTGACTGGAAATTCTGCAGAACTAGAGGTTTTTGACTAGTTTTAGATTTTTTGTAAGGCAAAGGGAAGCCTCAGATTTGATTAGAAACAGGGCATAGCAAAGTCTGAGAACCAAATATGACCTTCGGTTGGTTGAAATTATGAAAAGGAGCACATAATAGATGTCCTCATAAAGAGATATTCCAGTATCTGTAGACCCTAGATAAGCTTCCTTTCTTCTCTTCTGTAGAAGCAGGTAAAAAATCTTGTATGCCTGCTTCAGAACCTTCTCCACAAAAAATGGCAGGTTTAGTTGTAGGCAGGCCTTGAGAAATATCATCAGATGTGTTTAGTAGATATGTTTAGTAATGCACTTTTCGTTATTGTAGCCAGTAAAGTGCAGTAATGGAGATCAGATCTTATTATGAAATATTTTTCAAGTTTTATGAATTTTTAATAAGATGTGATTAAAAATAATAATCAATAGTAATCAGATGTATTAAATAGGCATCAATTTTAGCTGGTTAAAAACTGTTCTGCAATATGGAAGGCTGTCAGAAGAGGGAGCAATCTACCCACGGACTTGCAGCATTTCACTGTCCTTGCTTGGGTTTTAAAACCAGTCATATTTAACAACTGAGGCAGGAATTGGACTTCTCTTTCTTTCAGAAATGTGGCACTTGTCACAGTTTCCTTTGTGTCTAAGAGCAGGAACACTGAAGGAAGAGAAGCAGGAAATCTTTATGCAGGTGAAGAAAACAACTTGTGAAGTATTTTCCAATAATATCCTGAAGAAAAGTTTGCAACAATTGCAGTCTTGAGGGGTGAGAGGCCTGGCAGGAAAAGCTGAAAAGAGTAGGAGCAGAGGCTTCATGGTTTTCTGTAGACAACTCTCTAAATGCTTTATGATCCGGTTTATAAGTTCATGCTAAACATAACAAAAAGCCATCTTGTCTTGGCAAGTTTCTTGCACAAAATTCTTGCGTGGAGTAGAAAAATTGCCCTCGTATGAATAAAGGCAACGTCATTTTAAAATTTAAGGATAAGAGGAAAGTAATGAGCATTTTGCTTTGCATTTGAATATGTTTCACAATATACCTGGGCATGAAATACAAAAGCATTTTAAATTTAATCACATATAGGCTCTCTGTTCTTCAACAAACAGCACTCTTCACACAAAAGAAATGTGTAAAAACAATACGATGATCATAATCACAAATCTTTTAAATATCTTTCCTTATTTGATTTTTTTTATGTTGTAAGTTATATTTGTATTTTTCTGTTACTGAATATTTCTCTTTTACATGAGGAGCCTCTCAAACACATGCAAGCACATTGCCTCAAGTGACCCTCCCCATCAGGTTAATATGCAAAATTTTTCCACTTGTATTAAGCAAAATTATCCCAACACTAGTCTGAAGGGTTTCATTAAGAACGTTTATTGGCAGGCTAAATTATTAGTACACTTTAAAATGGTCCTCTTTGCAGTATTGAGGATATGGCCATGCAGTTATATTTTAACATTTATTTATTGATGGCTTTCCTAATGATGGATGAACTGCAATTCTTACTCATGTGAGTAGCAGTCTGAAACTTTTTCTGTAAAATGGAATAATTCATATGAGTAAATGCTGCCTTTTATAGCCCTAAATTCTTTATTAAGTTCCCAGTCTTGGCAAAGTTTACCCAGGAAAATAGTCATTACTCATCATAGGGAGTACTTTTCAAAGTGAGAGTGTTCAGAACTTTATCCTCGGTGGATCTTAATTAATCAGTGCAGATGAGACGACTGATACTTTCATAAAATAAGATGTCTGAGGTGTTGAACTATCTGTCTTAATTGCTGGAAGCTGAAGGAACTTGGTGCTGTGCAGAATTAGTCTCTCATCTGAAAACATTTACGTATCAGATGCATTGATACTATTAACTAGGACTGAAAATTGATAGCTTGCTGCCCAGGAGAGCTTTCCCTGTGGGGGAAATTAAAAAATATCAACAATCAAAACCCAAACCAAGCCAAACTGAAACCAAACCAACCAACCAACCAACCAACCAACCAAACAACAAAGAAGCACCCCTCCCCCCACGCAAATCAAACCAAAACAACATCCTAAAATCCAAATCCGGGTAGCCATAATTTTCTTCTCCCTCATTCTACAGCCTTAGGCTGCTAGCTCAACAGCTAATTGATTTACACCCTGCTAGCAGGGTCAAGACTGTGCTAAATGCTCCTCATGCTCTGTTGCCTTCTGCCATCAGAACAGCCCAAGGCAGGAGGAGTTGTAGCCTCTGCCAAGTAGAAATATAGCACTGGCTGCTCACCCTTCACAACCTCTCCCTGTGCTTTTTCCAGATGCAGCAACACCAGAAAGCGGAGGAGGAAAAATTAGAAACCGGAAAGTGGAGTTCTAAACCAGATGATGATGGGTGAAAAAAAGGCCAAGAACACTGAACCAAAATAGTCGGGTACAGACCCAATAATGTCAGTTAATGAATTAATTTGGAAATGTGTTATATGTGCTCTAGGATAGTGGCTGAAATTTGGAAAAAGATACCACAAAAAGATGAGTAACCTTATACCCCTCAGTGCATTTTGAGATGGCAAGTGTTAAAAAGAGAGGGTACTCTTTGCTTCCTATTCCCTCTTCTCTCAGAAAACCTGTTATCCTCAGGAAATTCTCTGCACACCAATCCATTTTTTAAACTTAAAAATCTAATCATTGAGATGTGACCTGGGAGAGCTGATTGCTATTTGCAGCTCTTCCACGTCACTTGGTTGCCAGGTTCCTGATCATTTTATCGTACTATATTATTTATTTACTTATACTAAATAGTTGATATTATATTTCATATTTCAAATGTATTAAAATGTATTTCATAATGGGTCCCTTCCAGCTGGAGAAATTATACGATTCTGTAAACATACAGATATATTTTATTGCTTATTTATTAAAATCAGCCATCATTTTGAAAAAGAACACTGTTGGTTGGTCCAAGGATGCCTTTTCAGGAAGAATGTTTTTGCCAACTTATCTTAAAAATCAAAAAGAACTTGTGATAGATTTGGAGGAATAAGGTGACCCAAAGGAACTCACAAAAGATAAGGAGTGTGTAATATGTCTTTGAACTCAGCGCGACAGGTTTGGGCAGACATAGAAAAGAGGCAAGAATTACACTCACCAACACCTTGGCTCTGATTCAGCCTCATACTTACACACAGGTCTAACTAGAGATGCCCCACTGAAGTCACTTCCTAAAATTAGGAAAATGCCTAAATTCTCTGACAAGCCAGCTCTTTGAACTTTAATAGTTGCTGTGAGAGTCTGTATAACCAAGCCAAATACAACAGCATTCAGACATGGGATCAGGAGAGAGTTTAAAATGAAGCTGTAATTGCACTCATTTAGATAAGATGCCTTTTAGTCAGCCCAGCCTGGGCAAAAGTTTATTATCCTTTCCCACCACAGTTCTGGCAGCTGTGACAAAGACTGACACAGAAATCAGATCTACCAAGGGAATGGGCTGGGTGTTGTATTTTTCCAATATGAAAATCATGAAAGATATTTTTCTATACAAATAAAAATCAAATACTTTGAAATAGTGTACAGATTTTAGATAAAGGTATGTATAGATCACAGAATAATGGAATTGTACAATATCTCAAATTGAAAGGGTTCCATAAGGATCATAGATGAGGAGGTCTATCTTCTGTTACAGTTAAAAGAAAGAAGTAAACATATTTTCATTGGGTCTTTGTGGTTTCCTGTGTTTTCCATGTTTTCTTCTTGGTCCTATGAGCTATATGACACATTACTACCTGGGGACCAAAGACAGAGTACATGTTTCAAGCACTCAAACTGTTCAAGCAGGTGATATATGTGCTGTCTGGGGTGTGTATAATGTTTGTGCACCTTGCACGTGCATGCATGTGATTGCTTAAAGTCCTCATCCTCCATACCCTCTCTGCTATTATCTATCCACAGTCAAGAACAATTTCTTTAGGATGCCATTCGGCATTTATGACAGTCTTGGGCCATGCAGTAACCAGAACAGTAGAATATCGTTTTGATAGATACACAGACACACAGATAAAGGAATTACTTACTACAACTCTGGACTGAAGAAAAATCTATGGCTTTGAAATCTGTGAGACTTGCTAACTGAACTATTTCTGTGCCTAATGTATTTCCTTTATGGACCATAGTTTAACACTGTTGAACTTCTTCTAAAAGGATAGAGAAAGCTCTATGCTTTGAAGGAAAGATGTCCAGGTATTATCCATAGCTATAGTTTGAGGCACTTGCTACATTTAATCTTTCTCTTCAAATTTTGCTGCTGTCCTCATCCCCACAACAGCTTATTGAGAAATAACTAATCAGCCGAATTTGCAAAATATTTGTACACACAGATCTGTTCTGACAGAACTTCACTGATACCATGATTAGCTGTGATCTTTCACAGAAGGCAATGAGGGTGAATGATAGTTTTACCATTTGTTTAGATAACTTGGATCTTACCTAAAAAGACTAAAAGGACCTCCAAGATGATAGACTACAAAAAGCACGGAATAATGCAGTTCATATAATCCCTTTCATAAATTTCAGAAATTCTGACAAAAAATATTTATGCTTTTCCCCAAGAACTTTTACTAAAAATCTACTTTATTGTCTCATGTTTGTGGTTAAAAATCTTCTTTTAATTTGCAGCCTCAGTACTGTCATAGTTTATTTATGACTTCGTCTTTTTTCACCTCTGTCCTTTAATTTAAACAGCTGTAGTATCTTCCTGATGTTGAGTGAAAAAACACTCTAAATACATTTTTAGAGAGAGTATCTCAACATTTGATTTGTTAAAAAAATACAGTTGCTGTCACTTATTATACAAAAGGACTTTATTCTTGTGATCTTCCCAACAGACCTTCTGTGCCTTTGTCCCATTCTGAATCCTGCTTCCCTAGACATGGACAACTACTGTTATCCATGGAGCCCTACCGATGATTCAAATAAAGGCACTATTGTTTCATTCCTTCTGTGTAAATATATCCTTCCTTACCTTTTTCACAGACACATCACATCATCCAGATTTCCTGTGACAGATCAGCATATACAAGTTATCCTCCTCCTCTGTCTTTCTCAATGATGAGCTCCCAAATTTATAGCAGAGATTCCTATTATTAGTCTCTAAGTGCATGACCCTACACTTTGCAGTCTTGAATTCCTTCCCATTTTTAATACTTGGGTCCTCAAGGTCGTTCAACTTTTGTTCTAATCTCTTCCTTATCCAGCTCAAATACTAGTTTCTCATAAAGCACACTGCAACACAGCAGGCTGTCTTAAAGTTTGATTATACTTTGGTTGAAGTCCTATTTGTTTCCATGCTTTCATTTCCCATTTTCCGTCCTGTCTTTGCCCTTATGCTCAGTATAATTATTCTTACTGAGAAGGAAAGCAAAATATTAATCTAGTCTGAGACTATATTTTGGTTATCTTTAAACTGTACCTAGTCATCACAGCATGGCATAGTGATTCTTTATTCCTTGACCTGCTTTCCCACACAGATACAGGTCTGGGAAATCTGTTATCTGTTTTAACTTTTTGTTTCGTTTGGTTTTCTTTAAAGATACAGCTTAGTTTAGCTTTCAAAAATCCTCAATTCATCTCAGTATATCTTGGCTTTCTAGGCAGAGGTCTCTTTGCTGACCTCTCTGCCATATGATTAATCTTAATATGCGCCTCTCAGGCTTCATGATTCTTCTGCAGTTTTTTGCTTGCCTACAAGCTCCACACAGTCTTCACAGAAAAACACGAGATCTCTAGGGCTTCACACCAGTTTCCTTCACTTCTCAGTTCAGCAGAGTCCCACATGGATGTGAATCATTAGCAGCATTCACGATGGTTATGCTTGGATAGACCTTTCCGAGAGTCATGAGAGTCCATTTGGTGCACAGAGATGTTGAGATGCATTTGCAGGGTGACTTCCCATTGGAGCCTACACTAACAATAGTTATGAAATCTGCAGGTGTAAGATTGCAGGTGCAACAGAACTAGAGCAAGGGAAAATTACTGTCAGTGAAGCTCTGGAAAATACTGGCCAGGGCACCCTGAGCAACTGGAGAGCTGAAAGTCAAAAGCCAGCTGCAGAATTGCAAATGAGAAGTCCTCTACATTACATGGGATAAGGCATTTAAGCGAGTATGCCACACAGGTTTATGTTATTTCTATTGTATCTAGTTTCATCTGATGTGTGATTATTTTGAGTGTAATACTTATTGCTAGAGCTTATTGTTATATAAAGATTTCAAGTTTTTGTTGTTGATTTTTGGCTTCCTTTGTTTCTAGCTGTGTAAGATATAATACTCTCAGTAAATGCATTGCTCTTGTTATTGATTTTAGGACACATATTCCTCAGCCGCCTCTCATTCTTAAGTACCTCTATTCATCTGATCTTCCTTCCTTCAGCTGTGAACTAAACCTAAGAGTGAATTCATGCAAGTGTCTACCAAATGTATCCCTACCTCTTTTACAGATCTTTTTATGTATAGTTCTCTTCTTGATACCAGGAGTCCCATGGTCCAAGTGCTCAGGTGGACACTATTTCCTGTCTGGTGAATACCTCCCACTTGTTCATGATTCCAACACCTTTCCTTACTCAAAATCTCAAAAATGTCAGGAGGGAAGGAACCTGATACAACCCCCCTCCTGCAAGCAGAGCCGCCTAGAGACAGTGGCCCAGGACCATGTCCAGAAGGCTTTTGAATACCTCTAAGAAGGAAGGCTCCACAACCTCCCTGTTCAACTTGTGCCAGTGCTCAGTCATACTCACAGTGAAAAGATGCTTCCTCTTGTTCAGAGGGAACCTCCTGTGTTCAGTTTGTGTCCATTTTCCTTGGTCATGGGCACCACTGAAAAGAGCCTGGATCTGTCCTCTTTGCCCCCTGATTTCAGGTATTTATAGACATTAATAAAGGTCCTCCTGGAGACTTTTCTTCTGTGGGCTCAACAGTCCCAACTCTCTCTGCATTTTCTCTTAGGAGACGTGCTCCAGTCCCTTAATGATCTTAATGGCTCTTCACTGGATTCTCTCCAGTATGTCTGTTTCTCTTGTATCAGGGGGTCCAGAATGGGACCCATCACTCCCGGTGTGGCCTCACCAGGGCCAAGTGGAGGGGCAGGATCACCTTCCTTCCCCTGCTGGCAGCACTCTTCCTAATGCAGCCCAGGACATCATTGGCCCTCTTGGCCGCAAGGGCACACCGGCTCGTGTTATTGTCATATCATGTACTTGTCCATAAAACTGTTATTCCTTTTGCATTCCTATAAAATATTTGGAATACTTTCTGAATTTTCTTGGTTGAATTCCTTATTACTTCATTATTACATTCCTACTCTTTTTTTTAAATTTAAAATTATCTCCTTGGTGTCTATGTAATAACTATATTGCTATCGATTTTATCTTGTTTTTTTTCCCAATGGAGACTTTATTTTTCTTGATATATGTTCCATTGTTTTTTTAATTGCAGTCAATCTTGGTTAAATGTCCTTTTTGAAACTTCAGTAGTTCTGCATTAATGCTCTTCCCATGCTTTTTAAAATCAGAGTTCTAAATTTAATAGAGTAACTAGGAGTCTAGCATCCTCCAAATTTCTTTTCAACGTCTGATTTGGACAATGTTTTAGGTTTAGAACACCTAGTGAACACCTTGTAATTTGACTATGCTAGAAGGAAGCAATATTACCTTTACTTGAATATTCCTTACCTGACTGTTTTCCTTGCCTACATATTTGGCTTTTGTCAGTGATGCCAAACTATGACTGTAAATACATTCTTCTCCTTATTTTTAAATGTTACATTTCAAAAAAATTTTAGATGTTCCTATGCCCTTCCATTGTGACATAATTTAAACACATTTAGGCAATCTCCTTCTAAAATATTGGTTATTGTAAGTGCTTGTCTTGTCAGAGCTTGTTCTTTCATATAAAAATGGACTTTATATTTAGGACTTTATATTTGAGTGGCTGTACTCAATGTAGAAACCATCAGCAGCTCTGATTACTTGCAACTGTCCCTTCCTTTATCACTGACCCTGAATTTTTTTTCTCTGACATTAACATATCACTGAATTGCCAAATTACTCATGTATCTTAGTTTCTGTAACAATGCTCATAGTAACCCATATAATCTGTATCGTTCCCATTTTTCCTTAATAAGGTCTTCACTGAATTTTAGAAATTATGTGGTCAGGTCCAATTAGATAGGAGAGAAATATTAATTATGTGAAAAATTCTGAGATTTAATACGGACAAAAAAAAAAAAAAAGAAAAAGAAAAGAATTAATAGATTATGGAGTTTGGATTCTCTGCTACAAGCTCATGAGCCACACTAAAATCTCAGGGACAATCTTGCCCAAGGCAAGACAAGTCCTAAAATGCTGGTGCTGTAAGAGATACATTAACTATCTCCATTCAGGAATGTTTTCTTTAAGAACTCTTGCAGATAATACTTGGTACTCTGTGGAGCACAAGTTCGAAATGTTGTCTATTAAACTACTGTCTTTCCTCAGGAAAAATGGTGAAAGTAACTCAGGTGCTAAATTTATACCTGTGGGTTTTGCTACACGTTATCAGGCTATTCCAGAGTGGGAAGGACCTAAGGAGCACCCAGACAATGAATGGGATATATGTACACCCTTAAACATAAAACTAGAATGGCTGTTTCTCTTTATCTATGTGATCTAATCAGTTATTGCCAGCAAGCATTTTGGCTGCTATGCAGTATCTGTGAAATTATCCATAAATTTCAAAACTTCACAGTGGAAGTACATTATTATTGGTTTGCATTCATGTTGAGCATCTGTTTAAAATGTTTGTTATCCATTTAATCAGGAAGCAAACCTCCCTCCTGATCTGTGAATTACTCACTGGTCAAATGCCAAATCACCATTAAGAGCCAACAGCAAATAATCTACATGATTAGCTTTTAGCATTTCAGGGAGTGGATTTTGATCTCAAACAGTGAGTACCATATGGCTCATTGCCTTGTATGATTCCTGGAGTGCTTTTCAGAAATTAGCATTACATTATATTTTTATGATGCAATTACTTTCTCTATTTTTTTCTCCTACATCTTAGGTATCTAAACTTTATTGCATACTATGCAGAACATAAAGAACAGAGAGACAGATCTACTTCGTTACTGCATCTCTGTAAACAGCCACCATGGGGGCTTCAGGAGGAACAAAAGAGCAAGGCACCTCTATATACTTCTCAATATAATTTCCCAGGTTTTGGCCATCTGTGGGTGATGGGTTTCCTCAGGCATGAGACATGTATTTCTTGTTGCAGTGTGCTATGGCCAATTCCCCGGCCAGCAATACCATAGCAGGTGCACTGGTTTAATGCCCAGGAGCCTTGTGAGTGCCCAGAGGGCTGTGCAAGGTATACAGATCACCCTCCCATAACTGGCCACTGCCATCTCCTCCCCTTCCCCCCCGTATTTGGTTTCTCCTTCTGGAAAGTTCTGTATCCTTCGGTCCCCTGTTGGCCTCCGTTATCCCTCTCCTCCCACGGTGCTCCCCATTGGTTCTGTACCCCTTTCCCTCGAGAATTTAAACCCTGCATCCTTGCCTTATTGGTTATTTTGTATTTTCCCCTCCCACTCTGGAAGGGATAAAGTATCTGAGTCACAGCCCCCCAGCGGCTTCCGTGCGGGACTTCCAAGTTGAATTAAACCCACTCCTGTTGTCCCACACAGAAGTTCCCTCTGCCTCGTTCTTACCTCCTCAGCGCGCCTGGACCACCGGTGGGTTAGGCAACCCCAAGCTGGAACCTTGCCAACCCTCCCGCGCCCACGAGCAGCCTCCGCCACCCTCTCCCGCATGGGTGGGTGCCCGGCACTCGTGGTCACCGAGCTAGCCGATACATATAGTGTCGTGGCAATTTGTGTTTGATCTCTTTTGATATTATTTTCCTCTGTGAATTTCTCAACTCACTTTTTGAGCCCATAATAACACTTGTCTGGGGGTTTTAATTTTTTTTTTTTTTTTTGGTGACGATGATGGAGATTATCCAGGGTGGAGTGTGCCATTTTCTTCTGACTATAAAACATACATATATACAAGTTCATCTTGAGTGAACACTGTACAGGTAGAGAAAACATATATAAACCAGAGAGAGGTATATCTTTACTAATGCAAGAAAATATTAAAAAGTAACTAGTTGGTACTAAGCTTAAAGAGTCCTAGCTGTATCAACAAGTAAGGAAATTTAGTTAAGGAATAACAGTAAGTCTATTGCTTGATAGTTCTGCTAAAGGAACATTTAAAGTATTTTCAAAACTCGTGTAGTTCTGTATTTGCATGTGCAGTTTTATTAAGAAATTAATAAATGGAAATATTATTTTGGTGCAATGAATTCTCCCCTTCCAAAATCCAGAAGTTTAACACTGTGCTTTGCATTTTATCAGTTACAGATGCTGATGTGCACAAGAAAAATGTAACATCTGTATATGTACTTTTACTTCAGTACCCTCCATATTCCCATCATATCCATGCAACAACTCTTAAAGCTCAGGTTAAATGTCTTGTATATTTACAGACTAAGTAACCAAAACACCAAAATAATACAGAAAAATATTCTTAGCAAGAGATAATTTTTGTAACCACAAATAAAAACAGAAGACTAGAAATAAGGATCAAAACATTTACCAGGTTAGTAGGCTCTTTATCAAAGGCTTATTGCTCTATTCTTTTGCCAGAAATTCTTTACATGGATATATATATATATTAGAGAGAGAAAAAGGCAGTAAGAAATATTATTTGCTTACATGATGACTATACAACTTGTTTTGGGCATAAGAAAAAGTTACACTGAAAAATTAACGGCTATGTTTAAAAATGCGTCTTATATTATCTTCTTGAAAAGCACGTGACACTGCAATAACGGAAAAAATAATGAAAAACACTGATTTTCTGTGTAAGAAACACCTGTCTGATTTTCTTCTCATGTTTGTCTTCTGCGATGTTCATTCTACGTTAGATACTGTATCTCCAATTCTTCTCTCATCCACAATAGCACATCCCAGTGCAGAGCTGCCTGGATGGGTCAGTCATCTACCACTAATCCTGCCCCAGAGACAGTGCCTCAGTATAAGCGACAATGCGATGCTAAAGCATGCGCAACATTATACGCAGCCGAGAGACTTGGAGGACCCTGTGTTCATGCAATTGTAACTGATATGCGACCCTATGTGTTCAGTCTTATGCACAGGAACCTCTGGGAAAGTGATAAAACTACAGAATCGATAAGTAAAGTGCAGCTACTTCTCTGGGAAACTTTGTTTTTCTCAGATACACCAATTAAATACAACGTCTTCTCAATATTCAGTTTTCTACATCAGTTTTTGAGTGGATGTCAATGCATTAAAAGGATTGTCCTCTAATGCTGTCTGTATGCCATAAAATGTCATGTCATCACAGTATTTTAGCTGCAGAGATATCACTGCTAACTCCTGTGGAAGCAGGGTGAAAATGTGCTCTCACTTCTATTTAACAACTCCAGCATCTGAAAAGTCTATTTTTTCAGCGTAGGCAGCATTTTGTACATAGTTCCTTATTTTATGAATGCTGGTTTTGTGGTTGTGCCACTGTGGGGCTGTGGCTGCCGTGGCGATGCCTGTTTGTCCTCACTGTCCAGTGTGTCTATTTTACCACTCACACAAGCAGCCTGATGTTGCGGTGGGGACAGCAGCCAAAGGCTGGTGTGTAACATCCACTATACAGAAGGCAATTCTGTGTAACTGCCTCTTAACGTATTAACCTATAATTAGTCCAGAGCCAGTAAGCTACAGAAGAAGAGAAGCTTGAAACACAGCATTGAGTCAGATGGAAGGGATAGTTCAAAGCTCCAGTAACCTCTGAAAAAGTTCACCTTTCCCTTCGTGCAAGCACTGAAATAGCTTGTTTTCCAAATCATTTCCTTTTGTATACTCATCCACTTACTACTCAGCAACTTTCCACTGGTGTGAGCTACTTTTACACCTTACTCTACAGACTGTTTTGGTTTGGATTACAACTGTAAAGCTGCTGATGGTAGTTGAACTCAATGTTTGTTTGGCAGAAGTGTGTCTATGTCTTCCACACAGAGCAACTTGGGCTCATGTTGCAGGCTGTCTGAAAGCAAGAGATTCTTACTTGTAAATTATCCTGTGTGTGCTCTTTCCTTTCAGACTGATGTTACCCAGCAAGCCATGGGGATCCTGGCAGCCACTGGAACCATAGCTTATCAGTAGCCAAGTGACAGATGTCAGCCCACTAAGATTTCCTACAACCTTAAGTAGGCCACATGATTGAAGCCAAGAGAAAGGTAGTAATCTTTTTCCTATGCTCTTCTGCATTATGGCATAATGAAGAACTAGAAGTAAGCTGTATCTTTGCCAACACCAGAAAGAAGAAATGATGTTGCTTAAATTGCTCACTGCATACAGAAGCTACCAGAAAACTGCAGAAAGTATACAAAATGAGGTGCTTTCACATTATATTTGTTAAATATTTTCTGAAGGAAATTGTAGATAGTAAAATATACTGTTATTCAGAAGGGTAGAAGTGATAGTGCTAGAAATTAGTCCACTGGCAAGATAAAGAAGATGAGAAACCAAGACAAAGAACAAAAAATGAGAGCCTTTTCTTCAAACCATAACTCAGTGAAGGCAAATTTACAAGAAATGTAGCAGTCAGGACAAAATGTGGATGGAGGTCTACAGACAACAGAAGTTTGGAAGTATCACCAGGAAACTGCTCCAAGAGAACATGGGTAAAAGAAGAGGTACAGTTAAAGTGTCTTTGACAATACTTTTTAAAATGCGATCTGGCAATTTGAAGAGACATTGAGAAGAGGTTATTTGCACTGCCTGACTTCAGGCACTTAAACTGGGAGTCTGAGCTCCTGTACAGTCAATGTAGGCTGCTTTAGAGGGCTGGCCAAAATGAGGAGGTTAACTTTGATGTTCAAAGTCTCCTCCATAATGGACATATAGGGAAACCATCCTTACTTACCTACCTACCTCAAGTGTTCCTAGTAAGAATTTGTAAACAATTTCTATCAGATGCTGTCACATTAATAGTCAGCACATTTCCTAATGAAGCAGAAGCCACATTCTAGGTATGACCATTTGACCTTGTGTTAGGAATATGTGTTCTGAAATTGTCACTTCAATTCACATAATTAACAAATGGATTATTTGTGTTATAGCTGATAACTAGGTCTAAATAAGGTTATTGAAATAAATTGACTCTGCTGTGTGAGGAGAGTGAAAACCATGCTTGCCAATGAAAACATTAATAAGTAATGAAAGGACAGAATAAGATTTAATTAAAAAGGCATAAAAGAAGGCAGAAAGGCAGAATGAAAAGACAGAGAAGTAGCACTAACTAATAAATACAAATGAGGTGTTGTATCCAGCAGCCCAGGAAGGAAAACAGACAGACAGAGACAAGAGTGTTTATCTTATTTTCAACTACAAAGAATTACCAACTATAGTACAGCCCTGACATGAAGTAAAATATTTTTTGTTGTAGCTGTGAAAAGAAGATGGTGATGCAAATCGGAGTTCTCCATTAAATCATTTAAAAAATGGCAAATTGTAAGTCCAGATTCTATTAATAGTTTTTTGATACGTACAATTAATTCCCGAAAATCAAGTATCTGTCTGAAACTAGATCTGCAGAGATCTAGGATAGTCTTTTAAGTAAGGAGGGTTATTTCACTAACAAAATATTATTACAGATAGTCTTTTAATGGGGAAAAAAATGAAGTGCATTAAAATCACTTTCCTCACCAGGAGATCTTGGGTTACAAATAATGTAATTTAATTCATTATGGGTTGTTTTCATCAGCTTTTTTTTCCATCAGATCATCAATTTACCTGTGCCACATCAACGTTTCTTTTAGGCGATTGAAATGCTTACCGAAGAATTTCTTTTTTATCAATCATGTTTTCAGAGCTTAGTAAGACATCTAGGGATTTTCTTCAAAGACAAATCAGCTTTGAAATGGTTACAATTAAATGGCACACCTGGAACTCAAAACAGTAGAAATATTATAACAAGCATACCACTTTGCTACTATCTGTGTACAATCACTGAAGATACTTTCAGACAATGAAGAGAAAATATGTGAAAAAACCAAGGTAGACTACATTTTGCAGTTCCTTACAGAAAAGTTAAATGCTTGCTGTAGTTCTTCACTCACTGATATTCCATAGTATGTCTAATAACCATAAATCAACCAATCAGTCAATCAAGGACACTGAAGTCAGGATCCATATTATATTCTGTAGCCAAGTGAGAGACCGAAGAGATGGGACTGTCACATGAAAGACGGGCACCTTCCTAAAATCCTTTTTGTTCGTTTGGTCTGTCAGCACCCCAGGAAAGAGCTGAGACCCTTGTGCTGCACCAGTCTGTCTTTGTCCTCTTTTGGGGACACACCACTGCTGGATCAGAGGGTGATTTGACTAATATGTTCAGGGATGCACACCCAACAGCATAAGAGGCACCCCCTCCAGAGTCTCTACTCTTAGTCGAGTATGTCACCCACTGCCAGCGACAGCCATGAACACCCACGATGTGTGGAATAACACCCTTTATTTATATACACACTGTTAACAGCAAAGTGTGATAGCTTAAGGTTTCAAAATTGCCGGTGATAGTATCTGACTGCAAAAATGTATTCAAAGCAATAGAAAGACATGCTCTAATCATCAATAGAAGTTAGTTCTAGGTAATAATTTAGCAAGCATAGAATATGGTTCTTACCCAATAGATATCCCAGTGGGGGAGAAGACAGGTTCAGCCCGTCGACTGATCCCGGAAGTTACAACGGAGTCTTCCCCAGCTTCTCCCCATTCTTAACTTACTCTTATACTATTTCTTTATGTTTAGTTGGCAGTTAAGTGGCTTTAGTCATACATACCTTTGTTACTGATGGGTGTAAAATTCTCTTGTTTCAGTCTTAAAGATATAGTCAATAAAATATGGAGAACATGCTCAGTGAAGAGTGGTTGTACCTTGAAGGCAGGTAATTTGGGATGGAGGTGTGTGTCAGTATAACAATTAGTTTATAATGAACTGAGTTCATCCAAGGAGAGCCATTTCACCCCAGTTGCTGGTTCAGCTCCATATCCTCCATACATGCTATGCAGCTTCTATTTCCATTCTATTAACAATTTTGTAGCAGTGATATTAAACTGACATTGTACTGCGTTGCTACGCTAAAGATAAATGCAGACATCGAAAAAAAGAAAATATAGGCACTTGCCATCTAATGATCGAACTTTTTCTGAAAATCTGATCTGTATAACAGGACCCAGCTGTGTTTCGTCATTGCTATATTTGGCATTTATGGCAGGAGAAGACGTTTTCCTGGGTCTCATCCAATGGTGTAGCCTGACCTACCATGTCAGGCTGGTGGAGTATAGGGAAAAGACAGACGGAGAGAAGATGAAAAAATAAAGTCAAGGAAAGGGAAAACAATTGTTGAGGAGTTGAAGGAAGAGAGACAAAGAAACAAATGCCTGCCCTGTTCTAAGAATAAAAAGAAAAAGACAGTGAGCATAAGAAAGGCAACATGGAAGAGTTGAGGCTTGTAAAACAAAACTGTGGAATGAAAAAGACTGAGAAAATTCATTCTAGCAGGCAAGAACTGGAACAATATTGGAGCAAATAGTGGGAAATACTTTAAAAGGGCTAACTGGATCAAAATACAGAATGTGAAAAGGACGGCTGTAAGCACACAAAGTATAGGGTATAGTATTGAATGCTGCACACACAAAACAATCAATGCATTCCAGTAAAACTTAGTGGATTCTTCGTATTCAGTAGATGGTACGTAACTGTTTATGAGTTATTCATACAAGCCCTCTGGAAAGGCTTCAAAATGCATCA
This sequence comes from Rhagologus leucostigma, assembly GCA_013397725.1. Taxonomy (NCBI): domain Eukaryota; kingdom Metazoa; phylum Chordata; class Aves; order Passeriformes; genus Rhagologus; species Rhagologus leucostigma. The sequence goes on along the minus strand of VZTD01001193.1, from coordinate 2,198,634 downwards.
GTCCTGGTTAGACATGTTTTAGGGTCTATCAAGGATAGATGGTTGTCTACAAGATCTGAACTGGCAGATGGCCTTCCTGAGGGTTCTCCAGGTCAACCTGATATTTTCCACTTTCATAGGAGATGCAGTTGCAGGAGGTAGTATGCAGCTTCCTTGGCTTGTGTTACCAAATGTACTGTGAGATTAGGGAAAATGTTGAATCAACAGAGGTCCAAAGCATGGTTTGAAGAATATCTACAGTCCAAGAAAGAACGAAGGCTTCTCAAAGAGATTTGGGAGATGACACTTTTCCGTGCCTTAATTATTTCTCCCCTGATGGAGAAGATTTTCCAGAGTCCTAGCCTGGACTCAGTAGACGAACGGGACTTTTCACGCTTCTCACTTTCAAATGGTTATTTATTAAGTCTTATCAGAGAAGACGGGCTACAGATGTGACCCAGAGCAGAGAATGCGAGAGAAAAGCCCAAATTATCAAGATTACACAGCCTTTTAAAGGTAAATCACCCAATGAAAACCCAAAACAAAAGATATTTTTACTTTTCTACCAATGTTCAATAAATCTCTTTGTTATGTAGAAGGAAGTGCGGAATTTTTCATTCAATCATCTTAATCCACTTTTGCCGCAGAACATGGAGTAATAGAAGAAGAAGAAGGTCTGGAGGACAACAACAATTCTCCATTTTGAAGTTTTTGCTGCTTATCTATTTACTATATTAACAAACCCAACACCTCTAAATTTTCACCCTGTGACAATGTTACATAATGTTCTATCACCTAGTTCACACCAGTGTAGATTCTATTTCTTCCCAGAGGGTAGGCAATTTTCTCCATGGACGAAGGTCAAAGACAGTGTTGTCCAGGGGGGTAGAACCCTTCAAAACAGGCAGAGAAATATTCCCTGCACTTTGGATTCCCACAGGGAGTAGCATCTCATGCAGAAGAAAAGGCTGTGAGTAGGCATGAAGGCACCTCTAAGAACTGACAAAGGCACTGTACTGAGAGCAGCAGCCTGCAAGGGTATGAAAGTTGAATAAGCAGTTGGTTGTGGGAAATGTGAAATATAATAGAAATATTTTCACTATGATATTTTAAATAACTCTTCTACACATGGAAATACATACATTATAATTAAAGCTACTTATTACAAGCTTTAAAATTAGAAGGACTTTGGGCTTTAGTTTCTTTGCAGAAATCCCTATAGACATTACCAATTCCAAAACATCTTTCTGCACTTAATCCTGTTTACTTTATGTGCCTTTGTACCTTAAGCTGTCTTAAATGTTGGAAGAAACTGCTTTCCTAGCATTTTTTAAAGAAGCATGATATTTATTATACATCTGGAAATAATGCATTATATAGCTCCCTCAGAACATTTTTTCTAATGTGTATTTTGGGAACCTTAGAAATTTCAGTTATTTTTATCATGATTTGTTAAGTATAGATGTGAGTCTTGCTGACAGGTCATTTTTCAAAACCTTATCATATGTCAATGAGTGGGTGGTCCTGGTGTCAGGAAGTGATTGTGAAGGGAAACCTGGCCGACGTGAGAAAACATGTAGAGTTAAAATCTGCCCAGAGGCAGGTGGGTCACCACATTAATGCTGTGTGGCTTTTTATTATGATGGTATTATTCTGAGTATGTGATACGCTATCATTCATACTTACTGATTCCACTGTAAATTCATGTGATGTGAATTATTTAGGAGAAAAAGGCCACAATACATAAAAAATGTCATCCACAAGTTTTCACCAAAACCACAAGGACCAGTTTTCACAACCTTCCAAAAAAAATTCCAGCTTCTGAGAATTTTCTGAGAAGTATTTACCCCAGGCATGGCACCTTTTAAGAAAACCTCCTTAATATGCACTCTGACAACTTTGCACATAAGTGGCAGTATTTTACCACTTTGCTATTTTTCAAAGTGTTATGATGAGACTCAAAAAAGCACAAATTCAAACCAAACTGCTCTACACCTCTTGCAGAATATATTACAAACCCCCAAGTATTAAAACTTCACTTTCCTAATAACAGACCAGAGACCAGAAATTTTGTGCTATTCTATTACGAGACTGACATGCAATGTCAAAGCACACAAACACAGCAGTATTTTGATTTGCTAACTGCAAAGGACATACAGACTATCAACAATATGTGAATGATAGCTCCTTTTTTTCCTTCATTAGTGAGTCGATATGATTTGCACAGAGGAAATAAAGAAATCAAACTTTCCCCTTTCTAACCTTGCACTCACATTTGGGGAAGTTGCAGATCTGGTTCATTAGTGATAACAGCAGCAGACTGATATCTTTCCCAAGTAGCCCAAATGTTCAGCTCCTTGACACTACCACATCTCCACAGCACAATCATACTGTGACAGCCACAGACACCTCAGCATCCTCTTTGATGTATGCCAAAAGGATGATGTGAGGAAGCCTTCTAAACCCCTGTCTCCTGCAAGATCCAGACTGTGATTCCAGCAGTCCAGCAGGAGTTTGAACATTTCTCACCTCCTCTCTCAGATAGTACATATTAATTAAAAGAAAGCCACATCAAATTTCTTTCCCAAAGGAAGTGGACTTGGAGTAAATGTTGTTATGTTGCTTCCACTTGGCTGCACTGAATTTTATAGCGTCCTTTGAAGGATCAGCTGCAAAAGACCATATGGCTCAAACTTTTTCCTCAGAATTGGTCAGGTACTACTGCAAAGATGTCACGATCCCAAAGCTCTCCTCATCACGAAAGACCTGTCCCTTTTCCCCTTTTTTTCAAGGCAAGAAGGAACTGTGGTGTGTAAATATTGCAGCCCATACCCTCTGTAACTGTCTTGTTTGCACATATGAATACTGCTTCTTTAAGAAAAACAGACACTGGCACCAGTGTAAGAATGTATGTTTTAATATTTGCACACATACAGATATCGGTCTGTTTAGAGCGAAAAGGCTGAAGAACAGGCACACACAACTGGCACAAAAGGGGAGCTGACCTTTCAGTATTTACCCTGGTGGTGTTTGCAGTGGCACCTACCTGGCTGACGTTGGCGACGCCGTTTTGGAAAGCGCCAATAGACTTCACAAAGCTGAAGGTTTCTTTGCAAAGCTTATACTATACTACTTGCCTGAACTTCCTTTGCTGGGGCCCCACATTCTGTAAGCAACTAATTATGTTTTATAACATAAACAGGTCAGTATTTTGATGTGTATATCCTGCACTCTTTTAAAGGTGCTATTCCGTCAAAGGGGCAACTCAAATCCTCACATACCCTCTGAAGCTGTAGCAGTAGCTTTGTGGATTTGCCTTCCACTGCAGCAGCTGTGGATGAAGCATTTTCCCCAGTCCTTGGCTGTGGTGCTCTGTTTTAACAGTGGGTTAGAGGAAAGAGGAAGTTTGGATTACGAGACACAGAACAGCAAAATATGGAAGACTGATGAAATGGGAGATTCCTAGGAAACAGCAGTACTCTAATAAACATCACTTTATATTTTTCATCCACCTGTATATCCAGACCCATACTGGTGCCAGGTGTAGGATTTTTTAATGCACAGCCTTGCTATACAGGTGGAAAAGGTGGTAAATAAATGGCGTATCTCTTTAGAAACATTTGCACAGTTATACTGAGTGGTGAGGTAGGAAGTTAAGGAATTGTAAAGACATTGCTCCTGAGGAGTAGTCATATTTCCCAATATGGGGCAGGTAAGTAAATGCAGTAACAAAGCTGAAGAGGCATAAAATAAAGGGTTGGGTCTTGCTGTGAGAGAGTACAGAGTCTGGTTGCTTGTGGGTGGAAGGACACAGCAGATGCGTGGAGGGAGGGGGAAGGGTGGGACTGGGACAGAAGGAAGCAGAGAGGAGAACTGTCTGATTTCCTTCAATTATTTGACACTGTTTAGTTTAAAGAAGAAAGAGGGAAGAACGGTTCTTCGTGCACTGGAGGCACAGAGCTGAAAGCTGCTGCTGCTTCTGCTGAGGGTGGCAGCCCATCCACATCATGGTATTCTTGCAATGGTTTTACTCTTCCATGTTCATATCTGTAAATCCTTAATACAACCAAATGTGCCACATGGATAATTCCCCAACCCATCATTGCCTCAAAACAGACACTGCAGCAGAGACCTTTTCCTGATGCTGGAAAATAATTTACACGGCATGAGGAATGAGTATTTAGAGGTGCTAACAGTCACGGCTATGCACTGAATTGTAAATGACTGGCAAATAAGCTATTAATTAAAATAGAAATTGATTCCATCTTGTGGGATTTAAGGAGAAATAAGATTCTCACAAGGTCTCTTTTGAGTGCTCTTTTAGTACAGCTAAAGGCAGTATTTTAATTTTCAAATAATCCAACCCTATAATTAAAGTTACATTTTTGCCACAAATTTTAAAATATTAATGAAACTTGACTAAGTCTGGCTGAAGTGCTCCTGGGCAAAATATAGAAATATGCTAATGACCACCTTCTTCAAAGATCTACTTATGAAAGAGCCATATTCCTACTGACAAAGTTCATTCTTTTTATTGTCCTTCATAATTCTAATTAAAACTTCCTTTATGAATCAATTTTTAAACCATTCCTTCCTTTCATGAGCTTGTGGAAACTTAAATTTAATTACGCTTATCTGGAAATTTACAGCGAACACAATAACAAAAAAAATTAGTAATATTAAAATCTTTGTTTTAAACATTGTGTTGATTTTTGTCATTTAGAATGAGTTGGTATTGAAAACTGAGGTGATATTTAGGATGACATAAATTAATTCTTAATAAGTTGACCATAGCTGCCCATACTGGTATAATTTATAAAGACCCTTTCTTGCACAGCAGGGTATGAGTGCTTGATACAGAAGAAAAAAAAATGGATTACTAACAACCTATAATAGAAGAATTAGCATGCTTATTCATGCCAACATAAAATCAGAATTAAATATTGTTACTGATTTTGCCCACATCGAAAAGACATGTAATTCAGACCAAGCAAGGCCTGAGACTTGTAAATCATACTGTTTTTCACTGCCTGATCCGATAATGAGTATCTGTACCTACACAGATGTGCTGGACGTATGAGATCTCTAGGAGAAAGGTTGCTGCCAAAGAGACACTTACTAGGGTGGCATGGATGGTATAACATGTTACAGGTGCCAATGCAGATGGTCCTGTATTGGCACCTGAATATGTTTCTCACCTGAAGAGGCTCTACTGGTGTCACTGTCAGCCTAGGTTGTTGCTCTCTCCCAGTCATAAGAAGTTTGACCTAAGTAGGCTGCTTCTTCTCCACTTCCTATCCTCACCAAGGCACACAGATTTTAAGAACCAGGATGACGTGGGAAGAAGAAGATAAATCCAAGATAGGGGCACAAACACGGCAGAGTCTCTCCCAGGGCAAAAATGTGTTCTTTAGAGATAGATTACTCTAGACCAGTCAAGACATCTGAAATCCTCTGATTATGTTGCAGGAAACTGTGAGTAAAGAAGAGAAGCCTATGTAGAAGTAGTTCCATAGGTGCTTTTCCATATGTGTTCGACTTAAAAACCAAAAAAATGACGCTTAGGGACATGTTCCAGTGGTGGACTTAGCAGTGTAACATTAACAGTTGACTCAATGATCTTAAGGGCCTTCTCCAACCAATGATTCTATGATTCTATAAGTATGCACATAACAGGGGCAAAACAGACCCAAGCATTTCTGTCAGCAGGAAACATTTGTGTCTTGCACCATTTCTAGCTCTGGGGCAGGGCAGTGCTATTTCCTATACTTCTCATCACCTCACCCACGCATCTCTCCCAGTTTACTTACAAGAGCTCTGAACCTGCAGGATTTGGAGCACTGATATCAATTCAAGGTACCTTACAGTGCTAGTCATTCCAGTGCTGTGTAACTGCTGCTTTTCCCGGAGACTGGGTGACAGTGCTGCTGAAATCTGACAATTTCACATGAAGTTAGTTTGTAACCATCTGCCTTACTGCTACCGCGAAGGACAAAGCACACAAACATTAATAGGACATCAAGTCTGACACCAATGCATCTTTACCTTTCTTCCAGATAGCAAAATGAATAATTCACATGCAGTCACAGAGTAAAGGTCAGCATGGAACTGGCTGGCAATATAATATTTGGAATCCCAAGATAGTGGCTTCTAGATACCCACAGCATCTTCTTCACTGTCAGTGGGACCCTCTAGTTTGTTCAGTGGCCAAAGTAGCTCAGCACAAAGGCCTGTATCATTCTTCACATGCAGTAAAGATCGCCAGTCATTTCTCCTCCAATATTCCCAATAATTTTCAACACAGAGTAGAGACGAGGCCCTGCAGACATCCTCATGGGTAACATGTGTGAGGTTGATACTTGCAGACTGTGTGTGCCATAGCTGTGTGCAGTTTGAGCTGTACAGGCCATGCTGGAAGTCTTCCCAAAGAGGCCACATCTCTTCCCGGCAAGTTGCTCTTGCAGAACCATTCACTTGGTTTAGCGATAGCTCTCTTTGATAAAGGGTGACAACATTTCTATTCCTCTCTGTCACACTGTGTGCTGCCACTGGCCTTTGATGATGTTTTGCCAACAAAAGGAGAACATGTGGTAGAAGGCAAGGGCCTCACGGAGCAGGGAGAAGAAGAAAGGCAGAAGAGAGATAAAGACTACTTATTACCATAGAAACTCAAAGGGAGTTATGATAGCATATGCTGAAATTTTCTTCTTCACTGATGTCAGGGTCTTATTCCTCAACACAAAGAAGACCATCTTCTTTGTCATCTTAGAGAATTATCACCACAGCTGAGAGCCCCATCTGCTTCTCAATGTCTGTGTGAGTCTTAGGTTGGAGCAAGACAACAAGATAAATGAGGGTAAAAATTTGCTTCAAACATCACCGCCCCCCAAACAAACAAGCAATCAAACAAACAAAATTTATCTAGATACTCAGAAGGAACAAAGGACACAGGTGAAGCAAGGTGGGGCAAAGGACAGAAGCCAACAGGAAGGACTTTTCTCTGTCACTTCCTTTTCAAGGGCAGATAAACTGAGGAGTCTGGATGCAGGAGGAGATATCATTCCTGGCAATAGCGACCGTGGTTGCAGCAGCTCAGGTGGTAAACATTTGATTCCCGCTTCAGCGCCCAGCAAGGTAGTAGGTGCTGCTGTGAAGGCCTGCTGTGAAGACAGGCAGTGGGGCAGGGCTTGTCCTTCACTGCTGTCTGGCCTCTGCTGGGCTGCACCTCAGTCTGCAAGAGAAACACAGCAGAAAGTGGCTGGCTCAGCTACACGCCCTGTGCAGCGTCCTCTGTGGCTGGCACTGGATTCGCAGTACTGGGCTAGAGGGACAGCATCTCTGTGATACTGCTTCTGTGCCAGCCAACTCAGACAAGCAATCAGGATGCCTGGAGAGAAGGAATTTACTGATTGGTGGGGACAAAAAACCCAAACCCAACCAAAGGCAAAAACCCCCAAACTTAAGAGCTTTCATTGCAAAAGTCTTGGTCCAGTGACATACTTCTCCATACATTCTCATTTGCAAACATTTTTTCTCCCTTTTTATTTTGACTCCTGCCTGTAATTCATACATTGATAAAGATTCTATTTTCAATATTGAAAAATTACTGATATTTCTACCTCACTTTAGAAAGACTGATATGGCTAAAACAAGCCATTTCTTTTCCAGAGAGTAAACAAGGAATTAATGAAACTCACAGGGTCAAACTGGGGAGGACTGGATAATTACAATTAAACTGCTAAACTATTTAACATCTAACAGCAATGTTAATGCACTGTTCTAACTGGCAGGAAGGGATTCAAATTTCAGTTTGCTTCCTTATACATGCAGCTCAAGTGAGTCATACATTGAATATGTAAATAATTTTTTATCTGCATTTCATACAAAATATAAGAAAAAGAATTTTAATATTAGGTTTTGTTCCAAACTTATCATGACAAAACTCCTCTCTTGGAGTACAAGCTAGTTTTGGGCAAAATGCTCCAGTCCTGTCTCTGCTGCAACACTGTGCACAAGAGCAACATTTAATTCAGTTAATTTTACAGGACAAGTAGCTGGAGACAATAACCTCCAACAAAGTTCTCTGTTGTATTCCAAATCAATCAGTGGCAAAGGGATTTAGAACAAAGTGTTTCTGCACTTAAGGCTTGAATTTATTGGAGCTGTCTGGGTATATCTGTCTAGGCAGAAAAAACAACATGCTCATAAGTCCCCTATTCCCCAAAAACAAAAAAAGCATATGGTTGTGAGCTTGAGAGTGAGCATAAACATGAGACTACATCAATAAGAATATATATGGTACCCTAAACCTCCCCCAATTAGTACTTTATTTCAGATACATTAAATGTAAATACTGGTTTTCAGTGTGACTTCATTTTACCAGAAGTGCCCTTATCATTGGGTTACAGAAATGTTACTACACATCTTCCTGGCTCAACACTTGATTATTTTGTGAAATAGAGGTGACAGAGAGAACGTTGTTCTGACTCACTATAATGTACAGGTTGGGGAAATTAATCATGGGCAATCAGGCTCAAATTCTTTTAGAGAGGGGTGGAAAGGGAAACCTACTTCAGATACTGGCTGATTATCTCTCGTGATACTGTGTAAAGGAAAAGGCAGTATGTATTTGTCTTTTGTTATATTTTATGAACAACCATATTGAAATAATGATTCTATGTGCTAAAATCTAACGTCAGAGACTATTTCAAAAGAGTCCAGTTGTTCTTTATTTCAGGAGCTTTTTATTTGTTAAACAAAATACTTTTTGATCTTGATGCACTTAGAAGGCAAGTGGAGCAAATTAACCAGTTTTATAATCAACTACAGTTAAGAAATCAGAAGAATTTCCTGTATATTTTGTTTAAAATGTATCTTCAGAGTACTTTAAATCATGACATTTTTCTTTTTAATGATATTCTGCCTTCCATTTACCCCAGCTCCCCAGTGGCCTGCAGCTCTGACATTTCTCCATTGGTTAAAATCTTTATTGGATTTCATACCAGTTGAAGAATGTTAATTGATGATAACTTTTGTTCGTTGTTGATCTTAGACAAAATCAAACTAGAAAAATAAACTGTTCTTAGTCTCAATTAGAAGCAGAGTAGAAGCTCCCCTTAGAAGAAATAATTGCTTCCAATTCCTCTGAATACACAAGAATGCCTTTTTCAAAGTAATACTATGATATAAAATAGCAGTTCTGTGCTCATGCAATCACTACTGCATGTATTAAAATTTTAAAATGAAACTTTTTTAAACTAGTAACAAAAACACAAAAGCTTAATGCCATCTATTCATAACAAGTATAAAAAAGTTATGTTGAACTAACTGTTCTAGGAATCATTGCATGACTTTATTTCATAGATTTCATGTAGCTTTATATACCAATTTATATTTGACTATTTACCTTTACAGAATTTTATGATTACTTCTTCAGTTACTTTCGTGAAATAGCTGGCGAGAATGGTGCAGAAAAGCAATTTCTGCCAATCTTGCTCTTTACCTTAGCAATGGATAGTATGTGGTACTAGATATGGCTCCTTTTCCTGAAGGCCAGGAACTGTGAAGTGCTACAAGTATCTGTTAAATGCTGTTCTTTTAAATATTTTTTCTGAGAGACTGATGGGAAAACATGATCTTCGTGAACTCTGCTAGTATAATACCAAAAGCAATGGATGCAAAATTTTCTCTATGATGGTACAACACTTGAATGAACATCATGTAGCACAAACTTTACTAGGGAATATGCAGTAATACCAAAAGGAAAAGCATGGAAGATAAAGGAAAATGCAAGGAAATGCTACCTGGTACATGCAGTATGTCCAGGCACTTGTACAGCTGCTGATAAATGGTACAGGATCTTAATGAATCTTTTTATTCTGGTAAATATAGCCAAAGGAAAGCTATGCTCCATTATTTTATTGTGGGGTTTTTTGTTGGGGGTTTTTTGTATGTGTGTGCATATTTTTTTTTCCTGAGTTCTGTCTCTGATTTACCAGTATAGCTGTGCTTCTCAAGAAGAAAACAGTTCACAAAGTCCTCAACAATGGATGTGGCCAAGACATTTTCGGCTGAAAGAATCCGTCTATCAAAAGATTTTGCAACATTGGAATAATCTTGCACATTATTGTAACCACACCCAGAAGAGCAAGAATACTGACACCCATCATCTCTTTATTTCGTTTGTTGTCCTTGCCAGAAATCTTTTGCATTTTTTTTTTTTTTTTTTTTTTTTTTTTTTTTTTTTTTTTTTAATCTGAGCAGAAAATAAAAAAAACAGAGTTTGGGACAGTTTGGGTAAAGGCTTACACCGAGGCGTTGAGCAGAGTTCATCCACTTTAGTCACCAACTTTCACATGGATAAATTTACCTTCTCTAGCTCTATGTACATTTAATTGTAAAAAAAAAAATAAGAACAGATTAAACAAGAGTCACCAAAAGCAAAATCATTCAGACCACTCAGCAACATGGCAGGCATATTACATCTCAGCAAAGGAGCATTCAAGAACCTGCTCCAGGTCAGGAAGAGATTACATCTGAAAATTGGTCTCCCACCTCATAGATATTTCTCCTGAAAAGTCTCCTGCTTGGCCATTTTTGTGTGAGTCTGAAGAAACTTGCCACATTGTTAGTACAGACAGGCAGATGAGGGTCCTGATTTGGGAGTCACTGGAGCTCATGTGTCTGTGTGCCAGTTTGGCATTACTGTGATATACGCAGTAATGTACACCTCCAGGGGTTGAACTTCAGGTGCACATCAGGTTTTTCTGGCAAAAAAACGTACCCATGATTATCAGTTGCCTTTTTAGTCACCAACAGGACTGTGGTAGTTTGAACTTGAACTTGATGGACAGTCATTTAGACCAATAGCGCTTCTCAAAATTTACATATTTAAACCCCGGGAAGACACAGGAATTCTCTCTTACTTCTGGCCCTTTGGACGAGTAGCAGGGCTGTCTGCTCAGCCCAGCAGGCTGGGCCAGGCCTGGCTGGGCCTGACCACAGAGGCCCGGTGGGGCCAGGGCCCGGCCCTGTTCTGTCCTGGCTTGGCAGGGGCTGGGCCATGGCCCACAGCTCCATGTGGGGCAGCATGAACTTTTCCCTGATGCGGCAAAACAAACTGAAACTTTACACCAGAAACCAACTCCAGCTGCTGCCCAGCAGAGATCATGTGGCCAACCAGCTGCAATGCCCAGACCCGGATAAGAGCAACCCCTTCAGTGCTGTAAGTTCCTTAGAAGAAATGAATCCTAGAAACATCAGTCCTCTCCCAGGTCAGAGGAAAGGGAAGGGCAAAGGCACATGTATAAACACCATGATAGTGACACCAAAGTCAGTGAAGAAGAGAACTGAAACCCAGAGAGAGAGAGGGGATAGAGGAGATGCTTTTAAAACCTGAAAGCTGAAAATCTTTTGTAAAACTATGTTGATGAACTATGATACATCAAAGAACCCTTTCGTAATTTTATGAAAGCATGGGGGGTGGAGCATTCAAATTGCCATGAGTAAAGATGTGTGTGTTGAACTAGGAAATGTTGAAGTAGCTGTGATCCAATGAGAAGCCTGAACAGAGACAGGTAGTGATGAAGTGAAAATCCTTGCTCCCACAGGGAAGAACAAGACTTCTGTTCCTAGAGATGAATATGATCCCAGAGGCGGATGAAGAGAACCTTTGCTCTTGAATAGCTCATCCTTAAAATAACACCGCATTAGCTAAGATCGAACCCTCGAAAACGGTTGTGGGGAAAGCTGTAAACTGAGGAAAGGGACTCACACATGCCAACAGAAAACCACCCCGGGCGGTTGTTGTGCTGTGACTGTGGAAAAGCCCCGTAGCATGGGCAAAACAGACTCCTCTCCCTAAGTGAACTTATGAAAGCCTATTACAGAGGTGGTAAACTGACTGAAATAATCCTAAGTTTGTGTCTTTATGTTGTAAGTGGGAGGAGGGGGGAGGATGAGGGGAGGAGAAGTGTTCTGAAGGTTTATTCTGACCCTTAATAGTCTTTTTTTCTTTTAGTTCTGTTTATAAACTTCTTTATATTCTTTAAGTTTAGAGCTTGCTTTGTATTCCTCCTAATTCTTATCTCACAGAAGGTAAGAAATGCGAACAAACCCACTACAAGGACCAGGTAACAACTAAACACTGTTCTTGTGGGTCTAATTTTTGGGGAAAAAGTAAGATGTTCCCAAATTGCTGTAATGGATCAGACTTTTTAATGGCTATTTTCAGTCAATACAGTGCTGTGATGTTGTAACATCAAGCAGCAAACACAAGGTGGATTAACTAAAAACACTTAAAATCAACAGAAAAATAGCCTGGATTTCGATTCTTCCTTCTGTTTTCAATTAAAAGCTCAGCTCTTATAACTTAGCAGATTTGTTAAATACGCTTTATATGTATTACAGTCTTTCTCCATCTTCCTTAATTGGTGGAGTCACTGTTTCTTAGCCAAATTATCCATATTTGCATACCCCACGTATTTTTTCCATTAGGAAAACAAATTGATGATGATGTAAAATATCTTTTATTCATACCCTTGCTTATTTAGAATGACTGCTGGAACTTGCTCTCATCAAATGCAGGAAGATTCAAACAGCAGAAGATGCTTTTTCCCTTCACACTTTAAATCTCTTTTAGCCAAAGTTCAGGCTAAAATCTTCCTTTCCAGGATTTTCTTAGTGCCATATTCTCCATGTTTGTGCAGCATGTACCTAGTGATCTCTCACTTATTTCTTTCAAGTGGGTTTTTGGTTGTAATTTTTGTTGTTGCTGCTGCAGCTATTCAGAAAACAGTTACTCAGTTCATCTGTTTGCATATGCACTGTCTGCATGTGTCTTTGGTAAGGGAGGATACTTACTTTTAGTTTCAGGAGATGTAATGGTGCTTAACTGTTTATTATAACAATTTTAAATTATGGGTGGCAGTTATATCTCCAGTGGCAAAGGTTTAAACCAACCCAGAAAAATAAAAAAAATGATCAACACTTTTATGCGGCCACAAACCATAAAGCCATAAACCAAATGCAAAGGGCACAGTCATGGAGTGCAAAGGGTCTATTCATTTGCTGAAAAATTAATTGATAACAAAAAAAAAAACAATTTCAATGAGGCCTATCTCTTTTTGCATTAGTATTTATTTTAATGAACTAAAACTTGCATCATAAAACAGTATCTTCAATTTGACAAAGAGCAAATATGATCAAGTGGTTTCTAAAAGTAAAGATTAAATGTCTTTCAAAATGAAAGACAGTAAGTGATATTTGATGTATATTCTGTTTGAATCCCAGCAAGTATCCCGTGCTGATGGAAAGGGGCAAATACTGCAATTTCCAGTTGATGTGAATCCCATAAATATCCTCACTCTTTCAAAATTTTTCAGTTTCTGGTGTGTAACCATTACTTGGTCTAATAATAAAGCTATTCTGCTGCTTTATAATGAAATAACGCTTGCGCCTGTACACAGAATTAATGACACATACTCTTTACTAGGTGATAATGTGAACGTATGCCTCAATGGTACAGAGTCTGCATCTTGGCCTCCAGAGGCCTAAAGAGGATAGAGGCAAAATATAGCAATACAAAATGATGTAAGTATTAAAAAAATCCTGATCTGGCATATAGACTCCAGCAAGTTCTTATAATTTTTTGTTTCCTTCCTGTTTCTTCCAACTATTCTGCACGGCCAGTCTGTAACTATGGCTCATTCTTCTGTACCCAGAATAACGAGTTATAGGTCATAAACACTGAACAACTTGCATCTAGTCTGTGTATCCAGCTGAGCAATGGCATTTTAACTCACACAGTTTTGTTATAAAAAAAGTTTAGTGCCCAGCACTTGAGTGCAGAAGTCCAATTCCAGCATTGCAAGGAAAAACATTATAAAGATCAACCAATATAGAGCATAAGAATTTTTGCATATCACAGTGCATAAGTAACAGAGTACCTATAGCATCCTGCACTTAATTCCAAAGTCTTAGGGAAATTATATCTAAAACTGAGAAAGAGAGAGCACAAGAAGCAGCAGTGTGTTACTTGCATGGCATTGTTTCTCTTGGGCCCATGAAATTTGGAAGCATTTACAGAGCCGGTCTGAAGCCAGCTGGATTCTGATGAATTTTAACCTCAGCCTCTCAGTTTCTGAAAATGAAAATACTGAAAACTTTTGGACGCTGATACAGCAGTCCTGTGAAGACTGGAAGTTGGTCAATCCTGCCGTTAGCTCAATGTAACAAATTATACTAAGTAAATGAAACGTCAACCCCATCAGCTCGCAAAAAAAATTCAGGCTAGAAGACTTCGATACAACAAAAAGTACGTATCTGATGCCTATTCTTGCCTGGCACAGAAATGAGTGGTTACAAACTTTTGAATTCTGCTTTGTAAAGAGAAGTCTCACGCGGCTAGTTTGAATCCACAATAAAATTCCTGTCCTGATACCCCCAGCCATATTCACGTGTTCTGGACTTTTACGGAGCTCACAGCTTTTTCTGTTTACTGTGTCTCTGCAGGAGCAGGCCGGCTTAGCATCCTCTTGCCTGCTGCCAAGGATGGAGGCGGTTGGGGACGGGGCCCACCTCGACCTTTTCTGGGCCATAACTTTTGCAGGACCGAGGCCAGCTTCTGGCTGAGGCTGCGGTCCCAGCCAGCCCTTGCTTCCCGCCGGACTCCAGGTATCGCCACGGGAGCTGGTGCGGGTTCCGCCGCCCCCGGGGAGCGCACGCGGG
>VZTD01001193.1:1962192-2183468 GCA_013397725.1 Rhagologus leucostigma | reverse complement strand
GGCTGGGTCCGGTGTGGCGGGATTCGCGCGTGCTCACCCAGGGTGAAGGAGTGACCTTGGCTTTCTTACCTAAAGCACTCAGTCGTGTAGCAGGCGTTGTTAAAATACCGCGTTCTTGGAAGTGGTACTACTTCTGAGAGTTTTCACTGCTTTCCTTTGTTTGATGTCTAGAATAACCCCGTCTCCCCCGTTTTCGTGTCCTAGTTGAGTACGTTTAGTTTCACGAGGGTTTTGAAAATCACAAAACAAAAGCTTTAATCCAAGTAATATTTTAAAATGCACCAAGAGGGGATCTATTGTATCAAGTTAATAGTGTATTTCAGTTTACATTTTGGCGATGACTGCAAGCCTCTAACGTTCTTTTGTTCTTAAGTTCCAGTACTGGAAGATCTTATCTACAGTCTAATCTTCATTGATGTCTGGCTCCTTTTCAGTAGATATGAAAAGCATGCTTTTTGCATGCAGGCACTGAAATGTGCATGCCAATGTAATATATAAAACCACTTGAACAAACTGAAATTCATAGGGTTGAAGATAAGCTATCTTCCCAGATCAACAGTGTGCACTTATTAAAGTAAAAAGTGCAGTATCCTGCTTTCTGCCCCTAGAACAGCAGTTACAAACTGTATGAACTAGAGTTCTTGTTGCTTAGTAAATTCATACAGGCCAGTCCTTCAGTCTACAAATTACATTACTCTCTCTTATGCATTTACAGCCAACAAACCTGGAAGAAAGACTTTGTCTTGGAGCTAACTCCTGAGCATTTTGAGATCATTCATCATGAAGTATGTAGTACAGGAATGGCTCAAAGTAACTACCTTGCTATTCATAGCTCAAGCAGTTTCTGCAATGGTTCTTCCCAATGCCACGCTCTTAGAGGAACTTTTGGAAAAGTACATGGATGAAGATGGTGAGTGGTGGATCGCCAAGCAGAGAGGGAAAAGGGCTATCACAGACAGTGATATGCAAAGTATCTTGGATCTTCATAATAAATTACGGGGTCAGGTGTATCCACCAGCTTCCAATATGGAATATATGGTAAGAAAAAACGGATAGTGACATGCAGAAAAGAATGTTCTTAGAATAGTTGCTATCACTTTATAAAACAGCATACTTTCAGTCCTAGCTTGCTTGTTTTCTCATTTAAAGAACTTGTCACTTGTTTGTCTTTTTTTTTGTACAGGTATGAACTGTGAGATAAAAATGCCTGTTTGTGGATCAAGTGTCATGTTCTACTAATATTAATGTGTTTAATCTCTCGTAGCTCTCCTAAATTTAAGTGGCAATTCCTCAGTGTCAGGGGCCAATTTCCAAAATTATGGTACTCAATAAAGTTGATTGTAATTGTGGCCTAAAATGTTACCGTCTAAAAAGAGTACTGAATTATGAAGTTTGAAAATAGCATACATGCATTCTTTCCCATGCTGCTAGGTTGGATGGAATTTCTGAGCGAAATGAGGGTCTTACAACAAGAAAGTCTTCTATTTAAGTTGGCATGTATTACTGGAGGGCTGTATATTTCTGTGTTCAGATTAATAATATAATGCGTAATTTCTGTTTATTTTTTTTCCTTAAGAAGCCTCTAATATTTGGACTATTATTAGTGGCATTAAGTCCCATGTTTCTGAACTTTGTTTTTATGCCATAATTCGAGGCTAATTCTACCTCTCCTTGCTAAGTAAATGAAATCAGTCATTAGAGCTTTTAAGAAGTCTAGAGGTTTGACAAGAATGGGCAGCTTTTCTTTTTTCTGCACCTTCTTCCTGTGTCCACATGGTGTATTGTTGATTTATCTGTTCATGCACCAGAGAAATAGCATTGGTATAGGTAGAGTTGTTTATATCAAATACTACACAGGTTTCATGATACTTCCCATGACAGAGGTTTATATTAACACATTTCCAGATGAAAATATCTTTCCCAGACTGGCGTGGTGTCTCTCAGCTTGGAGATATGATTGAACTGAACATATATATGTCCTGGAAAAAACATGCTTGCTTAAACCATCAGTAGAATCATAGGATGGTTTGGGTTGGAGGGGACCTTTAAAGGTTCTGTAGTCCACCCCCTTTAAAGGCAGTTTAACTTAAGTTTACCTATGTGACTGTTACTGTATTAGACTAAGAGCCATCAGAGGATTAGTTCAGAGAATCACAGGATATGTTGCCACATATCATCTCCAAACAAAGGGATGATAATACCTGAAACCCCTTTAACCTGTTCAGTTACTATTGTCTGCACATATCCTTAAACTTTGTTTTCTCTTGTGACTTTTTCCGACCTTTGTATAATAGAGATTAACATTTTGTTCCCAGTCACTCAGGTTGATTTTTTTCTGTAAAGCTTAAGAAAAAGCTAGTAAATCTTTTTGTAAAAGAACTGGGAAGACTGTTGTATTCCCATGTTCAAATACCACAAGCCTTTTTCTTGAGGTTCTGTGGAAGCTTAGCTGATTTGTAGTTATGTGCTTTTTTCCATTCCTAATGCCATACTACATTTGCCTGTCTTACATATCTTGGAAAGAAGAATTTGGATATATTCACAGAAGTGAGGTTTTCGACAGCTTTATTCAAAGATTCCTGCAGCACTGCACACACTTGGGCTTAGACTCTGTGTTAGGTCTACATCTGGAACAAGTTTTTTCGGTTTTGTTGTTGTTTTTTCTGTGCTCTCCAGTGATGCCTGAGCCAGAGTACAAGTAACATGGAAAAGCAATTACCCAGTTTTAACATTAAGGATGTTACTCAGAACAGGGCAGCATCTTTCAAGCGGGTGGGATTCAATTTTGGCATAATATCCAAGGGAATCAGGGATTAGGATAGGCAAGGGTTTGAGATCTGTGAAGGCAAAGAGTCTGTGTAAAGCATGTGGTTAGAGGGATAGATACCTCTGGAGGGGCAGGGACCCATGAGAAGGGCATGGAGAGAACTTGAGTGGCGAAGAAGATGTTGAGAAATCAGTGTTGTGGAGAGAAGGAGCATTTGATGAATAGATGTGGTTAGGGTAAGACCTGTGACTGTGATTTGGATCAGAAGTTTATAGAGGGAGGTTAGGAGCACAGAAATTTGCTATTTGAAAAGTCTAAGCCTGTAAGTAAGTAGGGAGGAAGATTGTATCTGGAGGAAGGAGATGAGAGTCAGTATTGGGAATGGAGACAGGATGGTTTAGAAGACAGTAGGAACCACACGCTGCTTGAACAGAAGGAGGAAAGGACAGGATTTCTGATTGTTTGCACATATATTTTTATGGTACTCTTAAAGATTTTCTTTTCAATGTCTTACAAAGATGATTATCAGTGCTCCAGAAGAGGGAAACAATCCCTCTAAATGCTTACTTGATGTTTAGCAAGCTAGATAAGGGCAGCTGAAATACTTTTGTCTACCTTTGGTGTGGTTTATTAATATACACACACTGTTTTATTAATATAGACATGCTGTGCTGTAGGCAGTCATGTCGCTGTAAACTGCCCTTTGTATTAGTAAACCCTTTCCTTGTGAATAGAGCTAGTTCTGCTTGGAGGACTGAAGTTTTATGTCTCACTGAACCTGAATGGTCCAGGTGCCTCACTGATACACCTATGTGTCTATAAATCTGTTGTATAGTTGAGAAGTTTAAGATCTCCAAGAGTGCTTGGAGCTGGGAGAACAAGTGTGGGAGCTGCATGCTCTCACTGCACTGTTAGGTTACCTTAGGTTACCTGCCCCTACCAATGGAATGTACCTGAGTTGATGATGAGACTGATCCAAGTACTTAAAGAATCAGATTTTATTTTAAACAATGTAATTTTAGGTTTTTTTTCATGACACTCTCCCTACATGGCAGAATCAGATGAGTACCAGTGCTGATAAAAGAACACTGGAATGCATAAATAAGGAATGGGTGGGATGGAGAACCACACTGGGTAGGAGCTACTGGTTTTATTACTCGTTTACGAAGTCCAGCCTGACCTTTGAGATAAGGTCTTCAGCATATAGGATCTTGGTTGTATTAAAAACAAACAAAAAAAACCAACAAAGAAAACTAAAACGTTGCATGACTGAGTTGTACACTCTTCCCATATGCTTTGAAAAAGAAAACATTACTGGGCTGTTACAGTTCAGAGACCTAAAGTTACAGTGCAGTAAGATTCACAGTAGATAGGTCTAATGAACAAGGTATTCTCATGGTTGTCTGGCTGAGCTTACTGGATGAAAAGTTCATCTTCCCAAGTACTGTGGCTCTGGTGGTGAGCAGTAATGGATTCCTAAGATAAGAGGATAAGAATAGAGCATGTAAAATGAGAAACTTCTGCAATGAAGCACCTCAGCTTCCAGCAAACAGCAGCCTAGAGACTTCCTCAGTCTGCTGTTGCACTTTTTGCATCAGATAGAAAAGTCTCAGAGGGAATTTTCTTTATGAATCTGAATGCTTCTGAGTCCGCTTGTATTTTTTGAATCCATGGCATCAATTTGCAGAGGTCTATAAATTGAGTTATGCAGTGGGTGAAAAAATACATTTGTTGGCTTTAAACTTGTTCTTCTATTTGATGCCTTGTTTTTCTTTATTGTGAGAAGTAATAATTTCCTCAGTGATCACAAGGCTTTCAGCTGAAGAATCCTAATTCCTTTACTTGCAAACTGGTCTATCTGAAAAGCTGTTCCATTTTGTTCTTTATCTGCTATGATTCTCCTATTTCCCTTTTAATGCAAACGGAACAAACGAAACTGTGGATAGCTATGGCATACTGCAAACTGATATAACTGTATTTATTTTCTTCACTTCCTAATGATTTCTAACGTTCTTTTACTTCTTGACTTAGTGACCTACAGCTGACATGTTTCATAGAGCTATTCACAATGACTTCAAGATCTTTTTAATGTGCTAAGATGTCATTTGCTACACTACTATGTATATATAGTTGGCTGTTATCTACAGCAATGTCCTTACTACTTTGTATGTATTCACACTGAATGCTATCAATCATTTTGTCTTCCAATCACTTAGCATTAATGAGTCTCCTGTCTTTATCTTTTATTTTTCCTCTCCTGTTTTTACCTACTTTAAGCAGTGAATACTGCTTAAGTTAGGTAAAGTGCATTCTCTTTTCTTGGGCTCTTGTGAATAAGGTATTCTGCAGAGACCATGGACACATCTTGCAGGGAATCTGAAAAATTATTTTGTGTTCTAGTATCTTTTTTCTGTCATTAGTCACTTCTTTCTTTACCTTATGATAGCTTAATTTTGTTTGTTTGTTTATTTTTAAGTAACTTAGGAACTCTGTGGAAAACTTAACTGCACTTAACCCTTTTCTACATGGTGTTGACACCTTCAAGATGTAATATATTTGGGAGTAATTATCTGTATATTTCATTTTTTTTTAACTTACCCTATAAAATTATCCCAGCGGAAGTCAGATTTTAGTCTGTGGTTTCTCAGGATCTTCTAGAAGCTTTTTAAAATATTATCAACAATGTGCTGGTTTTTGTTAATGTGGTAACAAGGCCATTTTAAGAGAGATAGTGTACTGCACAGTAATTAGAAGTTTTATGAACAAGTTCTTCCAGGTTCTTGAAGGATATTGTTTGGTCCTGGATATTTGTTACTGTCAGTATTTTCAGTTTCGGCTATTGTTTCGTAAGGCTGATACGGATCCTCCACTTCATCTTCTGACTCTTTTTCTGTATAGAAGAATTCTGGTGTGAGAACATGCATAAGCTCCTCTGTAGGGAACAACATTGCGAAAATTCATTATACTCCTCTGCAATGGCCTTATATGACCTTATGACTGCATTTAGATCATTCTTTCCTAGACCTCTTCCTTCAAAGCTGAGATAGTTTTTGGGTTGTTGACATTATGACTTAAATAGAAAAAGAAAAATTTTTTTTTGAGGTTATGATGAACAGCGTGTTACGAAAATGCATGGCAAATGTGTGTTGTGTATTTTTTTACCTGGATTGTATCCTTTTAAAGAAAGGTGTAAGGAACATTTTCTTTTTGCTGCGCTCATGAATTTAACAGCCCTGGAAAGAGAGGAGAGAATAATGAGGTTTCACTGCTCCCCTTCTAAAGCACCTGAACAGAGCTTAGAGCATTGTGTGAAATGTCACGCTTTCAGCACGTTCCCCCTGGGCCGTTGCCACCAGTGTGGCCTCCACGCCATGTATGCACTTGGGGTACATCCGTATGGAAGAGACACTTGAGGAAGAGCTGGGAACTGCAGCCGAGTGCTGCTGGCAGTATTCAGTCTGACCGGATCAGGGGCTGCTGTGGCTCAGCTGCTCTGCAATTACTTGGGTGTTCTTGCCTGGTCCTCTGCTGTGCTGGAGCTGCCTGTGCCTGCCCAGGTTTTCTTGCCAAAGGCCTATCCTTTAAGGAAAAAAATGGGAATGCTCGTGCTTTGTTATATAATTGTCAATGGTTTGTTGTGGATTCATGTTAAATAGTCCACTTATTCTCTTACTCAGTTAGAAAGGGTTTGCTGCATATTAATAAATCTTTACTTATTTTCAGCACCATAACCCTGAAACTTCCTGAACTCCTAATATTTTTTTTTTTTGGGAAGCATTGGTAGTGTATCATGAACTGAAATTTCAAAAATGTTTTTCCCAATAATTTCATCGGTAACATTGCGCCTTAGTAAATCTGAATATATTAATGAAAACTGAGATTTTCTTCATGTTTATTGCAGTCAAGACTTTAAAAATAGTCATTATTATTTGGATAGTGGAAGTTGTTAATTCCTCTATATTCCAAGCAGTTGTAGTTTGCAAAATAAAATGATTCTCCAAGGATAATATTCACAAAAGTAATTTTGATTAATGAATTTATAATGCACTCTATTTTAAACCATTCTTTTAGTATTCATTGCTTGATTTCATACATATTTTCCCAAACAAGTCAGATGGTTCATGTGAGATCCTTCTTCCATGCATGTGCCTTCACTGTACTTAAGTGTATTCAGGTTTCCAGCTTGATAGATAGCAGAGCATTTCAGCCTGGTATTTCTGGCCCTGAGCCATGCACTGCCTTTTGTAATTACTGTAATTGGAGACACCAGTGTCTTCTAGGGCAAGAAGGTCTTTGCTTATTTCGTTACCTCTAGTCTTTTGGCCAGATCCTGCCTATAAATACTAGGGATGTCATTGCAAAGCCCATACCTTGCTTCTATAAAGTTTTATATTGGAAAACTTGTGAGGAAAATATGAAATTCTAGAGGTGCGTTAAAAACATTTCAGATTAGAATACTTATTTGTTATAACTGTGTGGTTCTTCAGGAAAATTCTGGATGGGTATCTGGCAGCAGTATTGGACGTGTATTTTGTTCACACAGGGGGGAAAAAAAAAGGAAATATTTTTATTCTTAGTTTGTGTTGGTATAATACTTCTGAAGGTCTTAGTTTGAAAACCTTGATAGTGATATGTTGAAAGTGCTGATACCATATAAGTCCTTTCAAAACCATGACTAATTCATAACTTCCATGGGGCCTTATATTTTGGGAGGCTTGAAGATTTGCCTCTCCATTTCAGTAGCTTCAGGAAGACTTCAGAAAAAAATTAAGAAATATTGCTCATTTAGATTTTTTAAAAATTTTTTTCTGTAGGCAATCTTCTGTTACATTTAAATAGAAACTGTTAGACTTTGGATTACATGAATCCACTAGTGGATAGAACTCTTGCATGATAGTAAAAGGTTATTCATGGCATCATAGTGACTGAATAGGGATTGAAATAAATTTTGTTGCTATTTTGTGATGCATTTAGGTCCTATGATCAGTTTAAGTCTGGGAGTAGCAGTTTTTTTCTATGTGTACCTGTAAGTTGCCAGCTGAGGTTTTTTTTATTTTTGTAGTATTACTAGGAGAATTGAAACAGCATTAGGAAACATAAAGGAAGACCTTGTAGTGGACATACATGTTTTGGTGAACTTTTCTGTTCTGAAGTGCCCTGTTAAATTTCCTGGACCTTTCTGACAAAACTTTTTGATGTCTCTGTTTAGTGTATCTTACCCATCGTGCCAGAACTCTTCAGAGATGCTTGATTAAAAACAATCCCTATTCCTTTTGAGCAGAGGGCTTTGGTTTGTGGAATTCCCTAAGTGGCTGAAGAGTACTTTGGGTGCCAAGAACAGAGCAGCTGTATTCAGAGTGAACCTGCCCGCTTTCCCTCTGGTTTTCCACTTTTCTGCTCCACTTCAAAGATTGGTGGAAGTGCTTCAGCTCCTTTGCCTGTGCTCAAAGGCTACTGACTCTGCATCAAAGAACACAGTGACGTTGACTTATCCTCTTATTCTCCCTGGCAGTTTTAGCAAAGGATTGTGCAATGTGAAGTGGCCAAGAAAAAAGAGTGGTATGACTTCTATTGATGTAATGCCAACAACAACTAAGCAACTCCCAAGTAAAGAAACTGAAAGTGGAAAGTAGCAAAAAGGCTCACTGTCTCAAAGTTTAAGGGGAGCCTTCCCAAAATAAAATAATTAGCAACACAGGACAGACACTGTTCATCTTTTATTTTTGCTGTCAGAGAACTTCTTTGTCCCCATATAAAAAAGATTATTAAATATTAATGAGTAGTAGCAGAATCTAAGCTTAAGTACAAAATACAAACAGAACACAGAAAATATCAATGAGATTTATAAAAGTAGCTCCCTGTTGCCTGTCATCCTCATGATATTTGCCTCGGAATCTTCCTTAACTTACGTTTTTCTTTTTAATTGAGAAAAAAAACCTTATTTCTTAACATTATTTCATTGAAATGCTAGAAATGAATTTATCCTGTTATATGTAAATATAATCAGCCTTAGCTGTGGCGTGAGTGACTGTCATAGAAAAAGTGTGATTCATTTGAAAGGCTATCCTGTGTCCATGTAAAGATGGACAGATGTCACTTCATTATGAAAGAAGGTAACAGTTTCTTAAAATGAATTTGGCTGCCTGATACATATCACAATAGATTTGTCTTGAATTCCGTGTTGGATCTTCAAATGGTCGGGAATTCCTTTAATACATTTTCCAATGCTTTTTTGAGATTTTACTTGAAAATATTTCTGACAGTAATGCCAGGTCACATATGATCAATGGATGCTCTCTGGCAGTAAGTTCAATTCAGTTATGTCAAATCACAGTGGTCATCTTTTAAAAGCATTTAGTTTGACACATATTTGACATACCATGGCTAATTCCTGTTCAAAGTCCAGGAAATTCTGTAGAATCTCTAAAACTGCTGTGTGAAAGCAATCAGTTACAGTGAGTTTAACCCGGTGATCACTACTAGGATTTGAGGTAAGGACTTGTGCTCTGGTCAGTTTGTGGTTAGCTCTAAATATTCATGAATACTATTTGTAATGAATGTATGCAATTCATAATTTGACAATGGACAAACTAGAGAAATTAAGATCAGCTTTTGTGCTGTTGCTTCTCTTCCATTCCTGTTAGAATATGGAAGTGAATAGATGATTTTTAGTCATGTTGTAATAGAAAATCTTAATGCACTGCTTTTAAAAAGTAGCTAAGTAAATGAACTGTTTTAGAACACCTTGGAAAGCTGAATATTCCAGCAAGGTTTTTTTAACATGCTTAGAGTACACAGAGAATTAAGCATGATTAGTCATGTCTGCCTGGTTTTACTTCTTGAACACAAAAAGCTCAAACACATGAAGCTGTAATAGGGAGATACTTCTAAATACTGGTGCAATTTTTTCAGTGTTTGGGAACAATATTTTTGGCCTTATACTACTTTCCTGTTTCCAGGCAAAAGCCACAGTTTTCCTGCTTTTTACTCTTTTACAAAAGAGTAGCTGAAACCTCAAGGTCTATTCAGGGATCTCTGCCCGGTTTAAAGCTCTGTAAACTCCAGTCTGCCACATGGTAGCATGTGAGTTCCTTACCATTTCATTTCTAGCCAGGTAGTAGTTTTCCAGCAGAAAATGCCTGTCTTAACTTTCTCGGTAGAGGAAAGTTTGGCAGTTTTAGCTATTCTCTTTCTTTGTGCTTAAAGAATATATCAGTACTAGTTTGTATTGTTGGGTTTTTATTTTCAAGGGAATTTTGTCTGTTGTTACAGTACTCCTGAGTTTTTGTGGTCACTGCTGCGTAAGGGACCTCAGGCTATGGGGAGGCCACATTTTTTTCTGACTCAAATGACTGGAGGTAAGCATCTCAGTTGAGTGCAAGTTATTTACTTTTCAGATATGCTAATTATCAGTAGTTTTCATGGACTTCCTTCAGCAACTTTGTACTGATGAAATTGCCTCACTGAAGCAAGACTGAAAGACAAGCTGATGAAAACTGCCAGTTCTGTTCATCAAGAAGAGATCTTGTCAAACCAATCCATTTTACTTTTCTAATGACCCAGTAATTAGGGAACTATTAGGTGCCGTATTTTGACTCTGGAAAGTTCTTAACACGATCTACCCTGACATTTTTGTGGGAGAAAATTGACAGAACCTCCTTTTAAACAGGTGGAAGATTGAAGGTGTTGATGCTGTTGGAGCCTCTTCTGTTTTGGTTAAACATTTATGTTATGACTTGTGTGAGCGAAGAGTACACCTGAAAACTGCAGTGTGTGTGTGTATATATATATGTGTAATATATATATATAATGTGGGCACAGGATGGAGTTGTTTTAGAGAATGTGATCAAAATTAGAACTTGAGAAATAGAAGTAGTGGCTGGGGATCAACATGATGAAACTTGACTGCAAGGTATGGAATGAGGAAGAAATCAAACAGGTGAAATACAAGGGACAAAATATAGAGATAAAAAGATGCAGGAGTTGCACTGACTAAAAAAATAATATGCGACGCCAATCTGTGAAAGGAGACTTCTGTGTGTTAAACTGATGAGAACTTTTCTGAAATGCAACATCCATTTTTGGTAATTTTTAAAGAATGGTCTGCCCATTCTTTAAAGAATGATCTACCCATTCTCTAGAGAGAATGAAAGAGATTAATGAGGTTGATTACTAAGACAGAATACGTGATTTATGAGATGATTGAAGGAATGAAGCAGCTGAATTTGGTTAATCTGGGAAATAAATAAAGGTAGTTACAGAAAAGAGAGAGATTTCTTTTTTTGTGGCAATAAAACATCAGCTAGCATTGTAGGGCAGGAGGTTTAGGTTGCATAACAAGGAGATCCTCTTTACTCTTACAGTCATAAAAATCCAGAAGAAAATGAAAGTAAATATTATTCTGAAAATACTGTTACTAATTGTCAATTATAAAAATGTGGATAATACACATATATTTGGCTCAGTGGGAAAGGCTAGATAGACTGCAGTCGGGATCAGTCTCTTGAAGTAATTTTTAACTGTACTTTTCTGTCTTTCTGTGTTGATGCCATGCAGGTGATTTCTAGTTTTTGACTGTATTTCTGGCATATTTGCTCATGGCATTTCTCATTCTATGTTTCATCTTTCCTTTTTTTTTCCTTCTCAGTGTCATTAGTCTTAATACAGTGGATTCTTTTAAAAAGTAAATAAATACCCATACTGTACTGTGGTATTTACTTTACCACTCTTTCCCTATATTTAGAATGTATACAGCAATGAGGTATTTATACTATGCCATGGTAAATGTTTACTTTCAGTGGTGCCCACTGTACTTACTTTTCCATCTTTACTGAGCTTAAATTTTAGCTCTTCTTTAATTTCCATATAGTCCCAGTCGATATGATTTTTTTCTGCCTTCCAACATGTGTGAAAATATGTCCAATTAAAATGTTGAGAGTTTTTAAAATGTCACTGTTGAGAGTTTTTAAAAACTATTTTTACTGGAAAATGTTTTTTGAACTACTGGTCTTTGCAGTTCTGTTGCAATACCTTTTGGTGTAATAGGTGGACTCATGCTGGTGTGGCTTGGATGAGAATGTACACTTTTGTTTTAACACTCATACAACACAAATGGTGGGATTCATCTCACCACGCTTGTGATGTCTGTGGTGTAGATGTCTGCATTTGAGCCAGTTTCCTTTATAATTAGTAGAGAAAAATGAGAATCTCCAACGCACAGTTTATCGCAGTTAAAGGTGGGTAGCTAAAATTGTCTCCCATTATAGATGCTTATTTCTCTATGTAACTGCAAAAGTTATTTAGATAATTAGCTCAGATGTAGGTATCTGCTTTGAGGCTGTTTAAATCCAGGGGAGGTTAATCCCACCCCCCCATGTAATTTGTTTGGCTGTTGATGAATATTAATTTAAGATGTGGTAGGTAGCCTCACTGAAACAGAAGCTCCTCCAATAAACAGAACATTGGTATAGGTCTACACTCTTCCTGAACCCCATGTTGACAGAGGTTAAATTCCAAAATTTATAGTCCAGTCTGTAAAGCTAAACTGGCATTAGCTGTGTTTATTTTAATGTGATATGTTGTAAACCAGAAGCAGTCAGAAGATCCATATTATCTGCTATGGAAGGCTGTGAGCCCTTGGTGCAGGAGCCCTCTGCACTCCCTTGGAGGAGAGAGGCCTGTCTAGACATAAGCAACCTTGGGTCATGGTGACTAAAAGAGCCACTCCCAACATGCCTTGTTTCTTTATGGTAATAGCCATATTACCATATTACCATATTAGCCGTTGGCTAATTGGTTTCTACCCCACCCTGTACCTTTCCCATAAAAAGGCTCTGCTTCTGCCCCTGACTCATGTGAGCGCCTGTCCCTGGCCTCCCCTTGGCAGGGTGGCTGGACAATAAAGGCTACCTCTGTGGAACTGCCATACGAGGCTCCTGTCTCTCTGTCCCCGAATCTGCCTTGGGTGATTTCACAAAGAGCTGAACTACAAGAGCTAGAATCGCTCGTAGGAGAGAAATTGCTACGCTTGCTGAAATCACCTATTGCTCAGGGAGGCCTGCCAGTGCCCCTGGAAAGGGCTGTTCTCTGCGGGAGGCTCTCTCTAGGAAGGTCACGGCATACCGGTGCTGAGCAGCACCAGACCCCCTGCGACGGTCTGCAACATCCCTGCTGCAACATGTGGTGCAGTCTTTTGGGGTAGAAGAAGAAGAGTCAGCGGCTGGAAGCAGTAACTGCTGCTACCATTTAGTTTAACCTGCCCAGCTGGGTTTTGACTTCAGCCAGGGTAATGTTTGAGAACATTTGTGAAACACTGATAGTGCCATATCTGTGTGTCTTTGATGGTGCACCAGTTTTAACAGGATACTGATGAAAGAAATGGCACATGTTGACAAGTGTTGTGGTGCCATTGAAACAGATTTGTAGAGTAAAAGAATTGATGCTGAGAACCTAACATTCATGCTAATTGCATTTCAGGGGGGTTATTTTCTGCTGGGTCTTTCCGTGTGGAATGAATACCCAAGAACAACTTCAAAGTGCACTCTAGCAGTGTTCTGCAAAACGAAAGGAATAGTTTCAAGGAGGTTCGTACTTCTGAGCAGTTTATGATATTTTCAGAGCATGCCTATCTCAATGTAGAACGCCAACCCTGATGATGATCCCTTATCCAAAAGGTAGACTTCATGTAGTTTTCTGACAATGTGGGCAATACTTTTTCTTGATAAACAAGTTAAATTACCTTGCATGTAGTACCAAACATTTCCCAGTCAAAGTGCTTGTCAGACCTGGGAATCAGCTGCCTTGTTGTGCTTTCATCTTCTTGTGCTCCCTTCAGTACCCTGTATTTACCAAAGAGATCTGATAGAGCAAAGTCATTGAAACTTGGTCACGTCAGAGCATGGATGAGGGAACTAGTGGATGAGAAATCAGGTGCTGTGCACACCTGCATTTCAAAAAATTAGTCTCCCTTTTTATGAAAAGAAATTTCCTGTATTTTTAAGTAATGGTGTTTGAAGATTTAATTCATCTTTTGTCAAACAAAAGGATCCTTGCCTATAGCTATGCAGAGATTTCTTTTCAACTTTACCATTTGTTTCAAAGAGTTAAGTTGTTTTAAAAGTGTCCTTAGTTTAAATCTGTAAAATACCAACTGCTTCTGAGTATTATGGAAGAACTTTTTGAATTAAGCTTAAAGCTTAAATCAGGTCAGCTCAGTATATATTTCAGTAGCCAGATTTTAGTATCACTAATGATATTGTGGTTAAAATTTGAGAAATGCTTGCCTCCGTAGGATATAAAATAAATAGGTTGCTGTGACTGTTCATATTCTTCCATTTTTATTCTGGCTTCTTTTAAAATGCCATGCATCTTGGCATTTTAAAGATCACTAATTAGTTTTGTATTTGTTTGAAGTTCTTCATTGTGTAACTTGATCTGAATGAACATGGAAACAGGTGTTTATATTTCTTTGTATATGAAGATGCTTTCATTGTGTGAAGCCAAAAGCTCGCCGTCATGTGAGTGAAGCAAGGGAATGCTATTAAAAGCACAGGAATAAAATTCCTATTCCAGTAAAGAGGTATGTTTTAAATACTTAGGCAGATTATTTTACGTGTTTGTTTCATTTAGCCTGCTTTGTGAGCGAAATGCACTATATTTAGAACTGATCTGACAGGATTGAATTGAAAAAACTTTAAAATAAACAGTGTTTTAATCCTTAGAATTAAGACACAGTTTTTCTTCATATAACTTCAATTAGAATAATTAGTTTAGGAGAGAAATTTGGATCTCGTATTTTAACTACTGAAAAGAAGGACAAAATTCAAGGTGATACCAGAAATGTAAACTGGCTCCTTCCTGTTCTTGATCCCATCTCTGAAGCAAAGATTAGGCATGTTGATAATTCAGTAGAAAATCTTTTGAATTCTTCAAATTCCAACTACACGTAACTGTAGAATTGGCCTTTAAAAATACCTTTAAGCTTATTTTCTCTGAGTAAGCTGTGATATGGCATTGCTATCTTACAGATTTCTTGTACAAGTTTTTAATTTGTTTTCAGAAATTGCATACTTATTTGTAATGTTATTAGCACCTGTGTATAATTTCTGCATTACTGGAGTAGTCAGATATATATTTAAGATAGTTTTCCAAGTGGTTGCATCAGGGATTAGGATACCATTTATAGAAACACAGAATTGGTAAGGTTGGAAGGGACTACAGTGGGTCCTCTGGTCCAACCTCCCTGCTCAAGCAGGGTTATCCCGGAGCACATGACACGGGATTGCATCCAGATGATTCCTGAATATCTCCAGTGAGGAGGACTGTGCAACCTCTCTGGGCAACCTATTCCAATGCTCAGTCACCCACACAGTGAAGTTGTTCCTCATGTTCAGGCGGAACTTCGTCTGCATCAGTTTCTGCCTGTTGCCTCTTGTCCTATTGCCTGGCACCACTGAGAAGAGCCTGGATCCAGCCTCTTGACACCCTCATGCCTGGGGTTATAATTCCCTAGGTGAAGGACTGTGCATTTGCCTTTGATGAATTTCAGCTGGTTCTTCTCTGCCCATCTGTCCAACCTGTCCAGGTCCATCTGAAGGGCTGCACAGCACTCTGGGGTATCGGCCATTGCTCCCAGCTTTGTGTCATCAGTGAACCTCCTGAGGAGACATCTGCTCCTTCATCCAAGTAATTGATAAAAAATTAAACGATATTGGGCCTGTTATTAAACCTTGGAGGACACTATTTGTGACAGACCTCCAAACAAACCCTGTGCCACTGATTACGGCCCTCTGGGATCTGCTGTTCAGCCGGGTCTCAACCCACCTCACTGTTCACTCATTCAGTCCACACTTCCTGAGTTTGCTTGTGAGGATGTTGTGCGAGACAGTGTCAAGGGCCTTGCTGAAGTCAAGGTAGATGATATCCACTGCTCTCCCCTCATCCAGCCGGGTAGCTGGTTCATTACAGAAGGAAATTGGGTTGGTCAAGTATGATTTACGTTCAGTGAATACGTGCTTACTACTCCTGATCACCTTGTCCTTTGTGTTGGTAGAGATGGCCTCTAGAATGGGGTGCTCCATTGCCTTTGAAGGGATTGAGGTGAAGCTGACTGTGGTAATTTCCTGTGTCCTCATTCTTGCACTTTTTGAAAACTGGAGTGACATTTGCTTTCTCTCAGTCCTCAGGCACCACTCTGATCTCCACAAGCTTTCAGACATGATTGTGAGCAGCCTCACTATTGTGTCTGCCAGGTCTCTCAGCACTTGTGGATGCATCCTGTTAGGGCCCATAGACTTGCTGATGTCACGTTTGGCTCAGTGTTGTCTGACTCGGTCCTCCTTGACCGAGAGAAAGTCTTCCTTCCGACATTCCATTACTCTGGTCTCCTCAATTAGAGATCCCTGAGGGCTGGTCTTGTCAGTGAAGCCCAATGCAAAGATGTTCAGTTCTGTCTTCTCTGTGTCCTGCTACCAGGGTCGCCACTCCATTTAGTAACAGGCCCACACTACCCTTAATTTTCCTTCTGTTATGGATGTATTTGAACAAGGACTTTGTTTTGTCCTTGTCGTCCTTGACCATATTCTTGAAGGGCCTTGGCCTTCCTTCTCTCATTTTTTATTTTCTCTGACAGCCTCTACATTCTTTCCAAGTGGCCTGACCCTGTTTCCATCTCCTATGTATTTCCTGGCTATGCTTGAGTAATGACAGGAGTTCTTTATTCATCCACACAGGTTTCTTGCTACCTTTGCTTGATTTCTTGCTCATCAGGATGCATCATCCTTGAGCCTGGAGAAAATGGTCCATGAATATCAAGTTTCCCTCTTTTTATTAAAGGTCATTAGAGTGATCCTGGAGATTGGGAAACCTTTTCATTTCTGCATTGATTTGGATTTGTGTTTTACGGTTTCTGTCTCGGTAGGCCTTGGAGACACAAGTAACTGTGACTTCTAGCTCTTTTATCTCTTTTTCATCTACTGGCTGTAGGAGATTAGTGGTGTTTTATTTCCACTTTTTCTTTGAAGTTTCTGGTAATCAAGAAAGTGACTTTAATCTCTAGGAGATTCTTTGGAACTGGGACATTTGGACATTCTTCCAGAATGTTTCATAAAATTGATGTTCCTTAATAGAGTTTTGTTTTTTTTAAATTTTAACTTCTATTAAAGACATTTCAGGAAGTAGTGGCTTTGAGAAATGAGCCCACTGAACAGTAAATACTGCACTGAAGGAGGGTTTTTTCCTGTAGTGCAATTTGCACTTGACTGATATTTTTTTTACATCTGAGTATGTAATGCTTTTGATACTTACTCCATCACATCTCAAAATATACTTAAGTGATTAAAATGAGAAAGAAATTGTTACGTCTTGGTAATCATAAATGAATCTGCTTCAAGGAAAGGGCATTATGATGAGGCTTAGAAAGTGGGAAGTGTGCTTATCTCTGGCTAGGCAGGGTAAAGGGAGTAAAGACAATAATTTATACTGTTGAGGAAGGCAGAGAAACAGTTAAAGAAGACAACTTTTTTTGAAGACCATATCCAATTTCAACAGTGCTTGGAGTATGGCTGTTCATCTGTCGGGAGGATTAACGATGAATTTCAGTTTTTCATCAAAAAGCTGTTCTTGCAGAGTTCTGGATGGCTCTGTCATGCATAGCTTTCATCACTCTTTAAAGAAAATTTTGTTAAAGGTAACTACTTCACAAGCTTGAAGAGTTGATTCATGCAGCTACTACTGATTACCTAGCTCTAAACTTAAAAAAAAACACCTATCATTATTTCAGTATAGATGTATAAAATATTTTTAACCTTGTGTGGTGAGAAAAATAGAAAAAGAGTACAATTCCTTTAACCATGACTACTGTTTTAAGAGTTGAAAATGTGGGGGGATGCTTTACAAAAGAGTATCTTCTGATACTCTGAATAGCTCATAAGAGCTATAAGAAATTGTATCTAGCCTTGGAGGCAGGAAGTTCTAAAACTGATCAGGTGCCCAAATTTTGTTCCATCGTAAGTCTAATTTATTCTAAATCTGTATTTCAGAGTCCAGTTGGCAAAACTATTCTTAATAGCAATTGTTTGGGAAATGTGTTAACTTTATGACTTGTTCATCCTAAGAGCTAGATCTACATGTTATAAAATTTTGAGGTGACTTAATGTCATACAATATATGCAACAAAGACAAACTGCAGTGGCTTTTGTTTTAAAATATTATGGTCTTGTGATTTTATGGTAGAAGATGAAGCGACTGTACTAAAGTCTATAAGAACAAGGTATATACATGGAAGAAGTGTGTTAATCTTCATGTGTTTTTGCAATGGGTACTGTTGCCTTTCCCTGGCCTTGAAATTAAAAGCCAGATATGATTAGAGGGGAAAAAAGGGTTTTACCTCGGTATTTATTTAGGGATCCTCAAGTGTACCACATCCAGATAGAATGCACCGAAATGCACCCCAGAATGCACACCAAAAATGCACACACACGATGATTCGCATATACAGTTATACACCTTGCACATTAGCCTATCTATCAAAGATTCCCCACTGAGAGGCTCAAGAGAAGCGCCCTTCCTGAGGAACCTTGCCCGTGGATGGGCCTATCTTGGTTTACAGAATGTGTTCTGGAGAGGACCTTGGTGTCTGGGGCTTTCTGACCCCCAACTGCAAGGCTTCCAAGATGTTTGGTCTCCTGGCTTAACGGAACTTTGGGTCTAAGCTGGTTATCAGACTTGGGGAATTACAAGTATGTGGGCTAAAAGCACTAAGGATACATAAAAGCTGTATGAAAGGATATGTAAGAGGGTATATAAGAGGGGTATATGAATAAGCAAAAAATCATCATGGCACCAGTACAATAGGGAGAAGAATATTTTATGGTGGTGTGGCAGCTAAAGGGAAGAAGAGAGAATTATACAAACTGTCATACAAAACTTCATGGTTTAAGATTTGAATACTTTCTTATGGAGATTAAAAAAAGTTGTGGTTTATGACACAGAAATAATGGCCCAGGATGGTGAATGGAAAATTTGTTCTGTTTTCTAAAGTCAGTGGTCTTCATATCCATAGGTGGGTTAAAAGATTTATTCTGCCATTATTATACTGTTTGAGTGTTTCTGTCAAAATAAATGTTGAATTTTGAGAGTCAAAATGTATCCTATACATTTTTTAATTGCTGATAATATTAATAACAGACAAAATGCAATCCAGTACATTAGAGACTTCTGAAGAAGAGAAGCAAGAACAGATATTCTAGGATTAAACTGAGTGATAATAAACTCTTTACATAATCATGGTCTTGTATAACCAAGGACATACTTGTTTTTAATGAGTTATCTGATTAATAATTTGAAAACTGCATGTCAAAATCAATAGAAAAATAAATTTTAGCATGCGGAATTTGTCTGTTATATTTGTGTAATCTTCGGCTGTGTTAAGGAGTTTTTACCTTTTATCTGTGCCAAAAATTAGTAGACATGATTTCCAGTGTCTGCATGGGAATTTGGATCTGGAAATACTGAATTACTGTTATTTAGATAGCATAGTCTCACTTTATAAAACTTTGTCTGAAGGTATGATGAAATACTTGAGGTTCTATCAAGACATGTGTTTCTTTCCTGGAAATATTCTAATTTCCTAACCTGAATGTTGGTATTAGAGAGTCAAGTATCTGAAAGCTATTTCAGCAGCTATCAGGAAATTCCAAAAGTCAAGCAGAAGTATGGATACTTTGCACTAGAGCCATGGACCACTTTGAGCAAACCCCAGCTTAGTGCAGTAAAAACTATGCATACACAGTATGGTATGATTTTTTCCAGGAAGAATATGTCTTAGTATGCTTTTGAAAGAAAGAAACTTGGATTTGCCTTTCAGCTGCAAGCTTATTCTTCCATATCCCTTAAAGAATGAAAATTAAGGATAAACAACAATTCATAATCTTTCTTTGACTTGTTCTAAGCATGCGTCTTGCTATCATGAATATCTCTTTTTTGCCAACCTAGCCATAAAATCAATGAATGACAACCTTACTCTAATTTTCAGAATTTGTATTTGAATTGTGTATTACTTCAACAAAAGCTGGTTATAGAAAAGGAAGAGGAAATCACATTCATTTCTCATAAACTATTAGTTTAGAGGAAATAAAGCCTTGTTTGAAAGCAGGTTGGATAATACTCTTCTGGCTAAGAAAAATGCCCCTTACCAGAAAGAAATCTCACAAGACAGAAAATGCACTTAATTTAGCTTGGAAAATTGAACTAAGCCTTTCAGTTTCATGTTTGTGCTTTATTCACTGCAGCATGGCTGCACATGTTTTCTAAAGGGAATGCTGTGAAGGGATTAAAACTTTTTTTTCTCTTGGTGAAAACATTTTTCTTTCTTACATTACACAAATGCAGCAGACATTTTTCAAGTCTTACTTTTTAGTCTTCTGCCTCAGTAAAGAAACTTTAAAAATTCAAAAAATGGACTTTTTTTTTTTTAAAAGACCAAAATGCACACTGAATATTTCTGAGAAGATTTCTCTTTCTTTCCTTTCGAATTTCAGACATGGGACACAGAACTAGAGAGATCTGCAGAGTCGTGGGCTGAAACCTGTCTCTGGGAACATGGACCAGCAAGCCTTCTTCCATCAATTGGACAGAATCTGGGGGCACACTGGGGAAGGTATTTTAAGATACTGTTTTATGTAATGTATAAGATTTTTAAAACTAACAAAATTTGCTTGTTACTTAAAGGAGAAATGGTAGAAGCTGCAACTTTTTGATGATCTAATACACTGCTATTGGCTTTCCTAGGTACAGACCTCCAACATTTCATGTCCAAGCATGGTATGATGAAGTGAGGGATTTCACATATCCCCATCCTCATGAATGCAATCCGTATTGTCCGTACAGATGCTCTGGTCCTGTTTGTACACATTACACACAGGTATGCAGGTGTGCTTGATTTTTATCGGCTATGGAAGAGAGTGGCAGAGACTTCTAGCTGAGTTGCTGTCTGACGTTTACAGCACACTAAACTTGCAGCACATACCACAGCTCAAAAGCCCCAAAAGGGCTTGTTTAGGCTCCATAGATACAAGCACTGGGTATCAGTGACAAAGTAAGATTGTCATACAAATCTTTACATTTCATCCTCATAAATATCAATGGGATGAGGAAAAAGCTCGCAAACCCCGGTGTTGAACTGAGTGTTACTGCTCAGTGCACTTTACATAATCCTTATAGTCCTTCCCATAATATTTTGAAAGAATAGCTAATTTAAAAAATAAAAAGTTTTCTTAGGTGAATTCCTCAGATCAAACAGTAGTTTTTAAGACCTTGTTTTAACTTCAGGAAGATTTTAAAACTGCATAGAGATTATTTCCCTCATACTTCTGAAATCTGTGTATCCAGACTGATTTTTTTCTGCGGGGTACCAGCATGTTTTCAGAGTAGAGGAAATACATTATCTTCAGATTATACTACAGTCCACATATAATTTTTGATATAATATTGGAAAACTTAAAAATTATTGCTTTTTAAACACTTATTTTCTGTTTACTAACATAATTTATTATTGTATCTAATTTTAAAATAGAGTTAACCTTCATGTTCTTATTTACCATTTTTGTGAAAGTACCTGTAATTACATTTACTATTACATGCAATACATGCAATGATTACATGCAATGATCAATACATATATACAGCTTTTTTGTGATACTAGTTCTTCACAGTACTTACTTCTTTCACCTCTTAAATCCTGCTGGATCTACAGATTTGGCTTACCTTGAATGAATACATTTTCAACACCTGTCATATTTGTCTCATTTGAACATTCCAGTCTTCGTCATTCTGATTATTTTTGAGAAATGCGATGAAAGGTGAATAAAGGAGCACAGCCACCTTAGATTGCAGTGACATAAAAGCATATTTGTTTAAAATCCATTACTCGGGTCTATTCAGTGTATGAGTGGTTTTGTTAATGGTTTTATCCTTTGTTACCTCTTTTACTGCTGAAAAAATCTGTTGTCTCAGTCAAACCAATGCAAACCCCTCTGGGTGTTTCGCTTGTACTGGAAACTCCAGCACACAGGAACATAACTTATAACTCACAATTATCTATTAATTGTAATTCTAAGAACCAGTTCTTCAGATCCTGTTTTGTAAATGTTTTTCTACACTTTCAAATATATGCTTAGAGCATTTGTATAAAATGAGAGCCATATCTTTTCTATCAAGGTAAAGCTTTTCTCTTTAATTAGGGTATAACTGAATGGCCTTTTGGCAGTTGTGATTAGGACACGTCAAGCCATTTATAACAGAGAGGAATACTTTACTTTGGTGATTTGAGTTTTTTATATTGGGGATAGCTTTGATTTTAAGTTGATCATCTTTGGTTTTCACATGTTTTCCTCTTTTCCATAGGTTGTTTGGGCTACAAGTAGCAGAATCGGTTGTGCAATTAATTTGTGTCATAATATGAACATCTGGGGGCAGATTTGGCCAAAAGCAGTTTATCTTGTATGCAATTATTCTCCTAAGTAAGTAGATTGACACCCAAAAATATCTTAAGGGGGCAAGATACTTTATAATAGTCCAGGAAATAATATGTAAGGAAATCAGTCTGGATTTTCTGGTTTTTGTACTGTTACAAAATATAGCATTGTTCCCAAACAGTCTTCGGCTGCACAAATATTCTTGTGAGTTTTCTGGCCTGTGTTTTAGTACATATACAGCATCAGAGATCTTTATTGTAGTGTGATATTTTTCTGGAAAATAAATGTGTCTCTCCACTGTGACTGAAAGGAATGTGTAACGGGAAGGCCATGGTTAGAATCAAATTTTATACGATATTCCATCTCGGAGAGTGGAGCCTGTTCTCATGAAGTGGAGGAGTTTAGTCTTACGGTGCTATGCCAGTCTGAAAAGATCTTACAGCAATTTATGTCAGTTCTTAATTTTTTTTCTTCATGAACTTTCCAGCTACGTCCTGTGTATTTGGTGTAGAATCATAGAATCATTTGGATTGTAAAAGACCATTAAGATCATTGAGTCCAGCCAGTAATCTAAGGCTGGCAAGTTCACCACTAAACCACGTCCCTGAGTGCCACATCTACACACCTTTTAAGTATCTCCAAGGATGGTGACTCCACCACTTCTCTGGGCAGCCTGTTCCAGTGCTTAGCAACCCTTTCAGTGAAAAAATGCTTCCTAATATCCAATCTAAACCTCCACTAGTGCAACTTTAGGCCATTTCCTCTCATCCTATTGCTTGGAACTTGGGAATATCAGAACGATGTTATGGTCTGTGTGCCTGCTGGTTTTCATAATTTATTTGTTGACATATTAAGTACTGTTTAATGTTAATATGTTAATATGCTCATTGATTAAGGCATTTTTTGCTAATTTTTTTTTTTTAAAGGGGTAACTGGTGGGGTCATGCTCCTTATAAACCCGGCCGCCCCTGTTCTGCATGTCCCCCTAGTTTTGGAGGAGGTTGTAGAGAAAATCTTTGTTACAGAGGTACGTACTATTTCACCATTACAACTATAAATGGGAATAGAAATGTGACCTTTCTTTTGATTTCTTTCCTCATTGTGCTTTACCGTAGTGGAATAGAATATATTATGTGTGTGCCCAAAGACCAGTTAGGGCCCTACTTTACTATGATGAATGGGAACATGTACTTGTGGTACGTGAGGCTGAGTCTGACCAGAGGGAATGGAGTGCACTGACCTCCTGCTGATAAATGCTGATTCAGGGGTTTCAGTACACAAAGATGGAGACTCATTGTGTGTTCTTTATATGCCTTTCTGTAATTACACTGGAAGTCTTTGCAGTCATTTGTTTATAGGGAAACATTATCTCAGTGACGTAGTCATGTGGTGTGTGAAAAATCAAGAACAAAGCTAGAAGACATTAGTAATTAAAGAAAATGTCGGCTAGGATGATTATGAACTTCTTACAATTTTTGTAATGCTATTCATATTTTATAGCATTGAAACACAGCATGTTATGAAGCTGCTGCTTCTTTTTGTTCTACTCTGTGAACAACTCATTTAGCAATTTTTGTTAATAACTTCTGAGATTTCATATGGACCATATGAATGCTGCATGTGTGTGCCCAAATATCCTCCTTATGGTTCTTGTCTGAGTAAGAAATGTAGATTCAGTTATGAGTGCTTCAGAATTATTTTCGTTGTGTATGAATAGAAGAGCCTCATTTTGAGGTGTATGTTACTATGAAATAAGCTTCTTTAATTACAAGTTATCTATGGACTTGGTAAAACTCTGCCCATGTGTAAGAGAGGTTGTCTTTGTTCCACTGGTTTTCTGATGGTGTAAAGATACTAAAAGAGGAGCATTAAGAGCAGTTTCATACTTCAGTTGTGCTACAAGTGCTGGGAAAAAGAAGTATATCTTTGCTCACTATTGCAAACATACTTGAGGTGTTTTATTAATCTTGAATTCTCCATCTTGTGAAGCAGTGGAGAGTTTTCCTTGTTTTCTTCTTTTTGTCCACCATTTTATGAGAACAAAGCCTTCTACCAAAACACGGTAAGGGATTTACAGTCCACACTGATTTTTGTTTTTCTGAGAGATTATTTTTTTTTTACCCATTTTCTGAAACAGAGGATTCAGAAAGACCTTATTCCCCCCACGAACCAGAAGAGGAAACCAATGAGATTGAACGTCAGCGATCCAAAGCCCAGGATGCAACTGTGCAAAGCCGGCCAAGAACACATCAATCTTCAGCCTCCACAGGCACTGATGACAGTGAGAAAAATGAAGTGATAAGCACGCAGCAAATGTGTAAGGAATTTACCTGATTTGCAAGTGGTCAACAAAATTGAATTATCTAGTATCAAATTCATTGCAATGAATTTGCTTTTTGCTTGTTTTAGCTCAGATTGTTTCATGCGAAGTAAGGCTAAGAGATCAGTGCAAAGGAACGACTTGCAATAGGTATGGTAAATTTTACAGTTGTCATTTTGAGATTTTTCTGAAGGGCTATATTTGTATGTGAGCTGGAATATTTTCCCTTTTTGTAATCCCAGGATTTAAAACCAAGTTGTATTTAATTCTCTTAGGTATGAATGTCCTGCTGGCTGTTTGGATAGCAAAGCCAAAGTTATTGGAAGTGTACATTATGAAATGGTAAATACTTTTAAATTAGATTTTGTACCAGTAGAGTGTTTAATGAAATGTCTTTTCTGTTGGCATACTAGTTAAAATCGTATTAAGAATGGATTTTGAGGATGTCAGCATTCACCAAAAGTAAAAGCTTACACCAGATGTTTAAGATAGCATCAGATGACCTAAATTTGCATCTGCTATTCTGTATGTACTGTTTTCATACTCACACATACACAGAAGTAGAATATTTGTGTCCACGTATTTACGTGCAAATATGTGAAGGTGCAGCTAAAAGAGAAGTACAGCAATTTGTGGGTATGCTTGCATAAATTGTTTCAGTAAGATGGGTCTGCTTGTGTACCTTAATACTAGCTCAGAGTATGTAATTAACTGTGTAGAACTGGAAAACAGTGTAGGAAATGACAAGTATGCTCGTCATATTCCAGTGTAGGAATGAACGAGTATGCTGTAAATAAGAATAGTTTATCTCTGAGTAAGGCAAAGTGGTGGTTTATTTGTTTGAAATAACACCTACATAGACCAAGTCAAACATAAAGGACTCTCTGCTAAGTTTTTAATGACACGTTATAATTAAAACGTGTGTTTTGTCTGACATGGATCTGCTTTTCCTGCTCTGTTTTTCAGCAATCCAGTATTTGTAAAGCTGCCATACATTATGGCATCCTAGACAATGAAGGTGGTTGGGTTGATGTCACTAGGCAAGGCAGGAAAAATTACTTTATCAAGTCTTACAGAAATGGTGTTCAGTCAATTGGGTAAGTTTTTTCTTAAAATTAAGATGTATAAAAAGGTTTTCACCTGTTTATTTTTATTTCATACGAAGTGTATCACATTTTTAATAACATTTTGCTATTCTTTTTGTCATAAAGAATATGAAAGTGCTATAAAAAGGCACATGGATATAGAGGTATTGTATCCATTCTGAAATTTTAGCCAGTGTTTAATGGTTGGCAGAGAGTTGGCACAATAATAATGTGGAAGAAAGTTAAATAATTTACAGAGTCACTTGGGCAGTAAGTTAGTGTTTGTAGTTAAATAATCTTAATATTGAGAGTATTCAGTTAATTGATTGGTAAGAGTATCTATTTATTGTCGAAAACTAGTACATAGTGGCAAATTGTTTTACGTGTTTTGGACATGGACAGAGCAATCTATAACAGTTAACAAACAATAATATTAAAGTTTGTGTTTGTAAGTGAACCTCTTGTAGTGTGCATATGAACCAAGAAGAAAATACACCTCTCTGGTATGTTTAGTAATTTCAACACAGTTCCACAGTTTACATATGACATTTTGCACAAATATTTTGCATGATTTCTGCGTTGGCCAGTGATGGAATAGTATTCCATACTGTGGAAACCTCATTTGGAGGTGTACTGCACTGCTGAGGTACCTTCCCTAAGACTGCTATGTGAAAACAGCTCCAAATACTTGTAGACATGCAAAAGGAAAACCCAGAAAAGCAGCAGATGGAAGTGAAGAATGCTTGG
Organism: Rhagologus leucostigma; assembly: GCA_013397725.1. NCBI lineage: Eukaryota > Metazoa > Chordata > Aves > Passeriformes > Rhagologus > Rhagologus leucostigma. Next base: position 2,157,077 of record VZTD01001193.1, on the reverse strand, counting down.
CCCTTTCATATGTAATTATCCAACGATAGAAAAACATCAATATTAGTATTTTTGAATATAAGATATTATTAGTATTTGCAAATTACACTTCACTATATCGTAATGTGTTCTTCAGAGCTGTACATTGCTGTCCTTATTTCTGTCTATGGTTAGTATACATGTAATGGTGGTCTGTGTGTAGCTCATAGGGGTAATATTGAGCTGAAAGAAAACAGAATTTTTCTGAGTGATATATTTGGCTCAGATGTAAACCCAAGAGTCAAGGAGATAGGTAATCATCAGAGGCTGTGCTCTCACTCTGTGCTGTGCAAACAAATGACGTGGGCTGTGACACCTGTCATCATTTCGCTTTTCAACAGATATGTCTAATCCAGCATAGAGAGGAGCACTGAACTGGTAGACTAAATTCAGTGGCCTATAATTTGGTCTACCTGGGTAGCACTTAAGGCATTGATATCAATCAGTTTCTCTGGATATCCGATGACCTGACTGTGGTTTGACTTACCTGCTTAAGAATGAAGATACAGACGTATTTCTTTTTTTATTTGCTTTGATACAAAGAGAGAAGTAAATCTTGATTATATCAATACTAATATATTAGGAGCCAGCTTTCTTACAAATGTAGGAGTAGATAACCTGTAAAAAAGTCTTTAAACTGGAATCAGTTGATTTCCCATCAGTTGAAATCTCTGTGTTTCTCTGCTACGTGAGACAAAACTGTATGAGTGTCCAGCCTACAGAGTGTTTTTAGCACCTGTCCTCTGAGAACTGGAACTCAGGGCAAGGTATTTTGGCTATGGAATAAATAAAGATTATTTACCAAAGTTTCAAACCTTCAAAAGGCCCATCAATAAGGCAGGGGATGCCTTGCAGCTACCTGACTCTCACCAGTGTCTGTAGATGGAGCCTTGCATAAACGACATATCTGTTCAAGAATAGATGAAATGAAGGGGATCTTACCTCTACTGTATATTGCAAAACAGAACAGAGAGTACAGAAAAGTAAGTGTCAGTGCAGCGTAGAGCAAACGCCCTAATCTTCAGCTCCTTTGATTTCTTAGCAGCATTGCTAATACCAATGTTTTTTCAGCTGTTGGATTTTCTTAGGATAGGGTACTGTTCTCAATATCTCAACAATCTAGTCAACAATAGAATACATATTCCTACATCAGTGTTCGACAATGCTAAGGCAACAGAAGTATGAGCTGCCTCACTGAAAACAAATTGGAATCCAGTAAATGAGCAATGTGAAATTGATGGGTCATACAAGTAAATAAACCGATGCAGGCAAACAGTGGAGTCCACAGGACCAATTTGCTCCAAAGGTGAATAGGGAATCATTTCCTTGGTTTGTTTTTCTTCTTTTAATAAATAACTTTATGGTGCCAAAAGCATCATCAGCTTCGTTACAGATGAAAAATATCAGAATCAGAGGCATATCCCAGGACTTTAAAGAGGAGGAAAACAGAAGATAAGGGTAGTAAAATAGAAATGTTCATCAATTTGTAGTGAAGCAACATAACCTGTATACCTGACTTTTTATAACAACAGGAAGCAGATACATCTGGGTGCCATATGATTACTGAGAAAAAAGAACCCAGGATGTTATACTGGGTTTTTAATGATGCTGATGATACCAGGAGATGTAAGATCCAAAAGTAAAATTCAATGAAATATTTCAGAAAGGCTGTTAGGAGAAACTCTTCTCAGTGTTGGAGTTGTTTATATGAGTGAACCTTCAGCAGAAAGTGAGTGATCTCTTCTGGTAGATGAAAGCTTCTGAGCAACTACATGCTACATTATGAGAGACCAGTACGTTGCATAATTGGTTTCTACCACACACTGTCTTAGCAAATTAAATTCCTGAAAGAGTTTAAACACATTCCTGTTTTTGAAACAGATTCACTCGGAGTACAAAGTAAATGTGTCATTGCAACAAATAGACTCTCAGCTGGGGAGAAGGGGGTGCAGTGAGTAAAAACTGTCTGGGGACATTGTCTTGGGTTTATTTCCATATTGTCTTAATAAAAATTATTCTAGCTAAAAGAAATCACTGAAATATGTTAGGTACTGATAGTTTCTAATATTTCTTTTTCAGAAAATACCAATCTGCTAACTCCTTCACTGTCTCTAAAGTAACAGGTTAGTATTTATTTCTTACAAGCTCAGTACTACCCTGTATTTTTCTAAATAGCACACATTTACTTGTTTCTATTTTATTTTCTTCAGTTCAGGCTATCACCTGTGAAACCACAGTGGAACAACTGTGTCCTTTTCAAAAACCATCCTCACACTGTCCAAGGTAAAATACATAAAATTCGTAAAGTTCTGCTCTATTTTCTGCCATTTACTAATTGTTTTAAGTTGTCTTAAGTTGTTCAGAAAGGTGACAACAGTAGCTGTAAAAATGAAGTTAGAAATGTTCAAGTGATATTTTAGTCTTAGTCTTTGGTCTTAGTAGGAGGTAGGTAAAGATGATCTGCAGGATTTTTCATTAGGGAAGTCTCTTTTTCTTTTACTCATTAAGATCCTGTTGCTAATCTTAGTGAAATTGTTAGACTAAAGACTGGGAATAAAAGTGCATTTTTATTTTTCATTGTCCATTTTTATATATATGCACCTTGGGCAAAGTACACTTTATTTCAGTTTATTTACCTGTAAAACAGATACAATAGGAGGATAAAATTCAGTTTTATCATAGAAGTTACCAATTTGCTTGGGAGTTCTGGAGAAACTGGATGAAAAAAAATTGGAATATGTCTGGTTAAGGTAAGGTCTTGTCTGCAGGTTGGCTTTAAATATCTGTGCCATTTCTTTGAAGCCTGTGTTTTAACTCTTCGAAAGGCGCCTGTACCGCAATATTTTGACAAAGGAATTCGGTAACAGTTCTTAAAACCATAGATGAGTCAAGGGTAAATACACTGTAGCATGATTTACCACAAATTAAGCTGGAGATATCCACAGGATTACTTTCATAGCAATCTTACAGCCAACACAGGAAACAAGTACAAAGCCAAAACTGCTAGGAAAACATCCCTTCATGTAGCACTTGGGTCCATGGACTTACGTGGTGTTTGGCTATGACTCCTGGCTTTCTAGCTGGAAGATGTGGAGAAGTAAACTAAGGAGTGGAACACAGGAATGGATGGGTACGATCTCATACTTCATTGTCTTTTTTTCTTCATTATTAAAAAGTAAAGCTAGTTTCATTAATAGAAAAATAGGTTTTGTCTTTAGGAAAATTAAAAAATAAATACAAGGTTAAAAATTACATAATTCTGATGTGTCAACTTAAGGAACTTCACAACAGCAGTGATTCGTTCAAGATTCTGTGCATGCTCTTAATTCTGAAAATGTAGTCTCAGGAATTACAAGCAGTAATCAGCCGTGGCATTGATTATACAACCTCATTTTTCCCTCTTACTCCTGACTCATAAATCAGCAGGTCTTCAAAAGGCTTCTTTGATTTCTTGCTTCCTTCCCAACAAAAATATCTTTCCTGACTCTCTCAAAATGTTTTAGTTACCCATCTGGCAAGACTCTAGCATGCCCAAGTGATGTGACTTGCCAAATACCGATTGGAGCCTGGATCACATCTTGGAGAAGAACACTTGCTCAGGGCTGCCCTGTGTAGGGTGGCTCCATTTTTGAAGTGAAATAGCTCAGAGTAGACCTAGAGTCAACTTATGGTTCTTGCTTGAAGCATACCACAGTTAGCAGATAAGGTGCTGACACCTTCTGTACTAGTCTTAGCTTCCCACATGGTTTTCCTGTGCATTTTGAAACTATAGAAGACATGAATCACAGAGAAAGTTTTCCTCAAAGGTTAACAAAATGCAGTTAATAAAGACTCTGATCTCCCAGAATCAGCTAGGAATCTCACTACCTTCCAAAGTTTTTCATTCTAGCCACGGATGCCAATGCTCATCTTCATTGTAAGTTGCTAGATTGGCTTGCGTCACCAGGTCATCAGTATCATAGCAGGTCCTCACTCAGATCTGCCTCTTCTGAGAAGGTATCTGACTGTACATTTTGTATAGGGTGCTTAGAATCAGAAAAATGATAGAAAAATGTACAGTCTCCTCGTCGACTTTTCTACTTGCCTCACATATGTTGAACAAGAACACCATCTGCTTATCCAAAGGAAAGAAGATTAGACTTGTTAAAGTATGATTTTAAGCACTTCGTTATGAACCTCAGCACATCAGCAATGCTTTCAACTGGATGGTCAAAGCCTCAAAAACTGACAGGTTTTAAATAGTGTTATAGACCCATATGTACAGATCATCAACTTGATTTATACTTATTAATGCTGTCATTGAACATGATATATTAATCCTCTGATACTCTTCCTAACTGTGTGGTTTGTTTTTGATCTTTCAGGGTGTATTGTCCTCACAACTGTATGCAGGCAAATCCACACTACGCTCGTGTAATTGGTACACGAATTTATTCTGATGTAAGTATAGAGGTTTATATTGTGTTATAGAATGAAATATAAAATTCTATGGAAAAAATTATAATGTAAATATAAGATAGAATATTGATAAAGAGTTTTCCTCCGTATGTTGATTTTTCATACAATCTTTTCAAAAGCTCTTTTTCAGAGGCTCCCATTTAAGTTAGCAGTACTCAGCTGCTGAAGATATGGAAAGTTATTTGAAAACTCATTGTAGGCTTCACTAGTCTCTGGACCCATACTTCCAATTTTTTATCAAAAATCCCACTGATGTGTTCAACATTAGCAGTGTATACTAATTTAAACCCTTTCACCTATATCCTGATGCAACCATAACTTCTGTCAGACCGTACAAAAGAATATTACTCTTAAAATAAATGTCCACAGTCTTCTTTGAATATTTCTTAGCTGTGTGGATAGTTAAATATTTCCAACAGAATTTTGATATGTTTGTGTAAAGTATCTCACATTGTCATATTATTTTAACAGACTTTTTTTTTGTCATTCTGTTGGCTAGTTGAGTTTTTTTCCTTGTCTTTTCTACATGTTCAGTTCTGAGGTGGGTAGAAAGTCTGAAAAGAGATTTCTATTTTATGCCACTCCTTTGTCATCTCTCCATGGAGAAGCCAGGATGTAGTGGCAGAGAAAGCAGTTCACATTTTTGGGAGTAAACTCTATGGTTTAACTGTCTTACGGATGTCACAAAGAGTAGTATGGCAACCAGCTGGGTCAGATGATGATTTGCACTACTTTCCAGTTCTTTGAAATGTGTGAAAATAATATGCAAGTATTAACTCATCAGTGTTTTGAAACTAACTTATGTCCATTGGATTACCTGAGTGTCCTGTCCTGAAAACACTCTTGTGCATAAGTAGTGTTACAGGTGTGAATAGTATTTCCAGTTTAGAACGATAATTGATTTGTGGACTGGATCCTTAATGTGTATAAAGAGGCAGTGAAAATAGATTCAATGCAAGTGCAGTATGTGGAAAACGATTTTCTTTCAGCTCTGTGGTTGCAATCAAGGGCTACAGACAAAGTTTCCCAGTGAGTTAGAAGAGACAGCTGGAAGAGAAAGAAGACATGCTTGTGTTTAACGTAGACAGAAGGAAATCTCCACATATGTATTTTCTTTGGCTGGAGAAGTCCCAGGTGACTTTAATTAGTGTTATAGAGGTATACTTTAAAATTATTTTAGGTGTACTATCTGATTATTCATCTCCATTGTATAGAAATGTGTGCAGCCATACTGCTTTTAGGAAAAAATGGACCTAAATGCAGGTAAGAATTCAGAGATGGGAATCTTCTTACCAACTTCAGATGCTGTCAGGGTAGATACTTACACTGAAGGTGCTGTTCTAGATTATGCTTGTAGTAGTTTGTAGTACAGAGAGTATAGTGGTAAAGGAGATAAATAGGTATCTGTAGAGCAGAATTCATTTGACTTTTTCAGTGTGTTTACTTATTCTTTTGGGGGCTAGAGATCAACAAATACCTTTTATCTAAAGAATTTGATGGAGTTGTATAATTTTATACTGTTTGAGGACTTTGGTCATACTAATTTTTGTTTCAGTAACCATATATGGAAATATTCCCTGAAACTTTTGCAAAAGTATTCATAATTCTCTGCTATGGTAAAATATAGAGACTATAATGTAGAGAGCTATTAAATAGCTCAATATACCTATGATGGTATGCCAAAGAAACTTCTGGTTTAAATGCCTTTGTAGAGTAATGATATGCTGTGGTAGATACTAGTATTTGTTGAGTATCTGAAGAAGGGAAATAATTAGGCTACTTGGCATTCAGATACAATGACCTGTTAAAAATACTGACAAGTTCAGGAGTGTTCACAACACAGCAATAAAGCACATACAATGCTGTATGAAGTGTTTATACTAACTTAAAAATACTACTGTGTATATCCTTTGGAATTTCTTCATCAAAATTAAAGAAACAATGCCACATCTTTGAAGACTTCCAGAAAGTGACACAAGGGTGCTGATGTAAACCACAAATAATATGCTGAAATTTGTGATAGACATAGTGAAATCCTGTTTTACTTAAATCAACAGGAGGCTTACCTTAGAGATTCAAGGAAGTGTGATCTAGATGACATAATATTGAACATAGGAAATACTGTGGCATCACTACTGGAATCTGATTCCATTTAGATGCATGTTTAATAGTCTCATTCCAAGACAATGAGAAGTTCTTGAGAGATAAGGGCAGATAATACTTTGTGAAAAAAGTGTGTTCTGTATATGTTTGTAAAACTGTACATATCTATTCGTAGCTATTCTTACAAACTAGTTCATAATTATGAATTTATACTTGTTCATATATTCAAAAAGTATGTGCATTTGTTGTCCAGTCTCATCTGGAGCGTTGCATCAGAATATCAATTTGGTTTTCATCTGAAAATAGCCTCTGAGCTGGCTTCATCAACCCCAGTCTTCTAACCTCTCCTTTTTCAAGTATTCCATACAAGTGTCTTACCTTCACCTTTGAAATGTTGTGCATTAGCCCAGCCATACTTGATTGGTCCACTTGTGGTACCAGCCCTAACAATGGCCCCATCCTTTGCTGGAGATAGTTTCCAATGAGTAGTCAGCCTCTTCTGTCAAAATCTCCATCCCTTGACTTTTCCTTTCCTTTTTACTTGACTAGAAACTCCAAATAAGATTGGAACAGCCAGTATCTTAGCTACCCTCAAATGTAATTATGAAGGTATATTCCTATCTCATGATGTAAAGAGTGTAGCATTTCGGTTACTATTACAGAGGTGAAAAAGCTGATCTTTCTTTTCCCCAAATGTACCTCTAGCCTTTTTTTATATCTCCAGTGGGAACTGAAAACAAAGTTACTGCTGTGTTATTGTACTAGGAATGAATAGAATGAATAGTATTCTTCTAGTTCTTCAGTGTAGTTAATTGTTTGAAAATATCATCTTTTATTTCTTTTGACTGTAATCCTGTATTGCAGAGGCCATTTTTCCCCCTGGGTATTTGAAATTGCACATGATCAGTATGGATAAATAAGGGATGCTATAATCGTAACAATAATGCATCTGTTGGTGTTCAGGATATAACAAAAGTTTTGCAACCTTGGGAGGAGGAAAAATACAGAGGGCTTTAAATGGCATTCCTTCTGGTATGTACAAAAACTGCACCCAGCAGTGTGGAAAGAAAAACTCTAAAGCATCTTAGCAAAAGATTATTTGCATTAAGTATTTCAGATCTTTACTCCTCTTTAATTGGAACACTAAAAGACAAACTATATATGAGTGAACCTGGCAAGGCCTGCACTTAGAATGACAGTAGGAAAATCATTGCTATTTTAAATTACTGATTTTATATAGCACTGAGATTGCAAAGTGGCTATGATAACATGTATAAATTATTCCAGTTATAACTGGAAGAAATGCAGTTTTTGTTTAAATAGTGGCCTGTTTGACCAGCTATTTATATTTATATTGACTAAGTTTTTAAAGGTTGCTTGTGGAGAAACCTATTGTGTTTAAGACTTTTTCCACCAGAAAGCTGTCGCTGTTTTCCCCACAGACGAGTAGAGAAACGACACAGAGTCCAGGCGCAGGGTTACAAGGAAACAAGGCAAAAGCCCCCCCTTTAATGATTTATCAGAAGGCTTTTTATATGTTAGTTCGCAAAAGTGTGTGAAATGGCATAAGGTAATTGGTTTTGCCGTGCATCCCTTAAGGGGATTGGTCAAGTTCTAAGACACCCATCTCTGGATGTTTTTCTAGTTAGAACCATAACAATTCTAGTTAGGCCCATAACAATTCTGCAAAACAACCTGCAGCTGCAAGAAGTTTATAAAACAGTAATATTATTTTGAGTTACTTGCATGGGAAAGACAGAACTTTCACAAAAGTGCTGCAGAGAGCTAAAGAAATTCTCTGCTGAAGCTTTTTCAGCATCCATGAAAAGTGTGTCTCCAAGTGGAGATACACTGTAGCTGGAACTGCACTTTGCTATGCTATGTATTAAAGATTGGGACCTACCTTCTGGAATATCTAAGAAGTTTCATTCTTCTGACAATTTTTAAAATGCTGAAAGAGTAATAGACTACTGCAAGTCTAAATCAATTATTTAAATTAACGTTATCAGGATTGTCACTGAAGAATCCTTCTGTGGATATAGTTTATTCTTCATGGGTTCATGAGGGGAGTTAGTGACCAGAGAACAGAGGTTTCAAGCAGCTACAAGTGCTGTTAACTTCGCAGACAATTTTCATTTTAGACCTCTTATCTTCTGTCTCATGTTCACATTATACCTTTCATCTAATTAGCTTTTAGTATTAACCCGTGCCTGGATAGGAAACTGTAATTCTCCCTTTGAATATGGATCATTTCACTGATGTTTGAGGTTTTGGCTGATAGATTCTTTCATTTTGAAAGGCTCAAGAATTCAAACGTGTTCCTGATCTTTTGAAAGAAATAGCCTGAAATAAATGATTTTTGCATCACGGTGAAAGTGACCTGAAAGGCAGTGTCTGTATTCCCATAAATTGGCTTAATTCCTATGAAGCTGGTTTAAATACTGTAAGACTAAGAAAATTAGTCATGCAATAAATACAATTATTTTATGTTTTCTAAACTTGGTTTAAATACCTTTATTTGTCTTCTTCTTAAAAATTATGAAATAAAAGGATAACTGCAAAGCGAATCTTTTTCTTCACTCCTCAGATCTCCAGTATCTGCCGGGCAGCAGTGCACGCTGGTGTGGTCCGCAACCAGGGCGGTTATGTTGATGTTATGCCAGTAGACAAAAGAAAGGTCTATGTTGCTTCCTTTCAAAATGGGATATATTCAGAAAGGTACAGAGCCCATTTGCAAAGATTACACTTTACTCTTGACCTTGATAAAGTTCACAGTCTTGCATTGTGTCTGTTTGTACCTGGGGCAGTGCTAGAAGCCAAACAAACAGGCCACAAGGGGTGATTTACAGAGCTTGTGTAACAGCTGTGGTGACTTTGGAGAAGCTGTGGTAGTGGAGCTGCCTGCCTCCTCTAAGCTCATAAAACATTACTCTGAAAAGCTGCTTATGAAATAAAGTAAACCTCTTGTTTGCTTTGCTGGTTCTGTAGCAACTAATACAATATTTGATAAGAAAATTGCCTTTATGTCCTTAGGGATTTTTTAAAAATTAACATTATTGATGCAGGTTCATTGGTTCCTAATGAACTGTTCATTAGTGATTTACATGGTATCAAACCAATGATCCTGAATCATACTTAATACAAACATTAAAATTCACAATCATTCACACTGTTTTTAAAAAGAATTTGTTGTTAACAGTGTTTTTCTGAAAGACATGGAGATGCTGTGAAAGTTCACTAGTTATATTGAGTGTATTTGTGCATTGTACCATGATAACACATGGCTATATGTTGCAGATTAAATTTAATCCCTGAAAGGGTTCTCCAGGTTCTAAAGGAAGAAAGAGAAATTACTTTCAAAACATTCTACCACTCTTTTTATCCTGTAAAACTAAGAATGTTTCTTAGACTAAAAATGATTGTTACCTAACCAGACTATAGTCTTTCTGAGAAATTTGAGTGGGAAAAAACCTCAGAAAGTGTCTCCAGAAAACCCAGAAGTAGGAAAATATTGAGTATTTTTGTCTTGTTTTTAATTGGGGGTAGGGGAATGTCTTCTCTCTTTCTCTCAGACCTTTCAACAAATCTGGAAGCTTATAAAATGCAGATTTGCTTTACTCAATGGGTGACTTATTTTACATATTTTTTGACTTTTCTCCGTGATCATCCAGTTCCCTTACAGTGCTTCCTTACTGACACTTTTGCTCTCCATATAAATCTTCTCGAGTAGAGATGCAGACAGGAAGAATGTTGCAAGTCTGATCATTATTTATACTTTATATCCAATATGTATTATATGTTATCTATAAATATAAATTTTAAAATATGTATAAATACACATATATTTACACATAAATCATCTTGGTAAACTTTGGGAGGTCAGCAGTTTGGAAAAGAGTCCCATGCAAGTTTTCTGTGAAGCAGAAGATGATGAATTCTAATGGCGTTGCAGCCAAGCTGTTCCATTGTGCCTTTCCTTGCTTTCACTTCCATTTCCCTTTCCTTCCCAGATAATCTTCAGACAGGGTTTGCTAAAGAAAAAACAATGGACCATTAAATAGGACATGCTGGTCCAACTTTTAAGGCAAAAATACTTATTCTATCAAAATTTCGTTGGAATTGGGTATTTTTGTTTCTTTTCTTTTGAAGCCAGCTATTTATCCATTCAGAAGGCACTCCCTTTGGTTTTCTTAGACATTAGGTCTCTGTAGAAATCTATTCTTCACTGTATAAGCAACTAACAAACAAGTGATCTCCTGGGTCTGCAAGTTCTCTCCAAATACCGTTGCTAGAATAGTAAACGTAAGATGTATGTTTTCTCTATTTCCAAAACACGTTTTGTATTTTGCTTCAATTCCTTAAACTAGAATCCCTCATCACAAAGGATTACTTGAATTTTTTTTATGTTGTGATTTGTTCCTAATAAGCTGTTTGGGAAAAAAAAATCTGAAATTTATGTAGTTTTTATTTGTAGCAGTTTTAAAGAAATCCTAGATAGGTAAATTTATGAGTTGTCACAAGAAATGCTGCCGGATACTAGAATTAACAATTAAAAATTAAAAAAAGTTGTTATTGGAGTGTTGCAGTGTTAAAAATAACATAAGCAATGTTTTTATGTTCCAGCTTACAGAATCCTCCAGGAAGCAAGGCTTTCAGAGTATTTGCCGTTGTTTGAATCTAGCAAGTAAAACATAAAACAGGCAAGTGAAACAAGAGCACTTGGAAAAGATTAATACAGGCCATTTCTTGTAATTCCTAAAATTTGTATAAAGCTGTAACATTATTGTACAGAAGATGTATACTGCTTTCCACCAAAAAGTTTAAATTACTTATAAATCTTAAAGAAAAAATCTGTAACAATAAACATGGGAGAAAAATTCATTTTAAAATCTATAATGATATATAACAATACTTTGAATCCTGTGTTAAATATTGCTATATTTTCTTAGCAGTTACTCCTATACAGTTAATTCAAAGCTCGTAAATGTTCTTTGTTTTCTTGATCTGAATATATTATTATATGGTGCTTTATATATGCCACTAACAGTAGCCTTAAAACTATACCATAGGGAGGCCTGAGTTTTTATTTTCAATGTACATAAAAGAAGTCATCCCAATATTTTGATAAAATAAATCATGCCTTAAAGTAGAATAAAAACAAATGTAACCTTTTGATGATTTACAGCAGCATTAGCCATGCAAGCATAAATGAAGATCTAGATTGTTCTCAATTTCACACTAATCATAAGAAGAAAAAATACCTATTTTGAAGTAAAATGGGAAATATAAAATATAGGAAGAAGCCCTGGGTCATGTTAGCATGTTTTCCTCCAAAAAATATTTTTAAGAGACTGGGCCGTTCATGTCTATTATTTCTTAAATAGATTAATAAAACATTTATTGGATGCTGGTAAGCTCTTTATTTCAAATAACCATAATTCATTATGGTTCAGTCCTTCACAGATATTCCACTGTCTTGGGATGGGTGCATGAGAGACAGACATACATAACCTTGAAGGATCTGATAAGATTTCTGTATTGAGGAGGGCAGTAACCTGAAATTAAGGAATTAGCCTGCAGTTCTGCACATACACATGCTTTATTTTTGCCATGTGATTCCTTCAGTTTACCTAAATTTAGGTCCAGAAAAAATGTATAATTTTACACATACATAAAAATTTGCAAGCTTTGTAGCCTTGAGCTATGAATGTTATCAAAATACTACACATTAATATGAGGATAAATGTTCAAAAATACCAAAGAAAATGGTAACAAAGGCTAACCTTGCTCCTTGTGACCTGGCAAATACTCCTGCAGGCCAGGAGATATAATGGTATGAAGCTCAGTGACAATTATGTCATTTGTTGCTTCACAATTTTGAAGAATTCATTTATGGTGAACAGCTTGGTGCATTAATTTTACCATATTATGGTATGTGAAGAACATTTAGTGGTGATACTATGTTTCTTTCTATGAAAAGTATATTGGTGCTTTAAGACTGAAAAGCTGTTAAACTTTATTTTTGATGTATTTTGTTTCTGTTGTTGAATTTATTTCACTCTGACTTGTAAACTTATTCATATTCTTCATATTTCAGAATACTATATTCTGCCTTCTCTTTTGCTACATGTACTACCTCATGTAGTTAGGCAAGCTTTGTTAGTTTTTTTAATCTGTTTTGAATAAAATTAATTTACATTATAAGAATACCTTTTACAGCTTTTATTTTTTGTTTGTCCTGATTCAAGAGAGAGAAATTAACAACCACCCAAAATGTATGTCTGCCTTTGGTTTTCTGACCTAAATGTTACAAGTTACCATAGTCTAAGGTTCTAAAAGCTGTAAAGGCAGTTTAGACACAAAACTTCCACTAATTGCATCAGAAGTCTTATGGATAAATCACATTTTTTCAAGTTTTGACCAGGGTCAAATCGATGAGGGAGACAAAGAGTCTATTATGTATAACTGGTTTTTTTTCTGCAAGTGGTGGCCACTGAAAGAAGCTTTCATATAGATTTTGCAATACTGGCATTAACCATTTTTCAGGATTGAAACCGAAGTGCAAGTAGACTTCGACTGTGATGAATCTCCAAGCCAGTCAAAGGATTGAAATAGACTTGCACCACCTTTTCTTAAAAGCACCAAAGCAGTAACACAGAAAGGTCTTGCAGTACCTGCATTGGGATTATCAAAACATAAGTGCAGTAAGGCCACCCCTGAAATTAAGGACACCTAGAACTACTGAGGGAGGCATTCAAAACAAAACGTTGTGACTGCAGCAATAGTGTCCCTTTCCAAACAGGCAGGATGCTTCCTTGCAACCTGGCCTTGCCATCCAGCAGCTCTCCATGTCCCCTGCGTGGCCTGTGATCCCCAGCAGTCTCCTCAGAATCCGTGGTAAGCCTGCAGGGTGCTGTGGAGTTTGGGTCCATGCACCAGGCAGCAGAGCGCGTCCCTTCCTGTGGGCAGTGCAGAGCCTGCGGGGAGGAAAAGAGCAAGGCAGTCACACCTTCGGTCATAACCACAACTTCCTTGCTTTGGGTAGGTGGGTGAATGGAATCATACATGGAAACACAATTGCGACAGCAAATTTCTGTCTTTTTCCTCCATTTTTTTTCTGGTGGCTTTTTTTGTTGTTATGTGTATCTTTGCTTCCTCTCTTCTGTCATCTGTAAAGTCCAGTCTACATTTCCTGGAAGTTCCTGTGCAGTGAGGCAGGGGTGGACCCTTGGGGCCATAACAATAAAATTTGTGCTTGGTGGGAGGAGAAAGAGAGATACCTTCAACATTCCATGTGTGAATAATTGCTGTGAGCAGCTCTACGAATCAACAGAGTGACAAGAAGAAAGTTACTCACCACCCTTTCTCCTCACATATTCTGTTGCTTGGATTTTTGGAGTTCTGTTGCTTTCCCACATGCAATGACTATCCTGTTCTTATCTAAATATTCTGGCTAATACTGGCTTCTTGAGAAATATTCTTCTGTATTTACTGTAAGTAATAAGTCAGTGAGTAGACATTTCCAGACAGTTGTAGAGTGGGAGCTACACTTTGGTATTTCTGTCTGCAGCAGAAGCTATTTTAGGCCAAATGCTCACAAATAATTCACAGAAAACCCAAAAGAGTAACTAACAGTATTGGAAAACTTACTGTTGCCTAGTGAAAAAAAATACAAGAAAGTCAATTTTTAAATTCTGAAGAATGTATGGCTAACTGAGCAGTTACAAAATTGTGTTCTGAACTTGAAATAAAAAGGATAATCAGTAAGAGAGTAAAGCTTAATTAATGCTATTCATAATATTTAGCTTTCCTCCCAGAGGAGACCTAGAAATAGCCAACAAGAATTATTACGACTTATATATAACAAAAATGTATTAATACATTGATAGTGTTAATGTGTTAATACACTAATACTGTTCCAATATTTACCATTCATAATTTTTGAAAGGGCTAAAATTCCAAGAAATGTAAGCCTGCTGAATACAGTAGGGCCTTAAAAGCATATATGAAGCAGAAAGATACATATGAACCTTTTCCCACAGTCTTGTGATATTTCCCATTAAGACTTGCTTCATGAGGAATCTTTGCCGAAGAAGTGCATAGGAATTATGTGGAGAGGAGTCAAGCATTTGTCAAGCATAGGTCATTTGCCTGGTGAGCTGTTCAGTAAGGACCAGCTGATGCATTGCTCTGCTGTGCTGCATCCCGTCCAGCCAAAGTAGCTGATTGCATAACTGAAGTGGTCAGAGCCAAACACACGATTCTAACAGTCGCTTACCATTTTGAGAGCTATGTGAGGATACTTCGGCTTTAGGGAACTTGGGACTCATACTCATAGTACTAGCTAGACATAAACTGAGGAAACTTAAAAAACATTTCCTAAAATGTGGATGGTGAGGAATTTTTATTAAAGGGTTCACAGACTTCCTTGTGTCTGATTTCTGCATAGGGGACAGTCTGATCTAAAAATTTTACATAAAGTGATTTCGAAACCAAGCCTGAAGCACAGGCTGGGATAACCTGTAAGTTCGCAGTTTTTTAACTGAAGAAATAGATTGAAGTTTTATGTAAATGTCAAGAGTGTCAGCTGTCTGTGGATTCTCAGTGGATTTGAAAGAGGAAAATAACATCAGCTTTTTTTGCACGTATTGGTACATATGTTCAGGAAAATGCATGACCCTTTACTTCATATGGCAGAGATGTAACCAAGTTACTCACATTAACAATGTCTTCTGTGTGGCAATTGCTTTTGAAGTATGTTTTGAATTTGGCTTAAAAGTCAGATAACCCAGATTCCTGTGTATACACAAGGGAGGGTTTATTTACTGCAATTTCTGTAGTCATACAAAGGGCAAGATTTAGAAACATAAATATTTGAAAGTTACAAAGATTATTCATACAGTGCAATATTCTGTTCAAAGATGTATATAAATACTGTATGAAATACTGTACTGTCACACTTCTATGGCTTAAGGGTTTTTATAGCATCTGTGGAACTCTAGGGAATTATACAAGGAGTGAAAAGCCTGAAGATTTTTGTTTCATTCAGTGTATAATATGCATCTTAGCTTTAGATATACAAATGACAGCACACTTCAACACTCAGAAAATTGCATATGATTTTATAAAAACATGCATTGTGAATATGGGAAAAGAAGCCATGCTATCAGTCTTATCTTTAGCCTATCTCTGCTGTCAGAAATGAATGATGGAAATAGTATTTTATATATGGTCATATTATTGATATTATTGTTAGTAAAGCAGAAGTCCTTGACATGACAAGTGAAAATACAATAAAATGTGATTCCTGCTCCATGTTAGCATAGGATGATAACGTGACACCTGAAATTTGCTATCAGCTGTTCAATGATCTGTGCTGTCTTATTCATCTTAGCCTGTTTGCTAGGAGACAGATGCCTACATCATTAAACCATAGCATTTTTTAAAAAGTGCTAATAACGAGTGTTAAATATTCAGAAGCTAGCAAAGCCCCCCAGTCAGCTTGGTATGATAAGGCACAGGAAAATACAAGAGACCAAAGGAGGAAAGTCAAGAACCAAAATGGCCAGCCATGATGCTCCTCTGTGTTACTGTCCACATCGATTCCTGCAATAATCACCCCAGTTACTCAATTCAGTATCTGTCCCCAGTGCTCTGTCCAATATTGGTTTTGTCTTTGCTAACAATGGGGTTAGTGTCTGCGGGCTGGCAGCAAAGCTGTTGGTTAAAAAACCGAGATACACTGGCCAAACAGCAGTATGTCTTAGTAGGCACACAAAAGACTTCAGTTGCCAATGTCAATAACTCTTGGGCTTTTAAATCTCCAAATTTAATTTAAAGCATAAGCATTTATAACAATATTAGCAATAATCTTGAAATCTATTTAATACACAGTCTGGCTATGCAGTTTAAAAAACTTTATTTGATGTGTTTGCAGTTATTTCTGAGTGAATGATTTTCTATGACAATATCCGTATTAAGAGTATGATCTTAGAATAAATACAAGAACTTGCATTTAGATTTGCTCACATATCTGCAAGCTGAGAAACACATAAGACTTTGTAGTAATACTAATTATTTTTAGGATCCTCAAGAAATTAAAAGTGCTAGGAGCTAATAAGGCTTCCAAACAGCCTACACAGTTTGAAAAACAAGTACTTCAGTGGCTTAATTATTCACTTAGGCTTGTTTATATGCAATGTAAATAGCAAGCTGGCTGTGACTTCTTATAAATTGCTGCTACCATACATCCCAAAGATAAATTGGAAACAGTTGCTAAATAAATCTCCCTGTAGTCAGTTCAATCTTCATTCCGTATTTATCTGTTGAAATCCATCTGTTTCTTGTTGGTGGTTGGTTGCTTACTGAAGATCATGTCCTCTGAATAAGTATTTCTTTCATTGTGTCAGAACAGCTCCAAGACCTTTGAGGCTGCAGGCTGCACTGGACAAAGAAACAGAGCAATCATTTTATGCAAAAGGACTTAGTCTCAGATTTTGGGTTTAGCTCAGTTCAGTACACAAAGAAGTGCATTGTATGAATTGATTTAGGACTTATTGTACAGGAGGTGATAGTCCTATTCCAGCACAGCTATAAAACTGAGCCAAGGAATAATTTTGTGAAATACTCTGAGCCCGTCTCTCTTATCCAGTAAGAGTTGTGGGGTAAAGTAGATCAGTTTGCCTTTTTAAATAACAGGAATAGCTAGACAGATGCATTTGGTGGCTTATTAATAAAGACATGCCCTTCTTCCTGATTGAGGGTTTATGCATGTTATACCAAACATGTTCAGTGACACGCAGAGGGTGCAGATGCTGTGATTTTTTTTTTTTGCTTGGAACTAATATTAAAAGGATTTAAATTTGGACACTTCTCTGGCAGCTTTTAAAGCATTTTAAAGCAGTTTTCTAAAGTTAGAAGGCAATTAACTTCTAATTTGCTATTGTTTTGTAATGTGTAAAGATTTGTCCTAGAAATAAGGAAGTCACACCTTGACTGAGCTGCGCTGTTACATCTACTACACAATAAAAGTATTGTTCTTTCTTTTCTGCTAATGCTTCAATTCAAATGGTAGTTTTCATTACAATTCCTGAAGAAGTACAGTCCCATCGAAACACCTAAATATATGTGAGGACAATCATCATCTCTACCAAAGTGTCTCAGAAGACATGAAGCTCTTACTTATCTCACATCAGTACAGCACCTAAGCAGCAACTCAGAACCACTCCTGTAAATACCTCAGTCTATGACATCTCAGCCTGAGAAGGCTGAGATTCCAACCCAGCTCCTTATTTAACGTAAGTCAAATGCGTGGAAAAAGGTTTAACAAGAAAGGTGAGACAAATTTGCGGTAAAAGCTAGAATAGCTGAGATATCAAAGAGTATGAGAAATGCCTCTTAAGGAAAGCAGGGTACTTTGATGTATTAGGAGATGAACTTACGTGCATGTATCACATGACCCATGAGTTGAACTGGTAGATGCTACTACAAAACAAAGAGTAAATATTAATAAAGATTGATCTCAATATTTTAAAACTGTCTGTTTACTATCCCAAACCAAATGACCTTTAAGTAACATCTCAAAACTCATCGGGTTTTTTTAATTTGTAAAATTAGGCAAATATTACATTCAGGGGGGCTGAGAATGAGAATTTTTCTGTAGTTTGACTGGTAGGGGGATAAGAACTCGGTGAGGTATACTGATGTACAAAAATCTGATGCAAATTTTCAAGTTCACTCACAAGAACCCAAACTCTCTGAAAACAGTTCTCCTGTGAGGTTTACTCTTTCTTCCAACAAAACATTTAAATGGGTATCCATTTGAGTTATATTTCCTTGTTTTGTAGGACTGGCAGAGGAAATTGATTTGCCATTAGTTTTAACAAATGTGGGTCTGAAGTCATTTAGTGATAGCTGTAAGATGAAATAAGAAATATCCCTCATTGTATTTCAGAAATATTTCTTTGTGCCTTGAAACTGCTTATAATACAGAGCTACAGCTCTCAGTATTCTCTGGTGAAATAAAGACTATTGTGGATCTTCCACCTTTAAGGACTATTCTAAGAGTGAGGAGGTGGTGGATGCCGAAGATGGGATGGAGGGTTGTTTGTTTTATAATTTTGCCATAATAGGTTTCCCAAATTGCTTAGATTAGTTAGCCAGTACATCTTCATATCTTCTAAACTGAACAGTCTCTTAGTTTGTAGAGTTAGATATTTAATTATTTAAATTTGTAGATATAAAGGTGCCAAACCATAATTTTATTTTAAATAATTTGCAAGAATTTACAACTTATATTCCTGTAGCCTGTTCAGCTCAAAACTCTTCTCTTCGCTTGTTCTTCCCAGTCTTTAGTTCACTGTGTATCTCTGCCAGTTTGGTCAGAAATACTCTCCTGACATATGTATTTCTAGGCAGCAGTGTGTTAGGAGTGAAAATCCAGAGGATATGCATTGGTAAAAAGTTACAAAAGTTGTAATAAGATGTGGGTTATCCTCACAGTGCAAGGAAAGTAATCTGCTTTTGGGGAATGCAGTTCCTTTCTCCCAAAAGCCAGTGTAAAGGAAATAGCATCTTTCAACCTACTGACTAACTGATATGTGTTAGTGAAGGACTTGTATTCAGTAAAACTTCTGGGGTTGACCCCAGAGTTACAAAAAGTATCTGCACATTTGAAGTTGCTACCCAAGTCTCATAACTCACGCCTAGTGACAGAAGTGACTGTGAAATAGAGGCAGTGTCTCTCCTCCCACCTAACCCAGCTGCTTTGTGTCTCAGCAAGAGCATAAATGCCTCTTTTCCTTCTTAGTCAAAGGTGGGAGTTTCAAAAGAAGAGAAAATCTTGAGAGGATGTCTGTGGTGATATCACTCTGCACAGCAGGGCTGGAGGGATAGCAGACTCCTTGCAGGGCTCTGTCACTGGAAATGCTCATGTGAAATGACAGAGAGAGGAAGAGACAGAGGGAGGGAGGGAAGGAGTCCTGCCATAGCAGGAGCATGTACAAGGAAGCATGATAACAA
The DNA here is from genome assembly GCA_013397725.1 of Rhagologus leucostigma. Taxonomy (NCBI): domain Eukaryota; kingdom Metazoa; phylum Chordata; class Aves; order Passeriformes; genus Rhagologus; species Rhagologus leucostigma. The sequence continues at coordinate 2,137,478 of VZTD01001193.1, read as the reverse complement.
AGGCATCTTCAGCACTGTAACAATAATAACAGACAGTTTTTGTGCATTAGGAAATTTAGCAAAAAGTATTTGAAGTGATCAAGCTCTTTATTGCTAGATATAATGGTGCAAATTTGATAAATGAGAGGTTGAATTATCTTTTTAGTTAAACTGGTGTAAGTCATTTGACAGAATAATCACACCAATGTCTGTGATGATCCTCAAAAACTGGAATAAGGATAGCTTTTCTTTTCCTAATAATAATACTTCAGCTGTTAAAAAATCATGACATCATCATAAAATTTTGGCTGTGTTGGTATTTCAAATGTTTTCAGTGGAAGAAGGGTCAGCATTGCCTTTTCTGAATGATGTCTTAGGTTGGTTCTAGGTGCTTTAATATGAAGAGACCTTTATAAAAAGGTAGCTAATCCACTTCACCGGGACATTCAAGTGGAGCATGATCACGGAATCAGAGAATGACTGAGGTGGGAAGGTACCTCTTGAGGTCATCCAGTTCAGACCCCTGCTCAAGCAGGGCCACCTAGAGCTGGTTGCCCAGAACCATGTCCAGACACTTTTTGAGTGTCCCCAAGGATGGGGACTCCACAGCCTCCCTGGGCACCCTGTACCAGTGCTCAGTCATCCTCACAGTAAAAATTTGTTTCCTGATGTTCAGAGGGAACCTCTTGTGTTTCAGTGTGTGCCCATTAACTCTGATCCTGTCACTGGGCACCACTGAAAATAGCCTAGCTCTGTCCTCTTTGCATCCTCCCTTCGGGTATTTATGGACATTGACAAGATCCTTCTGAGCCTTCTCTTCTCCAGGCTGAACAGTCCCAGGTCTCTCAGCCGTTCCTCACTGGAGAGAAGCTCCAGTGCCTTAATCATCTGTGTGGCCTCTTGTTGGACTCTCTTTAGTATGTCCGTGTCTCTCCTATAATGAGTAGCCCAGAAATGGACCCGTCACTGCAGATGTGGCTTCTCCAGGGCTGAGTAGACGGGCAGGATCACTTCCCTCCATCTGCTGGCAACACTCCTCCTAATGCAGCCCAGAACACCATTGGCCTTCTTTACTACCGGGGCGCATTGTTGGCTCATGTCCAATTTGGTGTCCACCAGAGCCCCCAGGTTCTCTTCTTCAAAGCTGCTTTCCAACTGGGTGTCCCCCAGTATATATTGGTGCACAAAGTTGTTCCACTTCAGTTGTAGGACTATGAAGTATGACCTGGCACTTCAGCCACTCCTCCCAGTTTGTGTCATCAGCAAACTTGCTGAGAATATGCTGTCCCCCTTCATCTAGATCATTAATAAAGATTTTAAGCAGGCTTGGACCCAGCACAGATGCCTGGAGAACACTGGCCTCCAATGATACTTTGTGTCACTGATCATAACTCTCTGGATGCCGCTATTCATACAGTTTTTAATCTACCTCACTCTGCTCGTCAAGGCCATAATTCATTAAGCTTCTCTGCAGGGGTCTTAAGGCAGACAGTGCTGATCTATTGACAGAAAGTATCCTCTTTATGCTTTGCCTCTAGTGCTTCTTACTAGTCTGCAATTAATCTGCTTAACCAGTGGCTGCAGGATCAGGAAGTTTAATGCTGGGATTAGTAGGGATTAGTTGATGCTTTTCATTCTTTAGGTGGGGGCAGTCTACAGACACTGGCAAACACTGTTCTTGATGTTCTATATATATAAATATATATATATGTGCAGTAATATTTTCATATTATTTTCCATTGAAAAAACCCTTTCAGTCTCATCATATGACTCTTCAAGATGGATGTATGTCTGTGACCTTCATATAGCTCTAAACAGTGTCCCAAATTTCCACTGTCAGGAGCCCAAAATATCCGCCTCAGAACATGTCATTTACACAATGGAACAGTAGGCTGAAAGTGATGACCAGTTTTGCTATTTCAGGTGGCTGTTACTCAGTCTTGTAATCACTGACAGACAAACTTAAAGCATTGTGTCACTCTATCCATGCCTATTTGCATCAGCTAAAGGCACAACTCAGAAGACAATGTAAAAGTGGGAAGTATCTCAGTACCATGAGATAAGACAAAACTCTGTAAAAAGCAAATGTTTTTTCTACATTATATCCATATACTAAGCAGAGAGATTTGAGTGTGATGAATGAAATGATTTTAAAAAAAAGTTATTTATCTGATGTCACCAGAACAGCTCTATGTGGAACAGGGGAAGTGAAGCACTTCGGTTTAGAAATGTTTGAGGAAGTAGCATGAATTATAGAACATTCAAAACAGTAAGAAATTATTTCAGAGGAAAAAAAATACTAACAAAGAGGTGTACAGATTATTCAAAATACCTTGCTTCTCTATCGCATAAGAATGACTGCCTCTCATTTTACTTCAAACAGCTTGAGTAGAAGTGTTTATAATTCCATGAGGAGGCTTAACCTTAGATCTCGCTCCTTTCTCTCCACTACACACATTTTCTCAACAGTCTTAAAGACCCCATATGTTTTTCTGGGGTGCGGTGCTATGATCCAGTTGGGTGTATCTCTCTGTATGCCAGCTTTTTTGCACAGCAAGCCAACTAATGTTGTTACCCTCTGCTACTGTGAATAAGAGTAGTACGCAAAGACACAGGAAGATCTTCTTCCAAGCAAGGTACAATTTACTTCAACCAAAGGAATGAAACAGGGGAATGGTCTCATTGCAAGAGGCCTTTGCCACGGATAAGCTTCCCTGCCTTTTCTTACGTGGGCTGGTCTCAAACTTGGCATGCCAAGTTTGGAGATGAAGTTACAGTTCTTTTGGCTTTCAGACAATCTCTGTGCTTGACACAGCTGACAGCTCCCTTGATCTCTTTCTGCCAGGGCATAAATGCCCTGGCATAATCAACAGGATTTATTGGTTTAAAGGACACAGATTTAGTAAAAAAAAAAAAAGATCGGCTAACTTTACTGTCATGTGGAAGAAGCAACTGCCTGTAATGGCCCATTGTCCCAGCTGTCTTTGAGATGCATAGCTGAAACTCTTCTAGCCCTGAAGCTTTTGCTTCGTTTTCCACTTTGGCAAACAATCTTAGTCAAGAAAAACAACACCAACATTTTTTCACAGTGATTTTTGAAAGCTCAAGCCAAATTTTCAGCGGGTGACAATAAGGCCAGCTGTCTTGACTTCAAGGAAAATTTGCAAATTTACATGAGCTGATGGTATAGTTTAGAATTCTAAAGCTACAGTCCTCAAAAACACACAGAAAATAAACATTGACAAAGCTAAAAGGACATCTAAATTGGTTTCATAGTCTGTCACCTCCAGAAACTTACACAACAGGGCATGCATGATTTCCTGTTCCCAGGCTCATTTCCTGGTCAACAACACAAAATGGTAATGCAGGAAGCAAACAAAACTCTCTTTAAATTGATGGTATTTTTTAAAAATTACTACTATTGAAATAAATGTTTCATAAATACTTGTTTATACAATGGAGTTTATCTCTTCCAGCATGAAGGTTTCAGGAAATAAAGCAGAAGAGAATTGGATTTGCTGCATGGATGGGACAGAAACTCTAGCTTGCACCATGAAGTAATTTTACTGTCATTAATTTTCTTTGACTGAGAGAGAAGCTCTTTTGGCAGCCCCTGCAGAGCCCCCAGCACACAACCTATTTATGCAAGCTGAACCCAGAGCCAGAATTTAAGCTAAGCACAGTAAAAATAATTGGTAATGTAAAAAGCCAGGTGTTTAGAGCAGTCTCATACAAACTAATAGGTACTTGTTTTTATAGGTGTGTCCTGGTGAGCCAGTTCTAGATGATATTTTGCCTGGCCCCAAAATGTGCCAAATCCCATGGGAGTGCTCTCATTTTTTTTCTCTGAATCTAGTAAATATTTAGGGGGACTGAACAAGAACGTCTTTAAATTAGTTGTGTGGATTTAGTCTTTGCTATTATTTGGTGGAATATAGATTACATCCTATGAATATGTATGGTATTGCAGAACCCAAACCACTCCTCCTTAGCATTGTTTCAGGAACGCTCAGAGGGCAAAATATATGCACCTCTGTTTTTTTCTCTATATCGGGCAAAAATCTAATGATGCAAAGGGTCCTAAGTGAAACTGAAGGAAGTAACAATGATGAGTTTTTATTTCATAGGTACATATAGGGGTACTCATGTGTTTGTTGGTACATAACCTGTATATTTACGGACAAATTTTCTAAAAAATCTGATTTCTGGAATACAGGGTTAGAAACTACAAGGAGGTGCATAAAATCAGAGTAAAACAATACTTCATGCACCTAGTCCTTTGGAAAATCTATCCCTTGTAAAAGGAACTAGATAAGATCAGAGGTATTTTGAAAACCTAATCATTTCAGTCCATAATTCTGGGGAAAAATAGCTACTAAATCATGAACATATTTAAACTACATTATGAAACAATGTGATAGTCATATTTCTTCTTGTTTGTTTCCATCAGCCTTTTAGAAAACCAGTGTATTTATACATATATATATGTATGTATATATATAAGTATGTATGTATGTAAATATGCAGGAAGTATTAAGGAGTAGGGAAAGGAAAAGAATAAGAGAATAAGAGAAAAAAAGGAAATATATATATCTTTTACAGTCTGACAGAATTATTTCTATATTAAAATAGGTGCAACAATTGTTGCATTCTATTGGAATGGATAACCAGAGCCATTTTCTAATCAGACAGTAAGTAAAATGTGCTAACAATTGGCCTGGCATTTACTTCTTTGAAATCAAACCATTTGAACACTGGAAAAATACTATACAATTATCTGCTGAGATGGTTGTCAGATTTCAGTAATAACTTTTTACATGGAATACTGTAATTCATGTAAGCACTATTAACACCACATTTCACAGAGTCACAGAAGGCTGAGCTCAGAAGGAATCTCTGGAGGTGTTCTGGTCCTCTGCTCAAGCAGGCCCATCTAGAGCCTGTTGCCCAGGACCATGACACCTTTTGAATATTTCCAAGGATGGAGGCTCCACAAGCTCTGAGGGCAACCTGTGCCATCATTTAATGCAGACATGTGACGGAAAACAATGTATGCAGCACACCACCACTTTCAAGGGGCAAAAGTGAAAATTTTCCTGCTTGAGAAATAAGTAGGAGCTCGTGATCAATTTTGAAATAGAATTTACTTATTTTCTTTTCCATTACTGACTATACTCTCATGCCAACATTTGCTTTTTCTAAAATGTCATCACTCACAGTCTTTTGTCCACATATTATTAACATCCTCAATATTTGGAGGGCTCCTGAAGGGGTTGTTTAAATTGCATATGATTATTTCTATCCCCACTGGCAGTGTTTCCATTTTATTTGAATGTATAAGCAATCCAATATAATTTTGATTTTGTTGTTGCCAGGCTCAGTAAAAATAAAATCAGAGCTACAAAGTTTGCATGCACAGCAAAAGTAGATGTATTAATATGAGAGGTAAAAGCAAATAGGCAAATTTGAATAAACGCAAAATCACTTGTAAATGGGGTAAGATGAATCTCTAACAATGTTTAAGGGGGAAAGAAGTATGCTAGCCTTTGTAATAATCTCTTTAAACCCCTTAAATTTTATACAGAAGGAAAAGAAATCTACAGTTCCTGCATAAACCACTTCTTGCTATTGAAGAAGAAAAGTTATTGAAATGAAAATTACCATTTGACTGGAACTTGCCTGGGCAAAGTTTTATGGGCTACAACAAAACATTTATCTTGATATATTTGAATTACTAGTATCTTAATGTATTTCTTCCACCCTTATTTGAGAATGAGATTCCTGAATTTGGCATAATTAAAATTACCGTCAATAACTTCAAAAACAATACCTTTAAAGAAGCTTGGGCAGGGATAAGTATGTCCACCAGGTGTGTCACTGGAGACACATCTTCCCTTATACGAGCGTAACTCCTCCAGTTAGAAAAGGTATCATACACTGGTGGTCGGTCAAAAGGCTGCCACTGATGTTCACCACTCCCTTTTATCCGACCACCTGGAAAACATCAACTTCTGGACTTTTAGACTGTTGGTCACCCGTGAGCCAGAAGATCCCTTGACCCAGGGGACTGAGGGCAGTGGGGGCTCCCTGTGATGGCAGGGCAGGGCCTGGAAACCCATCCAGGAGCAGGGCATTATCAGGTTGGGCATGGTGACAGTGGGGCTGCAAAGCTTCAGCTTCTTGCACCACGCCAGATTTCATCCCCTGTGGTCAGACCACAGGTGCAATGATCTTGAAGCTGTCTACGAAAGGATCTCAGCTGTGCACTAAAGCTATGCTAAGATGGAGGACCACAAAAAGGCAACAAGCTGATGGGTGGCTGCAGCAGTTTCAAAACGCATCAGTTCTAAAACTGAATTAATTTTTTTTCTGCCATAAGGAATTTCCTAATAAAGATTACTCAGTAAAAGTAAGTGCTTTGCTTTTGGAGATTGACTTTTCCCATTCTATCTGCTACAACTTCTGCAAGATATCATTTCCCAACAGAGTCCCTTGAAAAGTGTTTTTGCTCTGAAACTGAACCAAGTACATTATCAATATTTACCTTCTACTATCTTCTTGTACTTCATGCAAGACTAAGAAAATTGTTCCATATATAAAGCTACACTTCCTTCCTTTCTCTTTTCTTCATTCTATCTAAACTCTAGCCTCCTATGACTTATAACATTAAAAAATAGGGAGGATACATGTGACAAAGAGTTAGGTTTTGCAGAATGCATTATGCCCTGAGAGATACAGTTACTTATTGGAATGTAAATTGTTCAGTATTCAACCAGGTCCTTTTTCGAGAAAATCACTTACTGTCAATGTCATGTTCAGCTAGCAGAAGAGGTGGAGTTTTTTAAATGCCTGGTGAGTTCTCACTTGCATGTAGAGCTTCTCTTAGTAAATTTGCTCAAAAAAATTTTATGTTCTGTTACTTAAAATCCCCTCTAATAGTGATGAAACCTCAGTAAATAAATAAAACTAACTATCAAATTAAACTGAAGTGGTGAAGTAACTGGGAGACGGATTAGACACTTTACTACTCATTTTCGTTTCCCCTCTTTGGTACTTTATCCCTAAGGCTGGAGAGTGTGCATTGAGCAGGCATCCATTTGTGTTCAGCTCTATTGCTTTGCGCTTCTGAACAAACCAGCTACTGAAAAATCATTGAAATTCCTGTCAGATCCATAGCCCTTTACAGATATAGGGCTGTACAGTAAGCATTTAACATGGTCTTTTTGGAAAGAAGAGTCAATAATATCATCATGTACATTCATTTAGTTATAGTAGGGTTGGCTGTCACCCATGAAACATGTAATTAAGAACCATTTTTCATCAGCAAGTCTCCATGCAGCCTAGCAAATAAGAAGCATACTTACTGACTACTGTGCTCAGTGCCTGGTTCAGAGAACTTTTAGAGACAAATGCCAAGCATGCAATACCTGCTAGTAGGATGCCTTTGTGATGTAAGTTTATTTAAAAGACATGAACAGGTTTCTTGTTTAAAAGACAAGGTCTTCAGCATTAGTTAATAGTACAGCATTTGCTGCCTTTAGTTCAAATATTTTTGAGTGGTCTGAGGTGGCAGTCACATTACTAAATTGGGCCTTTAAACAGTAATGTGAATACTTGGGGTGAGGTCAGTTGTGGGGAGTTAATTCCCTTAGATATTTAATTAGCACTAGTTAATGGAAAAGCACCAGCTGATCCTTGCTTTTGAGCAAGACATTGACCTCAATTTAAACTCTTAAGGCAAGATACAGAATCTTACATTTTCTAAGGAAAATGTCAAAAATGAGGTATTTGAATACATTCTTGGGCAAATGAGTGATTAACTCAACATTCACTGCTTTTGAGCACTGGGGGTTCTTTGTGAATATAATTTTTTATGGGAACACAAAGAGTAAGCAAATCTAAATAAACATTTATTTTTCTTTGATTTTTGTAATTTATGTTTGTTTTGTGTATGTTGTGTTTAACTCCAGTAGGCAGCTAAAGCACCACACAGCCACTTACTCACTCCCCTGCAGTGCAATAAGGGACAGAATCAGAAAAGCAAAAGTGAGACAGCTTGAGGGTTGAGATAAAGACATTTTAGTAAGGACAGAAAAAGCCACGTAAGCAAGCAAACCAAAACAAGGAATTTATTCACCGCTTTGGGCTCCAACAGTTATGTTGATCACTCAGGACAGGAGAGGTGATGTGTTGCACTAAAGTTACTGGGCAATAAAACCAGCTCTGGTCAGGCTACTGCTGCTCTTGCACTGCTTCGCATGAGGAGCATTCTCCACTGGTGCCCAGTAAGTTCTGGCCACCGAAATAGTAGGCACTAGAATTTCACAAAAACAAAATTCCTGCCCGGGAGACAGTAGTTCTTGACCACAATAGATACATTCTTTATCCATGCAAAAAGGGCAAATATTTACTCTTAATCTCTAAAACCTCTTTTCCACACTTGATTACAGTTGATTATACAAGATTATACAATTATACAATTATACAGTTGATTATAGAAGAATGCTGGCTGTCCAGAAACAGAATTAATCGTTTAGACAATATATTATGATAAATTGAGCTTTTATAAAAGGATGTTCACAAAGGGCATACCTATATTAGTGACAGAGTGCAGACAAAGGTTATTTCTGGTGTGAATTTGCCTTTTATCTCCACTTGGAGTCTTTCTGTATACTCTGAAGTGTATTACCGGTGCTCTGAAGATGCACCTTTTGATGGAAACAAGGTCGAAGCCATCTACCTAAGTGCCGTCTAGAATGCCTTCCTTCCAATGTTTACATAAAATTTTTCATCAATTTTCCAATTATTAATATATGGTATGAAATAGAACTGGGAAATGACAGAAACTTCCCTGCTGGCAAAAATGTGATACAGACATTTGGTCTTGAAATCGTAACAGATCACACGAAATCAAACCCATTGTCTGCACCATTTGCAGAGGGAGACATCCAAAGAGTACCAGTGGGGAATTTCTCCATTTGGTTCAATTGATCATGAGCTCCTGGTACAAAGCCCCATCATACTGGACTGCTATACTACAATCAAGTGACCACTTGCAAAGATAAAGTCAATTTCTGCATTAAATTAGCAACCAATAAGCAAGACAGAAGTAGGATCAAAGGAGAGTATGCTCGAGATTCAAGATTGTGCCGGTTTGGCCAAAATCTAGTAATATAGCCCCTGAGAGAAAACCAGGTTGCAACCACCCTTCCCCCCACAGGGTTCGGGAAAAAAGGAAATTTTTCCTCGAAGGAAAGTGAAAGAGAAAAAAACTATTTATTTTAACAAACACACAGGAAAAGGATAATGATGCTCAATAATGAATTAAAACCCTTGCTATAGAGAGAAACCTGGGAAGATTTCAGAGTCCTTCTGTAGGTGTGATCTCTCTCCTCCTCGGAGCTGGTCAGTGAGGGCGTGGGCCCACCCCCAGGCCTCGGGGAGAAAATTCTCCTGATGTGTTCTGATGTTGTTGAAACAGTTCAGAAGAGAAGAAGGGAAAAAAACCAAAGTCCCAGGAAACAAAATTCAGCTCTCCTTCTCACGCCAAGAGGAAAAAAAAAACAGCTGGCTGAAGAAAGAGCAAGCAGGGTGCTCCCTCCGTGCCATCCACAGCCAGACAACTCTGAGGAGTGTAATCTCTGTGTCCTTGAGAAGCTGCTTTGGAAAGTTTGTCTGTTTTTTTTTTTTTCAAGCTCAGTTTAAAGGCACAGAAAAGGCACAGTATTACTTTTTGGGCATAGAGCATGATAGGGGATACACATGATAGAGTAATCCCAAGACAAAGATCCAAGAAGAGCATGCTCAGATTATTTCTTTTTGAGTGGGCAATTCTTTGTAACCTGGTAAAACAGGACTCAGTTTCCCATTTCTGCAGCTTTTAAAGTATTACAGAATCCAGGAAAATCAACTTCAGCTATAAAGGGTTTGGAAAACTCCAGTTATTGTGAATGCTGCTACGTGAAAATCATTGAAGAATACAGAAGGTACATTGTACTCATCCTCTTCCTATACTGCTTGCAGTGCTTTTAATCAGTTTTATAAAACATCATATTTACAATGTTTGTCTGTAAATCTGAGAAACTTTCCCTTGGAAAGGGAAAGGCACTTCCAAAGCAAAAAAATGCTTCTGTAACAAACTCCACTTCTCTCTTTGGGGAGAACCACAGAACTGTAGAATCATTAGGTTGGAAAAGACATCTAAGATCATCAAGTCCAACCTTTAATAAAAGAACAAATGACACAAACCAGAAGTTAGTCATAGCAGATAATAATTGTATCACTTAATGCACAACTGGAAGATACTCAGATACAATGAACAAGGCATCATTATAGAAGCTGTTTGAAACAGAACAGAAATACAATAATTAATCAGGTAGACTTCACACTTCTTAGATGCACAGAGGAGATGACTTAGAAGAACTGCTTATTTTGTGAATTTTGTGCAATTTTATTTGGAAACCACCCTTGAACTCTAACCATGATTGTTTATGACTTACACTTTGCCATGTAATTTTTAATAGCCTCTGTTCTTGTCTTGTCAACAGCTTCATTTAGTAGCTACCTCATTACTTTTCAAATTACAGGAGAAAGTAATTCAATTTAATAAAAGCTACTAGCACTTTGAAGTCAATATTGATGTAAAGCTGCAGGGGAAAAGTAGCTAAATTTAATAAAAGCAGCAGTTTCTAAATTAAGCTCTGTGGCATCTATGCTTTAAAATTGTGTTTAAAATCAAAGATATATTTCAAGTACATACCGGATGTCAGCTCTGGAATAGAAAAATTCTGACTAAGGCACAGCAGTGCTGGTTTTTCTGGGTGAAGATTCTAGATAGGATTTAGTTCATCTGTAAAACTCATATTTTATAATAATATAATTGCTAGTACAAAAGGCCAAAGTTGCCCACAAGCGGAATGTTTAGACGCCCTGTTTAGACACCAAGCGTAAAGACTGCACTGCTTGCAGTACTGGACTTAATAAGCAATACAATCATCTGTGATCCTTTTATTGTCCCATGAACAAAGGTGAGCAGTGTTAGTAGAATTCACCTCACTGCGGTTATTGAACATTTTGATTGTAGAGGACAATCAAACCGTGAAACTTTGCCTCTTGCCCTTTTTATAATAATGAAATGTATACTAAAACATCATTGGAATCTTATTCATTCCATAAGAGGAATGAAAGGACTGTTACAAAAATCTCCCTTTATGAATCTACTTTGCCTCTTCATGTGCTGTGGCTAAGGTTAAAAGACATAACAAATATTATGATTCAATTCCCAACAGTGGACAATTTTTCAAAGCAGTCTTTCACACCGTTTTATGTATTTCGTTGGCTATGACTAAGCAGATTCTAGAGTAGGAAAGAAAAGTTATAAGAAATATATTTTTAAAACTTGTTTAAGTGCCCTCTGCGAGACTTACATTTATTACTCTGCATACATCTCAGCATAAATCCTTACCTTAGTGATTGCTTGCATGCCTGTTTGTAAGCCTTTATATAAACAAAAAAAACAAAGCTAAAAAAGGTTTTTATTTCAAAACATTTTTTCTTATTTTTATATGGGTGACAAGAAAGAATCTTTTAGTTTATGTCATTTCATTTGCCTATTTCTGGAATTTTTATACTATCTGTTCCCTTGGAAAGTGCCTTTGCCTCTTGTTTTGTATTGCTGGTAAAGACTGGTAAGTTCCATTCTTAAACCACAGCAGTTGTTTTCTGTATTCTCTAAAGATGATTTATTATACATTTTAAATGACTGTGTGGCAAAATCAATGTACATTTAAATTTGTGCATGAAATTTGGCCTTATCTACAAAGGTGTGAGTGTCCAAAGCCACTTACCTTGTATTATCTGTTCTTAGGCTGGGCTTAAGTATTTCATTGGTCTTAGACTAATTTGGTACAGTGATGAATGTTGACATAATTCTAAATAATAAATTCCTTTTGTGTATTTACACCCTCATACCTATTCTCTATACAGAGGAATAATGATATTGCCATAAATTTCATTCTTAAATAGCTTTCTGTGAGGAATATTTGCATACTGAAATGTTCACAGTTTTAACCATGTAATAAAAAAATACTGCAATTAAAAAAAATGTGTTTAAGGATCTGATGTATGACATAGATGTCGTTATTTTCATATTAGAACTGTCTCCACATACATATAATTGAGAATTAATGCAGAAAGTTGTAGTTAATTATTAACTTTTTAAACAAGTTCTGGTTTATCTTTTCATTGTCTTAAATAGTTTTTATTATTATGGGCATAAAAGAATTTTAAAAAACCCCAAAACCAAGCCAGCCATACTTCTCATACCATGTTTGTAAACATGCTCAGTATCCCCAGTAAGAGAAAGAATTACTATGTCTGTTTAAACTTTTGCAGTTACCCATGTGGCAATCTATTCATCTTTACATAATTGTCTTGAGATTGGTATTCATTTGATTTAGCTTCACAAAAGGTATGGAATTTCTGTTGTCCAAAAAGATGTATGGGGCTGTATCATTTTATTTATTTAGACACTCAGAACAAGTATGTGGGGAAAAACCCCCAAACTTAACCTGACAAAATCTAAATGAATTGAAGAATGCCGTACCATGCATGTAACCAACTGAAAAGGCACCTGAACAACTGCACGTGCATGTTCTTAGAAAATCTTTACCAACATTTGAATAAATATGAAACTTTGAAGGACCAGATACATATAGGCAAGATGTAGAATCACATTTGAATTGCAATAGATATGTAAGCAAAAAGGGCTTAGGAGGTTTATGTAATGTTTGAAGTCTCCTTTACAAGTGTCAATTACCGATTTCTTCTGCCATAACACAGATGTTATCAATCGATAATCAGCATCAGTCACTTGGATATCCCCATTCCTGGAAGTGTTCAAGGCTAGGCTGGACGGGGCTTTGAGCAACCTGGTCTAGTGGAAAGTGTCCTTGCCCATGGCAGTGGGGGCTGGAACTGGATGATCTTTTAGGCCCCTCTCAGTCCAAAACATTCTATGATTATATGTTTCTATGTTTTTTAATACACTTAGCCCATACCTTTAACAGCATCCTTTACAAGAACTGTTTGGGTATTTTTCCTCTTACTCTTTCTTCTTTATTTCATCTGACAGAAGACAATGTCTATGTACTGCTCATCATATCTATAGGAAACATACCATACAGAATCAATAAAAACCCAAATAATTTGTGATTTCTTTTTTTTTTTTGAGATTCAATTCAGATTTACGTCTGTGTTTAGGGTGGAAAGACAAAACAGGAAGCAAAAGGAAGGGAAAAAAAAGAATGAAAAAGAAGGAAAAATAAAGGAATGAAAAAAGAAGGAAAGAAAAAAAGAAGGATCAGTGACTATGTGAAAAATTGTTTGGTATTCCTAGATCTGAATTTCCTCAAAATTTCCTACATATTACTTTGTGTATGATACTTTAAAAAATATCTACCAAATATAATTCACTAAAGTATATTAGTAATCATACCTAAGAATATCAGTAATGCTACCTAGCTTCTTTTTTTTTTTTTGAAGGGGGGAAGGACAACTTTGATATTAAGAGAAATAAAAAACTTCTTCAAACTAGATTATTAACAAAATGTTCATATTACAGTGTGGCACAGGCAGAAAGCAGTGAAGTTAGGACTAGAACTACATTTCCTGATTTCCAGTCTATTATGCTATTCTCCAAACCTTGGCTAGTTTTACGTGCTAGTATGAGCCTTGACACTTCTTGTCAGTCACATTTCATTTTGTCCACTGAACAATTTCAAGGACCAGCAAAGTGTCATGGTAGTGAAAGGTTTCCTTTCAATCCATCCTTTTCCTGTAGTTAATCTATCTGAAAATATATTAAATTAGTATCTTTCTACATAGCTACTAATGTTTGAGAGTTTTGATAAAATTTTTAAAATAATTTTTTCCAATTAATCCTTTTAGAAGTTGTTCATGTTTTCAAGCATAAAATATCTTTCAATTTTTTAATACCTTAGATGGCATTGTTGCTATAGAGTTAAAGCAATGAAGCTGATTATTTTCAATGGATTTGGTTATTTAATTCTCCATGGCAGGTGTGGCAAAGGTACATGATTGAGAGAGTCACAGATTCTTCCCACTTCCTTTCTTGATCCAGCAGCCCAGTAGTTCAGACACAAATTTCTCCAGATGGGTGATCTGCCAAATGTTTTCCCTCTTCAGAAGAATATGTTGGCAAATCTTGGCTTACTCTATGCTAATATGTTCCTGCTTGTTTTACTTTATGAAAAGATCTCCAGTTTTTCATGAAAAGGTGTTTGAAATGTCCCATAAGACAGTGCTGTACACTCTACCCAGAGTGAGACTGATTAGATTTTTTTCCAGGCCCCTTACTCCAGAACACCATCTTTTTGAAAAGTGTCTCATTAAAAATATTCTATTCATGCCCCAGACCTACAGAAAGGCTTTTCTGGCATAAAGGTGAGTGAGTTGCATTTAATTTTGGGGAAGGAACTGGAATCAAACTGTCGCTGTCATACCCGGGGTTGGAGAGAAACGAGGCAGGCAGGCATGATCCAGGAAAAGCAGGATTAATTATTTATTTACAGACCAATTTATATTCTTTAGGTCATTTGAATGGCATCAGGTGATTGGTCCCTTGACCATCCACCTCTCAGGATGATTGGCTAAATCCAACAACACCATTTCAAAACAATTCTGCAACTAGACATAACAATATTGCAAAACATTGTACAGCTGCAAGATAAAGGAATTATTTACAAAAACTCGTAGCAGTGTTTTCATAGCTTTCGTGAGAAACACAGAGCTCTCACAGAATGCTGCAGAAAACTGGGAAATTTCTCTGCTGACGCTTTTCAGTGTCCACAATCAAACAAATTTGAGAGGCAGCTAGGACAGGGACAAAAACTTCCCAAAGCTGGCATACCTCTGTCAAAGACTAAGGACGTAATGCCACCTGGAATTACTCATGAATGTTAAGATGGAAGGCTTAGGCCTGTGCATATATTTTCACACTAACAGAGGTGTCAGTTACTAGGAAGCAACCTGGGAGAGAATTTAGTAAGTTTCAGGACTAAAATTTTCAGTATTATTTCCTAAGTTTTAAAACCGGAATAGGACTCTTTGTTAGCTTTTTCTTACTTATTTTTGCCTTTTCGTGAGTAATAGTAGAATCAAAAGCCAGTAAAATGGGAAAGGGCTTCATCAGTGAATCAGGCAGTACTGTCATACAATAGAGTATTTAAAAATTGTCTGTTGATCCTTCTATTCAATAAGGTCTTCACTGATAGAGGGAAAGATATGGATGATAATTGAAATAATTAGAACTTTTACTATTATCTCAGTTGATCAGGTTTGGGAACTAGCTGATTTAAAACAACAGCAGACTGCCTTTGCTTTTCACATCTATATATGCAGGGAGGAAAAATGGTTGTGCCGTCTGAAACCACTGTTTGTCTTCTTCAGTCATCTGGCAAATTCCCTTCTAAACTGAGTAGATACGGTGACTTCAGTCTATCCTATTGTCTGCATTTTTCCATTCAGGATCTCCCCTAATTTATGACAGTATTTAATAACTAGTCTTTATTATGGACATTAATCTTACTGTGTGGTGCCAACTGTACACAAAGTCTTACACAAGCTGTGGACTGTTATCACTACATAACTACATGCCTTCCATTACTCATTCTATTCCTATTCAGGGAATAATCATCAATAGTAAAAACTTGCACCTTTTAGACCAGAAGACTATCAATGGTTTTTACTGCTTAATATCTTGATCACTTTATCCTGCCAGATATGTGAAAGTACTTACTACACAAAAATGCTGGACTAAAACTGTGTACTCCATCAGGTTTAGATGGGCGTGGTGCATTGTGCCACCAAGGATCTTGTGTTTATGCTTAAGGTGTTTAGCACTTGCAGCCTAGGGAAACAGGGTAAAACACAGCACCTCTACAGTTTAAAGAAATTGCAAAAGCCAGTGAAGTTATGATAGTTCATAACCTCTGAACATACTGGATAATTTGTCTCATTAGAAGAATCGGGGCACATCTAGATCAGTGTTGTTTTCTGCCATATTATATATCATTATACTTTATATATCATATATATCATACATAATATTTTATATACATATATATATATATAAAATTTTCAAGTAAATATTAATATTAAAAAAATCCCAAAGTTAGGAACTAAGCCAAAGCTAGGAACTCAATGATAGCTGAAAAAAATATGGATGATTTCTTGAGAAAAATATTTTTTGTGTTGAATGATTGCAGATTGTTTTCATATCCAGACCTGTCCAGCTGGACCTGAAGAGCTGGAAAAAGCAGAGCATTCACTATTTTCATTAAGAAAGACATGAAACAGTATTTGGATTCTGTATCATTTTGTTTTTCCTTACTTTGTGAAGGACGACCTCATGTCTGATGTCTCAGGCACAAACCAGATAATCCTTATACTAATTCTGTATTGGATTAAATTAAACTGACATGAACTTAGGTGTCTGTATGGACACTTCTGCATACATGCCAGGTACCACTACGAGCAATAGAGAACTCATCAATATGTTTAATAAAGCCACGAAAGAGATGTAGTTCACCCCAAGTGCACACCTACTGCCTTGTTCCCAAGGAGTGTAGTCATTCCCTTTTTGTGACACTTAGGATACTTTGGGCTTCCTGGGCATCCTGAAGAGGAGGTGGAGAGTCTTCCATAACTCCTGAATCTACCACTATTTTTATTGTAACATACTATATAAATTAGAGAACTATTATATCCTTGTCATATAGCAAATGGTATATGCTACTAGAAGGCTGTTTTTACAGGTGTAGCTACTCGGTAGCCAGGTCACGGGCTCTAGCACTGCTCTTCCTAACAGTTGATAGGACCTTTTTAGATACTGTCTTGGCAAAATATTGGGAAAATAATTGTCCAGAGGTTCTTCCCAATGAGAAAGAAGAAAAGGTCTTTTGAGAGGAAAGGCATGTAGATTTAGAAAACAGAGGAAAATATTTGTACTCAGGCTGAGCTGTGCAGCATGCCCTCAGTGCTAGAGAATTAAACCTGGGTCCATATGTAGTTTACATACAAAATGTTGCATTTGTGTCTCATGCCTTTGAAGTCAGATTTAGATGCTCATTATGGATGATCTAATGTTATCATAGAATCAATTTTGGAATAATGAGGTTGGAAAAGACCTCTGAAATCACTGAGTCCAGCCTTGGTGTAAACTTCTTCTAGTTGTTTTAGGTTATTAAGTGAAAAGCATTGAATTGACATGGAGGAAAATCACTGTAATACATCAGCATATCTATATTGCTGTCCAGAGGAAGGACCAGTCATCTACTAGAGGATTTTGGGATAAAAATTTATCCATGTATACTGAAAACCGTTAATGCCCTTAAAGACAATTCTGTACTTCTGCCAGCTTCCGTATGAAAAACATGTCTGGAGCTTTTAGATGCTTTAGGATTTCTGAACTGCCATAAACAAGCATAATAGGATAAGTTTCTAGCTGTAAGTACCTGAAGATTTATTTTTTTAAATACGAGAAAAACAGTTTCTTGATATCAGCATTTGGTATCTTCTAGGCTTGAAAGTTTGAACATAAGAAATTTTCATCTGAGCCTTTCTTATGCTTTCTTTCACTGATTAAGTCATTACTATATATAACACAAAGAACTTATGTTGAGCTTTTGCCAAGATGTAATTCCATGGAGTGCCTGTAGATTTTGCATTTAACAAATCACCCTGACAGCAACCTAGTCAAGACACGATGCAATGACTTATGCATTTTAATTCAGATATTCTGCCACTCAGCTACTTCTCTGAAGATTGGACCTATTGCTAATGCATTTAGGGCCCTCTGAAGAGAGTCTAGGAGTAATACTGCCAAAAAGCCCCCTAGTGAATTATAGTATTTCTAGACAAAAAATCTGGCTAGGGGCACAAGCATACTTTTTCACTGAAGTAATTTTAATCTTACTCTTTGTAAACAATTAAGACATTCAAGCATTTTGACCAAGGACTTCTATCAATCCCTGCTTCACCCTTCACACTCTATTGCTCATGAATTATCATACAATCCAAATTTTAGCTAAAAAGGCAATAAATATAATATGGATTTTGGTTGTTTACTTGTATGTTATTGCCTTAGATTAACCTTCATAGCCTTCATAAATTCACCATATAGATTAACTATGTGAAGCAGCTTTTCTGTTGCCATTTTATAGGCATGGGATTCAGGGTATTGTGCTGTACTTCCAGTAGAAAATCTAGTTGGCATTTGGGAATATTTCATAACTCTCTTAGAGAAGCTGGCTTTCAGCAAAATTACACTAATCTCTTTTAGGGACAATTACCTCTCTCCCGATACATGGGATGAATGGGTTATTTGCAATAATGTTGAAGTAGTTATAGTGAAATATTAGAATTCCTAGTAATTAATTGAAATGTGCCACAGGTCTAGGTAATTTTGCAAGAGAATAGGAACTAGACTGAAACAGACAGAGTTTTAGCCAGTTCCTTGGAACTGTCAAAAAAAGGCAGACATCCTGAATGAAATTCCAGCATTACAAATGGATCATATCTAATTATTAATTCAGTGAGTGAGTTAGGTGTATTACTGTCTGGAGCTGATCTGTGAAAAAAGTTTATGTGTTTGCTGGAAGCTTTGTTTTGTAACCTGTGATGTAGTGCCAGGCCTTGGCATGGGAAGTGTGGCCCTGATGCAGGCATGCTGATGTGTTTGTATACCTACGAGAGCAGATAGTCCCAGGCAGAGACAGCTCTAACTCTGTGAATACATTTTAATAAGGGTTTATTTCATATTAACTCTGCTCAGTGACTTCAGCAATGAGAAGTATGTGTGTAATTCAATGTCCATTCTTTATTGTTTTGTCTTTATTTAAATAAATAAATAAAATGCTTGCTGAAGTTTATAAATCTTCTACCTAGAACAAGAAGACATAAATATACTTGTCTCTGGTTTGTAAATAAAAAGCCTGAGCATCACAGTTTGTTTTACATCCCTTCAGAGAATAATTAATCTTTTTGGAAAGAAATAAGAGATTCTATTTATATGCATTGTATATTCTATTTCCAGTTCCATTCCCCAAAATATTAATATTCACTGCCTATCAGGAAGCATCACTAAGAAATTAAGTATTGCTACTGTAAGAAGCTGCTAAGGACTAGTTTCTTGAAAATATTTGTATGACTGGTCCTTACGTAAGTGTTTAACTTCTATTGTTTCTGTTGCGTGTAGGTGTTAGACCTCTAAACATCATTGAAGTTGAAGGCCTTGTCTAATTTATCTAGCAAGCCCATTGTAAACTCTGGACATATATTTTATTCCCAGCATATGAGTTAATCACTACAGCTGCTTTGCACAGCAAATACTGAAAAACAGCTGCATGTAAAAAAAAAATCACATGCATCCCTAGAGCATATGAAGTGTGTATCATGCTTTCTCACAGATATTTCAAGAGGATCATTCTCAAATGGCTTTTCCATTCCATTTAAAATTTCTTCTTACAGTCCAGATCCTGTCCTAGAAAACTACTGCCAGAATGATTTTCTGGTGTCAATAAATTAATGATAATTTGCCAAGACACACAAGAAATTTCATTTGGGTAGAATCATTTGGGAGCAGCATTTGTAATGTGCTGTGTGTGTAGCAATTAAGGGCCCTGAGGCAATCGAGGGGAGGGAACCCAAACAACAGAACTCTGAAAAAGGAAAAAAATACTTGCTTAGAGAAGACTGTGCACAGTTAGAGCAGAGGGAGCTGAAGCAGAAGCATTCCCTCAGCTACAGAGACCAACTCTGAGTAGCTTGACACCCAATCAAATCTCTTTCAGCATGGTATTAATTAGCAACTCACTTAAGTACCAATGTACATGCTAGAAGCATTACATCATCTGAACCTGTCACTGGCTGTTGAGCAAATAGCTGTGAGGACCGGATACTATTGCATTACAATTTCTTTGAGTCCTTTCATAAAATTCCAAGCATGGATTTAACAGGGAAACTAGTGGAGTTTTTCCCCGTCTCCCCCTCCACCTTATCTCCTCTCCTTTCCTCTAGAGAGGAACACTCTTCTAGCATACACTGAGTGTTAAGTGATGAGGGAAATGGTAGCATCTAACTCTGCATGCAAATACCAAATTCTTTCCAATTTTCCTTGAAACTAATAAAAGACTCACACTGAAGGAAACGGGAGTTACATAAGAATCTTACACCCTAAAAGAGCAATTATTCTAGACAATGAGCAATCATAAAATTATCATTCAGCAGCATTTATGTGCATACTTGCCTTTAAGCATGGGCATAAATACCTTTCATTTTGTAATCCATGTAAGCATGTACTTACTTTACTTTTAAAACACAGACTTCAGCATAACCTTTAGGTTCAAGATATTTTGCCTCAAAGAACATTAATGAGTTTGTCTCCTGCAGACTTTCAAAAAAGAGTTCCTGCTTCAGAGACGATCTATTGAAACAAAAATGAAAACATGAAGCCTTTAGAATAGCTTTGTTTACTCAGTTAAATTGTTCATCTTATGAACATGATCTACTAGGTTTGATAGGAAGCTGAAGAAGATTTCAGGGTGGTATAGCACGCCTTTTTAATTTTCTTTCTTTTTTTCCCCTCATATGAAACTCTCCTTACTTTTGTTTTATCAATATAGAAGTTTGCAGCTTTGTACTGGGAAATCCATAAGGCTCACTTAGCATATAACAGTGATGAAACTAGGAGAAAATTATTTGAACAGTACTGTTTCAAAAGCTCTGAGAGAAAAAGCACCACACCTGACATCTGCGGAACATAAAGTGCTATGATGGAGTTACTCAGGATTCTGTAAGGGGAAGGAATTTTCTGGAAAGTCTATAGCATAATGATGATGATGATGTGAGGAGTCTGTGGGCCTGCTTATGCTTTCTTTCTTTAGTAAAGAGCGGTTGTGTTCAGAATCCCCGTCTGTGTTGGTTAAGAAGTGAAGTGTAACTCTGCAAAGAGACTCAGGTGAATGTGCAAAAACTGTTGGAAAGACTATAGCAAAGTGACTCTAGTATTGAATCATGAGTGTTTTGGTGTGGAACATCCTCACAGTAAAAGAGGCTTGAAGTATGAGATCTGCATTGGCAGAGATCTAAACTTAGGATTCTGAAATATTTTTGCAACTTAATTGCATGAACCCCCAAACTATTTCAAATAACAACCCAAAAACTGGTTTAGAATTTTGTAATTTTTATTTGCTTATTTAATTCATTTCCTCAGGATAAAAAATTTAAATAATTTATTGTTTAAAAAGCAATCAAAATAAGTTCTTTCTTTGTAGCTCTTGACTGATCTGAATAAAATTCAGAAACTTTAGATTAACTAGTCTGCTGCTATGGCTCGGAAGGTGTATCATTTCCAAACAGCAATCTTCAAGCTCTTATAACTTTCTGGAAAGGTTATTCTCTAGGCTGAAATTCATCGTGTTTATTTCAGTGTGCAGCCATTTCAGAAAGCATTGAGCAGAGTGTCATGTGGATGCATATGATCACATTTAAATCTCACACTGCACATTGAAACAAATTACTCCAAGCATTTATATCAATTTGCAATCAAGCAAGTTGTTTGGGTGTTTTTTCCCCTTGCTGGATTTATCTCTTTTTCAACATTTTTATATTACACACTCAAAAGAGGCACAGAATGCTTTTCCATTTTATGTACAATTACTCATCACAGTTTTTAAGAGCAAAGGAATTTTGTGCAAATAATATGTTAATGCAACATTAGTCATGAGATTTGTTGAGAACTTAGCAGCACAAGTCAGAAACTTATCAACCAAATTATGACTCCCACAGCAACATTGTTAGCACATTATGCATATGTGTGAGACATAAATAAAAGAAGGTACAGTTTATAGAGATATAAAATGCTATGTATAAACAAGATGATGACTTATTTAAAATTAGAGGTCCTGATTCGTCTCTGACTTACCTTGGATTAGTTACAGCTGCTTTGGAAACTGTAATATGAAAATGTGTGATATCTGATTACTTTTTCATGATAGTGCACATAATGCGGACTATCCCCAAGATATTTCACTGAAAACTCTGAAAATGGGTCTTGATAGGTTTGTCAACTGATGGATGATAAATAATAATTTTCTCTGGAAAATATTTACATAATTTTTTGGGCCATTTTATAATAACTAAAAATTCTGCAAGATTCAGACAAGAAATTTGAAGCATCAATTATTCATCATGTAAAATGACACCAAAAATAAAGTGACATTTTAATGCCCCATTAGAGAAAACTGAGATTAATTAAGATAATATTTTAGAGTAACCTGCACTTCATTCCTAGGACGTCTGTTCCTACATATGCTTGCTCACTGGTTTTGATCAAAAGCATGGTAACAGAAGTTGCTGGTTGTGCAAAGAAATCAAATGGACAATTTTTTTGAGAGTTTAATGCATTTTGGGCTCTATATGTGCCTCAGTGGAGCCTGTGATTAACTATGGCTTAGGCAGAGCTATCTCCATTGAGGAATGATCTTTCCTTGAGTGCAGTTTCAGTTTCAAGGTCAGTAGGAGCCACAGAAATTAACAACTAAATATATTTTAACTAGTAATGGTAAAAGTTTTCTTATTGTGCACAAGTAATGAAAACAACCAAAAAGCTAAAAATATAGTCAGAGGTTTTCTATTTTACTTCTTTTTCTAGTATCTTACTTCTGAAAGATTATTGATTAAATTATTTTCTTTCATAGCCTTGATTTCTTTAAAAAGGTCTATAAATGCAGTAATTTTCAGGGAATAATTGAGAAGATCTTTATCCAAGTGATGCTTGGTTGCTTAGGACCATGTAGTAATAACATACAGGAGATGATCAGTCTATTATTTCTTCCTTAGATTATTTGAATGGCACTGAATAGGATTCTTGACTGTTGTTATTGCTGGTTTTTATTTTCACCTTTCAGTTTAGCAGCAAAAACAGGCCTGAAGGGAAAATCATTTAACCCATCCAGTTTTTGTAGTTTAAATATTTACTAAGCGTCCAACCAACATTTCTTGGCTTTCTTCAATAGCACGCCACATCCCCTAGAGCTTTTGATCCATTTACTAAACAAATCTGGGTTTGACTGCTTGGCCACCATGGTTAGATAAAACTCTTTAATTGCATGACCATAGACTATTTTGAATGTAACTTCCATATAAAAAAGTAAGTGGGATTCTGAAAGCTATAAAATGTCAAATTGTAATGGAAAAATACTTAAGAGTTACAACTTTTTTTATGGCAATTTGTATTAAACATTAGTAAGGGTTAGCAAAAATCAAATAAATAGTAATTGAAAACACAGATACAGGACATTTTCAGCCTGTGTTTCTCTTCACAATTTTCTCAACAACTGCATGCATGAGAAGATTTATTAAATTATAGGTGGGGCTAAAAATATTTCAGCTATGGATTTACAGTTTGGTGACACAAAATTTTGAAGAGACAGTCAAAACATGCAAACCTGCTTATAGTTCTGAACGTTAGTGAAGAAAAAATGGAAAAAAACAATATTATAAAAGAAAAAGCAGTATCAAGGGTGTATTTCTTCCATCTTTGATACCATGTAAATATTGACACATTTTTATAGAAACATTTAATTTCTGTATCTTTACCTATGATTTATCCATTCACTCTTGTTTATATGATGCATTTCCAATCATCAGTATGACTTTTTTCCCCAGCTTTCATCTATATTATCCTGTTTATTGGTGTTCACTTCCAAACAGAGTAGTTACTTGAGTTAGACTTTTCAAAACCATTGAAGAATTGCAATATAGTCCCTTTCTGCCTTAAAAATAGCTGATTTAGGTAGAAAATAGAATTCAGATGCTGACTGCTGCATAGTGAGGCTCAGATGAAACCACTGAGGGCTTGAAGAAATTAAATCTACACAGTGCACTTTTTTTTTAAAACTGTATTGTTTTAAATATGGTAGGGAGTTTATGATTATGGTAGGGAGTTACTACTGATCCCCTAACCATCTTTCACTTGTGCAGTAAATGCACCAGCAGCCTTAGTTAGACTAAAATTCAGAGTGGATTTTTTTAATCATAAAAAACTTTAAAGATATTGTTGCTAGATTTTGGCCCATAATGAGGAAGTTGCTGTGAGATTGCTTTTAGTGATTATTTCCACCATTATGAATACAATATTTGCAATGTATGATTGATCACAAGATTTCAGGAATTTTGGGGATATTGGGGATATTCACTGATATTTTGAAAATGGACAGAACCCTTTCACTATGGCATGAGTCCTTGTCTAGCCCATATTCCCTTCCTAAACCAGGATGGATTACCCAAGTAAACAGTATTTTATGATGGAGATACTGCAATATTCCTGAACTGCTTTTGCCTGTGCTTACTCTTCTCATCTCTTTGTTTTTGTTTTTTCTCTTGTGCTGTCCTATGTCATCTGTTAAATTGTATCTATTACCTTTTATTACCACTGAACATGGAAAATAAGTAATTTATTTTCTTTCTATGGAGGCCACATTTTTATTTGGAGATATTTCTTATGTCTCTCCTACGCCTTTCGCTCTTTGGCTATATCTTTGACAATGTAATTTTTCAGATAACTTACCATTCTTCTAGAGGTTTTCTGCTGGTGCTGATAACTGAACTCCACTTCAAGGCTCTCCTCTCTGGTGACTACGTCTTAAGGTTAACAAAGTAGGTTAAATTTCTAACAGACATTATTTTAATAGAATTTGGATAATAACTTTATCACAATGGATATACTCCTGATGGCTCACATTCAGTGAGTAGTCCCTCTAAACCTCCTCCTGGTCACTGACTAGCTAGTTTTTTCTCACTGTATATTTATTCAGCTGATTATTCCAGCTTAGGGGTAGCATTGGTTCTCTCATTGAACTGAATCCTGTTTTTTAAAATCCACTTGTGTTGAGACAACTTTGAATTCAAATCCTGCCTTGCCAAATGCTTGTGGGTTGTCTCTGCAGGGTATTTTTTGTAAATTGAACAAATATGCTCTCTATTTCATCATCTATGTCCCTAATGAAAAATAGACCACACCCAGAGCAGACAACTGTTGGAATTCTTCTGTATATATTCTGCTCGCCTGATAGTAGACCAGCAATAAACTTATTCCGATGAGTTGTTTACATCTATGCTCATGTTGTACTCGTGTAATACTCATTCTTAGTTGTTAGACCTAATTTTCACTTTGTAGGACTTGTTGAGTTTCAGTTCCTGGAAGAATGCTTCATTCTACACTATAATTGCTTTCTATGTTTGCTATTCTAGATATTGTTCAGAATATCCCAAAGTGGGAGAGTGTCTCCCTGGTAGATGACAGGTTAGCTGCATTCATTGTTGCCACACAGGCCTGTGCGTTGAATGACCGTGCTACATAAATGGGTCCTGCTTATTTTGTGTTCTCAATTCCATGAACAAGTGTGGGCTGTCTGTCACCTCTGAAGTGTCTTTGATCCATGTTATTGCTTCACAGAAGAAATAATTCCAGTATACCTTTCAAAATACATGTGGCAAATTTTGATATGGGTTAGATTATTCTTCAGAAAACAGATCTTTCAAAGTCCATTGATGATATATTCAGATAGACCACTGCTAACTCACCTGACTTCATTTAACATAGCTTGTAAAAGAAAGAAGCAAATGCTGAAGAATATTAAACAAAGCTTGAGGATTTTTTTGATAAAAGCAGACATAACTGGCACCCAGTTGTAGCATAGATGTCAAGTCTTCAAATACTGAAGTGAAAATTTAACTTTCATCTTTTTATGGTATACTACAGGTCCTTGTGATTATGACTGGAAATGGATCCTTTCTGACTGCCTGTATAATTACAAAGGCCAAATGTACACCTGGTTAAAATTCTGAAAATAATGGAGTATTAAAAAAGGCAGCTTGAGAAGTTAGGACATGACAGTAGATTTTCTTTTGAAATCTGCCAAATTCTTTGTGACAGAAATTGAGAAAAAATTGAGAAGCTCCAAATACAGCACTAGTTGCTGATTTACAGGTCAAAGTACCTGCATATTACTTTCAGAAGAGTAGCATTTTATAGTCACTTTGCAATGAAATAAATGAGTGTCTAAAGGAACCATTCTTCTGACAGTGAAGTTCATGGAATAGAAGAGACGGAATTTGCCGGTGCCAATTTTGTTTATGCTGGCAAGCTTTGATGTAAACTCAAAATATTTTTGTTTACTTTTAGGGTCTTACAGGGCAGAATTTATGTTCTTAAATTACTTTATGCATATTTTCAAAATTTGCACATGAACTCTGCAAGAGCTAGGTGTGTTTGCAGTAAGGTCATTTTAAAGGTAAACATGCATAAACATAGCAAGCAGAAAAGTAAGCTGATGTTCCTGAGCTTAATCTCAAATGTGCAAAAATTTTGTTTTATTACATTTTTGTATAGCTAGGTTGTCTTCTGCTAGGTATGTCACTTTATAAAAAAGCTTTAAACAGTCTTTAACTTCTACGTTTGAGAAAGTTATTTGAGTTTGGAAGGAAGATTACAGCATGTATTAACAAAGCCTCTTGCTACTTCACTTTTGGGCTACTATGCCATGTCTGTCTGAAAAACAGCATTTCAAGTTGTTATTTAAGCCATGAATGAAACACTAAATGGTGAATTTTTAAGAGGCCATAAGCCTTTTTCTCTTTTCTTGATCACTCATTTATAGGTTGAGAAATTTCTTGCCTACTTTAGATCGGTAAAATTGATTTTTCATTTTGAGCAGTGCATAGTTAATATTATACAGGCTTAGCCGCTTTAATATCTCTTTTCTGTATTGTCTGACTTTCAGTGAATAAACCATCACATTGTTAAAAACTTTTCAGTGATACTAACAGTCAATACTACTGACTGAACTCAAAAGAATTTGATATTTTTAGACCAAGGTTTCTGGTTTTGAGCCAGAAACCATTTGAAAAAATTCCAAGAAATCAGAAATACCAGACACTTAAAAATCCAGTATCTCAAATTGGAAACAAGTAACAGCAGATCACATTTAAAATCATCTCAGAAACTACAGTTCCCTTAGAAAAACTAGAAGACTTTGGATTTCAAAATCAAACATATAATGGGACAGTAGTATTAAATGTAGACAGGAAGACATCAATACCCTTCCATATGTAGATATTTTACTTGCTGCACTTCCACCATAAAATAGAGTAAGTCTGTTGCATTCATACCACATACACATATTTTTTCCTTCATGAGTCCACATCCTGAGCCTGACGGGCCAAAACTGCCACTGAAGTCAGAACTGGATCCAAGACCTTTCTTTTTTCTGTTTGGCAAATGCACAGAAACATGCATATTCCCAGTTATGTATGTATTCCTTTGTATTATAAGAATTCCCTATTCTCTTAAGCATGGTGTTTTACTGATGTAAAGTGGCCTAACTACATAAATAGATGGGACATGTCACCACATGATGCGTCACTGTGGATATGGGAACAGATGTGCTGTTCAGAAATTTGCGGTTAAAATGTCTGTAATATGTGATTAAAGAAATATTTATTTTTCAAAAGTAAAAGATTTACTCCCCACAAAAATGTTGCTCTGGTAAAGTTCATGTCTTTCAATACCTTATGCTTTTAATAACTATGGTGAATATTGTACTATAAAGCTCCCATTAGTTAAACTGTATTGGGATTGCCATAGTATCTTTCAAAAAATGAAAGCCACCAGAATATATTTCAGACACCTATTTAATCATTTCAGCCTTATAGTTGCCTTTACATAGGAAAATCTGCCTTCGAAAATAAGGCAAACGGAACAAAAACTGTGGAATGGAGTTTAACCAATACACTTACATATCTAAGGAAAATGCAGTGCTTTCCAAAAAAGAAAAAAAATCTGTTTTCAGCATGCAAATCTTTCTGCAAGATCTAAGCAACATAACCCAAAAGAGTTTTCACACCAATTTTCTTTAATACTCCAAAGCAATATTATTTCATCCATTGACTGTAACTGAAAAAATCATTTGGTGTTAAAGAGTGATAGAGTTATAGAGTCTAAAACTTTGAGTTATTGAAAATAAACGGATGACTGCCATGAATTTTATAAATAGTGAACTCATGCTTATTAAGAAAAAAAATGCAGTCCTTGCTTACTGATATGTTTGGGTTTTTTTTACTCATAAATAATATTGTTACATAATTGTGTTTAAGGATTGAGCAAATAGTGGCTTATCTAACCACAATTTCTTTTGGAAATAGGTGAAAGGACAAAACTAGAAGGGGAAGGAAGATAAAAGCAGGGATGTCTTTTTTTTTTTTTAATGGAGAAAGAATATTTATCAGGCCCTAAGTGATTATAAACAAAATTATTGTTGTTTTTTTATTCAACGTTATTAATACCTTACTCTCAGTTCTTGTAGCTGCTTTGCACAGAAATATCAAAATACAGATACTTGGTTTCTGACAACAGGGGTAAAGAAATGTGACCAAGCCATGCTGGCAAATATTGCGTTCCAAGTTTGACAAGGCCTAATGTAAAATAGTTATTGAGATTTATGATTCAGAGTGTTGTGCCCTAGCATTGTTGGAAACCAAAAGAGTTTTCATGTCCTTTGCCACAATGCCTGTTAAGTCCTGAACAATGGAATTGTCTTGCTTGGCAGACGGAATAGACAATCTGAGTTGTCTTTGCTCAGGAATGAAATTGAATATTTCTTGCTGTGAAGAGTTTTCCATTTACTCCGTTGTTCAGACTGCATTGATTCAGACAAATTGATTGTCTCTGTGGTAACAGAATCATGCCAAGGGATGACAAAAGTTAAGTCATCTGTGACTAAGATTCAGTTTTTAACACTGAATTTCCGGAGGCACTCAGATGAACTTCTGGAGACGTAACTACTGAAACACAGAGGGTACCCAGTGAAATTCTTTTTAGGACTGGCTACGAACTGGGATTAATTTTCTTTTTATAACTTCGAATTTTTGTCATGTGGATTTAATTTATGAACCCATATGTAGGTTAATTCCTGGATATGGATTCTCTCTTCAAGATCCAAACTCTCATTTACACATAGCCAAATATTGGTTAAATGACCTAAGCTTTGCACTTAGTCAGGCAAGGTATTCTGCAAAGACTGTCTTTGAATTCATTACCTCCACAGATCAGCATTATAAGCATTGACCAGTAAAGCTCAATCCACTCTTAACCAAAAGTTGAATGTAGTCTTCATTTACAGTGTGTTTTTTCTGTATTTTCTTGCTAATATACTTTATATAAGGATACTTATGGAAATATATTGTAAAATAAACAATAAATTTGTTTCATCCTGTAAATTTATTTACAAACAATTTAGGTTGCCTAGATACAGATTTTGTTTACAAGAAGCACACCCTAGATATGTTTCCATTGAGGAAGCAGGTCTCAGGTTAGTGAATGTAAGCTTTCAGTAGGCATATTTTTATTAGTTACCTTCTGTGGATCACTTGTGGTCCAGGGGATTTCCCCAGGGACCCTAGGCTATAGTTTAAAAACCACTTATTTTAGGAACTGAGGGGTCGTGCCAGCCAATAATTTAAAAAGACTTTGAGAGGATAGCATTAGTTTTCTGGTCAAAGAACATCGTATCTTTCCTTAGGAAGAAAGAAGAGGAAGGACAGCACTGTCTGGAAATACCTGTTATGCACAGTAATACTGAACATCAACATTAAACTTTTATTATATGTCTGGTGTCAGATCGGTGGGGTGTTCTGGTGGGATGCTACGACTTCTCGATCCGACTCCCAACAGAAAGTCGCTCGGCAGGCACTGCATTCACACACACACACATACACACACGCTCCGGATAGCTTCTTCGACAAGCTGACAGTAAAGAGGCAGGAAGGGTCTTTGCATGGAATTCCACGGCACAGGTTTATTTGAGCCCCATGCGTGAAGGGGACCAGGAATCAAAGACGTTGAAAGATGAAGGTTTTCAATCTGTATATGGGGGCGGGGAAAGCATCAGGGACAGGGACAGTACATAGGCGGGATTAGGGTACAGGAGCCAGGGGGAAAATTTGAGGGAGTGGCAGGGAACAAGGTCTAGTGGGAGAGTGGGGAAGGGAGAATTTTCTAATGAAGGAGCAGATAAGGTATAAGGTGGCAGGGAGACCAGCTGGGGAAGCAGAACTGGGATACATTTCCATAACAGAACAGGGCATCCTAGGGGAGGCCTTTTTAGTCACTTTAACCTGGGGAGCTCTCTCGGGGTCTGTCCCTTTAGGGGACTTGCTCATTCCCTGATTGGGACATCCACTGGCTCCCACAGTCTGGGGCTGAGCACTGATAATTTATATTTAGAATTTTTTTTGTTTGTATTATGTTTTAACCAATAGAATAATTTTTCCTCCTCTGACTAGAAAAAAAGATAATCTAACTCAAAATACAGAAAAAAATAGAAATTATGTTAAATCTTGGAATCTGAAAACCAGAAAATAACTGGAGTTCCAGGAAAAAACATAAATATTGGAGAAAATCACACATCTAGACCTCAGGCCAATAATTTAACATATCGTTTTCACCATTCATCCAGCTTTTACTGGGCATAATTAGAACTACTGGAAAATTTAAGAACAACATAGAACAGAAACACTTAGTTTTTCTTTACCTAGTGAAAACATATCATCAAAGTTCTCTGTAAATAGACTTTAAAAAATTCACTAGCACAAAAATAGATAACGCACAGAAACTTTTGGAAAACTTAAGTATTACTGCAAAATTCTGAGAACCTTGTGGATGACTTTTCCGTGTGAAAAATCAGAGATGAGAGCTTTGCAAGGGAAGAAATGAACTTTTGAAAAGTAACTAAATGTCTTCAGCAGTTTCTGTGAGTTAGTCTAAAAAAAAGTCTGAATGAGTAGTAATTTCTTCTAATCTTCAGTGCATCTCAGAGCAGGGTTTTTTAAACTATTTCATTTGAGCAACAGTCTAACCTTTCCAGAAATCCCCGTGTAACATATTTTGCAGAGTTGTCACTTTTTGTCTTTTATAGCTAAAAATTAAGTTAAATTTTGGGCATGTATTTATTTTTTTACATCATTGTGTTTGTTGACTTGCCTGCTTCCTGAGTATAAATGTGTGACTTTGTCATTTCCCAGAAAACTTCTGACATATTGAGAATCCAGAAATTGTTCACAGATCATTTAACAAAGATGATCCTGGAAGAATTATCAAAAAAAAAAAAAAAAAGAAAAAAAGAAATTATCTGTGCCAGTAACCCTTCTTTCTGTGCTGACACACAGCTAAAGAAGGAAACAAACAGTCCAGTTTAACCTGTCAGCATCTCTTTTTTCAAGTTCATTCTCATTCCTGGAGAGGCTAAGCAGTAGATTTTGGGAAGACAGCAATACAGATTAACTAAAGAAATTTTTTGATCCTTTGTTAATTAAAATAATTAAATTATTATTATGTGGAGAAAGTTAACAGTGTGCTAAGGATTAAATTGTTTCAGACGCAAAGGAGACTTCAGCCATAAGCTTAAAAACACTGCAAAGGAATCAGAAGTCTACAGTTCCTTTATTAGATGTGAAAGAGAAAAGAAATTGAAAGATGCTATTTCTCTGCTAAACATTGATTAAAGATCACCTGCCAATAAGACTAATACTCCAGAAGTGCCTAGAAAATGATGGGGTTGAGCATGTAGTCACTTTTGTACCTTTTTCCAGTTCTGCAGTTTATAGGTTATTAAAATGGTTAAAACACATACAGAACACAGTAGCAGTTAGCACATGATAATTTTGGTTATTCTACCAAGGTTCTGAAAAACCTGTGTAGCTTTCAGAAAAAGAGATAACTTATGTGAAAAGAAAACCCCTCAGGCTTTTACAGCTAGAAGTAAAGATTTTTACCATATAACTGTAATCAAGTCATATAAAAGTTAACCAATGCAATTCTGAAGTTAGGCTTCTAATTTTAATAATCAAAACATATGAAATTAGGAAACTAAATTGTGTTATGGCCTTGAATTTGTGATATAATAATTCAAAGCAGCTTTATATGGCCTGACATCCTTTGCTTTGCTTCAGTGAGAAATTTTACCCTGTTCAAAAAAAATTTAGTCCATATGTTTCAAGGTCCATAGACATTAAAATGCAACCTGGTGTGTAAGTGATTTCTTTCCTTCAAGGTGCCAGAATGAAACAGACCTGCCTCTTCCCACATGGACCATTAAGACAGCGATGTCAGCATCCTCAGGATGCAGTTTTTATCTTTAACTGCTCATTAAATTAATGCGTGTTCCTGGGAAACTCAAACTCTGCTGACCTCTTTAAGCCTTTGTTCAGATTATAATCACTAAACTAAATTCATTCATTCAGGAAAAATAGCATGTGACATACCAGAATAATTACAATTAACCAACACAGCATTAATTTGGATTATCTAAGACCGAAATGAATGATCAGTCTCTGGTGCCGAAATTCTCATCAAATAAAAGTGAAGTATAGATGAATAATGGATAAGAAAAGGACATTACAATTAACTAATGAACACTAGATGAACAGAAAAATATGTTTGGTATGTGAAACAGCAAATCGTTCATTTGGGAAAATGGATGTTTGAGGATGAATATTCTCAAACAAAAACACTGCCTGGGCCTTGTTGGAACACCTCATGTCTAAAGCAATGATTTACCTTATCCCTTCTCTAAAATATTTTTCAGTACAATTATACTCTATTCTAGCTAATAAACTCTTTATTTAGTCTCATAATATCCTGTATTGAGGTATCTCTGAAAGAATTGTGGAGAGGAGATTTGTCATGTGGACAACTTTAATTCTGGCAATTTTACACTAAAATACTTTTTTCCTGTTAGAAGATCTGGTACGCCAGGCACAAGGTATAGTTTTCTCCTGTGCTTGGAGAAGGTGGCAACTGTGAAAAAGCAAGTTCATATTTTCAGACAATCTATGGAAAAAAAGGGATTGTATACAATAATAGTACTTGATCCTTTTGCATATACTGAGTTGCTTATATTTCTGTCTGTGTAAATGCTCTCCCATCAAGATCGTAATACAAAAAGTGAACCTCAGCTTCCTTCAGAAGTTCATGTGGTTTCCTTATTCAAAAACATGCCACTTTGGCTTTAGGTAACTCCTCTGGCTTTAGGTAACTCCTCTGTTTAGCAATTGTTTATTTTACTTCTGAATTTATAATGCTAAGAATTCATTACGGAAAAGAAATTTTGCTGGAGTCATTACCATCAGTTTTTGAATACTGCTAGCACTGACTCCTGCTAACTATGCATGGCTTATTTATGTTTATAAACTGCTTGTAAGTATTCTTATCATTCCCTTGAGTTAAAAAATCCAATTAAACCAAGTAGCCTGAAGTTGTTACCTAAAAGGTTTGCTCAAAAAGGATATTCATCTCTTCTCAAGCAAAGAAATGCATCACAACTGATGCAGTTGCACTCTATGGGTCAAGACAAGGACAGCCACTGTGGGAATAGGTGAAACATAGGGGTTTTTTTTGGACACTTAAAGATACAGATTTTAAATAAAAGCTAGCTTTGCCAAAATTAACTAGAATAGAGAAAAGACACAAAACTTAGCTGGAGTTAATTAAAGAAATTAATGATTAGTTAAGGAAGTTAAGTACAGAATAGGCTTTGATTATCTGATGTTTGTTCAGCTGTGCCTATAATAGGTAATTAATAATCTTTGAAGGAGAAATTCAAAGGAAGGCTTAGACAGATATTAATTCTTCCATTTGCAACTTATTCAAAAGTAGTAAAGGAGGGAACTGGGAATCTTCCAAGGTCAAATGTATTGTCAAAAACCAGGGAGGCAAGAAGGTCAAAGCGAGGAAGACAAGCCTTTACTTCATCAGAACAGCCCGCTCCTCACTTTTACGACCACCGACTCAATTTATTGTAGGAGTTGCGCATGCTTAATGACTTTTTGCTAATTTCCATATGGAGCGGGGAATGGGAGGTGTCTATGCTAAATATGCTTTATCGTTATAGATAAATAGGTTCTGTATTGTATTGTAATCTCGAAGCTGTATGTTTGGGAAAGATCCCTGCAGCTTCCCGGCGCTGATTAAACGTACACTTTCTAACCCTAACGAGTTAGAGAGTCTTTGTCCGTCTCAGGTGGATATCGACATTAGATCTATATCCATATTTTAATAAATCATAGGCAGACATATCTTCTTTGGAGCATGGAGATCTGCCCTCTGGGACTATATTTGGTCATGCAGGACAGAGGTGGTGTGTGAATGGGAGGCATCATCAGTTTTTGCCCCCAGCAGAGCATAGCTACTGAAGTATGTATTTATAAGGCATCCAAGTACGATTTGAACGAGCTGTACTCCAGGTCATATGTCCAGGGCAGGGGGAAGACCACACTGTGAAACACTCATGTTTTGTGAATAGTCTGTAGAAGAAAACAAATCCATAAAGAACTTGCATGAGACAGGCTAACCTTGTATATATGACTTGGCTGCCTAGCAGCCAAAAGCAGCAAGTTTGGAATTAAATAGCATAAGAAACTACAAGAGACTGACTACTTAACAAATAATTTTCAAATTAAAGATTCAAATCAGTTTGAATTGTGTAAATACTTGCAAAGGAGATTTACTTCAATTTGGCTCTTCAGTGCTGCCAGGCTCTTGCTTGCAAAGTCCTCATCCTGACTCCTTGTAGTAACCAAGGAAGGGTAGCATTTTCAGGAAAAAAACATAATTGACATTTACTGAATTACAGGTATCCATGTGATATACAGGTATACAGGTGATGTGCTCTCAACACTCACTCTCTGCTTTATTATGGTTTAAAAATGCTACAACCATGCACTAAGTTCTCACTAGGGCTGTGCTAACCTTTGTAGGGGTACAGTGCTAAGAAAGCTGAAGAATTCAGCCAGTCTATCTTTAGACTGCCATAATAGGAGAGGATGTCTAACTTTCAAACCCGTATTATTCAAAATGCAATGAAAATAGGTATAAATATAATTATATCAGCCCTTGGAAGCAGTACTTTTTGATAGCTTAAATGAAGACAACAGGCATGCTGTATGGTGCACCTCCTCAGTGCTGAATCAGCTTTTATCAGTTTTTGTTTAAAAAAACAGACCAGGTGCCAGTTACTGGAGACAGACGTCATTGGGGTCTTTAGTTTAGTAGGGTACAAATATACCCTAAAATTAAAACCCAGTGCTCTATTTGTTTCTGCTGTTCATGAAGCCGTCAGTAAACTCGCAACAACATGGTCTCTCTAGTAAATGTTCCAATGTCAGCTGCTCCTGTGGCCAACTTTAACCTACTGTGAATGGGTTTCATTTAGTTTCTCCATCCTCTGTATACAGTAGGCTGGCTATCCAGGAACCATATTTTATTTTCAGCTTCAGTTTCTTTTCCACTGAAAATAAAAAACAAAAATGTATTCATCCTTCTGGGTTCCAGTCCTAACATGCTCTAAAATAATATAATATTTTTGCGTTTATATAATATCAACCAGAGGGCTCTTCAGGATCTAATACAGAGGTACTGCTTTACACTTCTCTGAAGAACAGCCAGTAAATTGAAAACCAAGAACTGTTTAATTGGGCACAGTAATCCTATACAATAGTTCCACTCATTGCATCTCACACTTGAGGGAGGACTATGAAATCTTAAAACAAATGAGTTGTATGGAAAAATACTGTATCCTAGGGAGGTGCTAAATCTACAGCGTTATGAATAAAGGGAAAGTGCTGTGGTATCAACATGCACAAAGTAATTCAAGTTCATACCTCAGAGTCCTTCCCTGTGACCCTCATTCCTGTTGGTTTCCTCGTTTGAGTATTCAACATTTAGGCATTTCTTGACTTTTCCTTTTCTGGGACAGTTTCTTTCAAGTTTACATAGCCAGGTCTCTGTATCCTGTTTTATGTAGGGCTGGTTCCTGCCTCCTAACTCTCTGTTTGAGCTAGCAAGAATTAGTATTTACATAAAGCATTCTGTTCCTTACAGTTTTAAGAGAGCTATGTTCTCATATGTTCTCATAGCAGATCTCATGCTTGCCTCAGCTTATGAAAAATAAACACAGAATTAGAATAATACTTTGAGGGAGCTGGGGTACAAAATAGAGTACTATCTTTTTCACTGTAAAGTCTGTCTCAAGTGGCAGCTACAAATAACAGGCTCTGATATATGAAGATACACAACAAATGGAAAATAACATCACATCTCTAGCACAGATGTGCACAACTCCCACATTTTGTTGTGGTTTTACCTCAGTTCTACCATAACTATTTTATCTTTTCAACAAAAACAACAGTGAACTTCAGTTTGTGTCCACACCTTGCACCACACCCTAAACAGCAGAAGGTCTTCTTAGTGCCTATGGGAACTGTCTTAACAAATCAAAGAAACAGTAAATACTGTTTCACTACATGGTCTCTGGTGTTTACAGAAAGATACCTCGTGGACAGGATCATGTGTCAGCAGGCAATGAGCTGTGACAAGCTGGCACGAGGAGAGGTGCATGGGGTCACATTAGTATTGAGGGGGTGAGACCTGGGATGACTGAGGAAAACTCTTCACCGGGCAGGGTTGTGTCTAAAGTTGCTAGGGATACCTTCTGCTATCACTGACTCCTCACCTGTGGACTTGTTCATTGCCATCCTTGCCCTTTTGTGGCCCAAAAGGCAGAGGAGGGAAAGACAGAGGAACAGACATTGCAGCTGCCAGGCCAAATGCAAATCTTTTATGGCTATAAGCCACAGTGACAGAAATCTCTGCTGGGTGCATGACAGGATAAGCAGGATCTAAGAATAAGGAGACAGATTGTTGCTGTTGTGGAAGCACTTTGCAGCCATGCACACACCACAAAGGGAAAGCAAGGTTTAGGAAGAAAAGGTGTTCCTAATACTGGAAGAACACTCCTGACAGAGATAGTGAAATACGGTCATGGCAGCAAATCCAGTGTCAGGGAAGTACAAACAACCCCTTCTTAGTCTTCTTAGTGATTAACACATGTATCTGAAAGATTAGACGCCTTTGTATTGATCCTTAATAACTGTTTTCCCCTGGCTATGACAAAAAGTGCTCTCAGCTGCAGAAACATGAGTGCAAGTCATACCTGTCCAATACCATAGAAAGCCACAGATTCTTTAATGATTCAAAGAACACAATGCTGCCTGCAATCACTTAAACCACTTCCTGCAGCTCCCTCTTACCCTCAAGTGTACGTAAAGGTGACATGTTTTCCATGTGCTTCTGACTCATGTTACCTCTTGTCTCCAAAACCTTATCCTCTATATTTATATTCAGTTTCATCCTTGCATAAAAAAGCCTCTTGCATTGTACCTTGTCACCAACAGTCACAGATCCCACTGTCCATTGAGAAATATACTGGAAAAAGGAGTTAATTCAGACAATCAGGTGCATACCTGGTAAAACACTAAGAAACATAAAACCACGTGACTGATTTAGACAAGCTGTATCTGAAATTGTATTGCCAGGGAGAGAGCAATGATGAAGATGAGCGGCTCCAAATCTCATGAAAATTTAATTAAGTGCATTTTTCCCCTACACACTAATATCACGATGCTGATTGACTTTGTCAAGATTTAAACAAGTGGTTTCAGGCTTTTTTTTGCCTGTCAAAGAGTAGTACAACAGGCATTTGTTGGCCTAATTTTACAAGACTAAATGCACATTGCTGTGCATTGTCATTTGATAGTTTTGATGGCTAAGAACTACAGCAAGATCCTGTAGGCAAACCCCATCCTTACCTCTTGTTGATGTGAGATAGATGAGAACAATAATACGTGTTTCAACAGAATAAAGAAAGTCTGGCATAAAGGGCTCAATTAAAAATAGCTTTGATTGCATAAAAAAGTCGAGTCTGAAGATTTTGTTCAAAACAATTTTGACTTGCTTTACATAAATCTAAGGCTTCTCTGCAGCAGTTTAGAGTTATAAATATTTTTGGTTTCCTTCTGTTCAGTAATGTCATCTATTGATACCGCTGTTATGAGAGGCAAGGGGAAGAAAAATGCAGTTTATTTAGATGCAACCTGAAAATTAAGCTGAGAAAAAGTTCTGGCAAAATCTCAGATGAAAACTGATAAATCGAAACAACAGTAAAACATTTTCCCCAATAATTTTTATTAAAACTTGCATATCTAACTGTCAAAATGAAATTTATATGGTAAAAATGTTGGAAATTTTATTTTCTAACTTTTGATTCCAGAAAGAAATCAAAGTTTATTTAACCACATATATTACTGTGAAAATGATGACTGTCCCTTTCAGACCCTTCTGATAGGATAATAAACAACGACCTAACTTGGTGAAAAACTTTGTTTACCAAGCCAGCTTGCACG
Organism: Rhagologus leucostigma; assembly: GCA_013397725.1. Taxonomy (NCBI): domain Eukaryota; kingdom Metazoa; phylum Chordata; class Aves; order Passeriformes; genus Rhagologus; species Rhagologus leucostigma. Next base: position 2,099,123 of record VZTD01001193.1, on the reverse strand, counting down.
TATGTTTGGCAATGGCCATGGCTAAGAAAATGAATGACACACCAAGTATTCTGGGAAGATAGCATAAGAAAAAGTTCTGAGATCTTGCAGAATTGTCTTTTTGACTTCATTCCAATTGACTCACAAAAAAATTTTAAGTAGAAATAGTCTACATTTTCCAGCTGAATTTCCTCATGCCTTTTTCTTCCATCACTGTACTAGTTTGAAAGCAAACTAGCGAGAGACTCCAAATACTCCAAATACTCCAGAAATACAATTTAATAGGAAAAATAAAAATAAATGCAATAGTATAAAAAAAACAACCCACTGACAGATCTGGAATACAACCTGACCCCCTGACGGTCAGGGGGGTTAGTAGCAGTCCGATTAAACAGTGGCTGCAGTCCTCCTGGAGTGATGGTTCTGCTGAAGCAGTGATTCTGTAGAAAAGGTCTGGTCTTCCCTTGAAGGTCCAGTGGCGGTGTGGAAGGGTCTGGTCTTCCTCTGGGAATCCAGTGGAAAAGGCTGCTTGTGCTGTTCCAAACCCCAGATTATATCCAGGTGGGAATGCTTGGCTCCTTCCCCCTGGGAGGTGCCTCTCACAATGAGATGGTGAGTCACGAGGCATTGATGGGCCCATTAACAGGAGATAGTCCAGGAGCGAGTTATCTGTGAGTCATGCGGCAAGGCATTGATGGGCCCATTAACAGGAGACAGTCTGGAGGGAGGAGGCAGGGAACATTGCTACACCTGGTTTCAACAGCTCATGAGGATGGTAATAGAATACACTGTAACCCAGGACAATCACAAAATATTTTGTCCTACATCTTGGACAGGTAGTTTTCATTTTAATTCCTAATGTTAACTTAAATCTCTACACCACAAAATATTAAATCACTTTTGATTGCCTTTTCGCTTTTGTTCATTTTGAATGATAGTTGAAAGAGGCCTAGTTCAATGGAACCTGGAACAAATGCCAATTCTTTGGTGTATTTTTATTTTAATGTGATTCATTCTTCTTCATTTTTTATTAATCTATTTCTATTACATTTATGAAAAAAATTGTAGGGAAATGCGATGAAGTTTTATGATGCATTTATTTGTCTATATTTTAACTTTAAAATAATTTTTATAAAATATCTCAGTTATGAAAATCTCATCTCATTATGGAAAACTTTATTTTGAACTGCGTTTTCATAATTTCTAGGAAGAAACTCTTAGGCAGAATAGCATTGAGAGAGCTGCTAAGTCTTTGGAAATAGATCTTGTGACTTCAGATTTAATTTTTTACAGGATGCCTAATGGCTGCTGCTGTAGATAAAGTGAAGTAAAAAAAAAAAATCTTTGTAATGCTTGCCAGTATTCAGTGTGTCTCCAGGAGATAAAAAAAAAAATATTTTTTTACCTGAGGAAAATTTTAACAATTTGAAGGTTAATGCTAGAGCTCTGCTAAATTCTCTTTCATTTCCTATTGATGTATCTGAGATTAAATTTTTGTGGCTAAAGGGATAATGAAATTTGCAACAGGAACATTAGGTTGGACGTATAATATTGGGACAGCAAAAACTTATGCAGAGGACTAGAGTGTAGAGAAACTGAAATACCAATGAAACTTAAAATTAGATTTTTAAAAAGTGTTTTTATACTTTTTTTAGGATACATGTAAAAAATTGGCTAACCTGAAGTGCTCAGTATTTTAACTGCATCTATAAATGTAATCCTCAAAAAAGGTTCCCTGCAATTCTGGTCATCGGTTAAAATTCAGAATCATTGCTTGGAAGAAGAAATGGACTCCATAGTCTTGCTTTTTAAATGAATGCCCCACTCACTATGCAACTCACTCCTCTCTTACTTAATTTTGACAAGAAGAGTGGAGCATCAGCCCAGCTTTGAACAGGTGGACAGTGGTAGGAGTGCTTCACTGAGTGCTGCTGGTGTTAACTGGGTTTTCCTCAGAAGAAATGAATGTCATTCTTTCACACACATCCTGACATAGACCTTATGTGGAGGAAGCCAACAACATGGATGATATTTCTTCTACTTGTGTTTTAGAGAAAGCAGGTGGAAGTGTTTCACTAGGCAAGGAACCCAGCCTTAATCCTGAATGTAATTGTGTCCAAACGACATGCAAATCATTCAGGGTCATCAGGCTGGAGAAGTCTCAGTTTTGGGCCCCAGTTAGGCTTTGCCTTCTGGGAAAACTGCAGAACTGTCCTCTCTTTCCTCATAAGTGGACGGACAGCAGGATGGGGACTGAGGGAGCAAAATGCTTCCTACTATGAGTAAAGATCAGGTCCATGACCACATGAGGAACATGACATATGTAAGTCTAGGAGAACTGATGAGACACATCCCAGAGTACTGAGAGAGCTGGTTAATGTAGTTGCCAAACCACTCTCCATGATATTTGAAAAGTTGTGGCTGTCAAGGAGTTGTGGAGTCCAAGGTGACTGGAAAAAGGGAAACATTGTACCTATCTTTAAAAAGGGTAGAAAGGAGGACCCTGGGAACCACTAACCTGTCAGCCTCACCTCTGTGCCTGGGAAGATCATGGAACAGATCCTCCTAGAAGCTGTGCTAAGGCACAGGGAGGACACAAAGGTGATTTGAGACAGCCAGCATGGTTTCAACAAAAGCAAGTCCTGCCTGACCTACTTGGAGGCCTTATATGACGGAGTGACAACATTACTGAACAAGGAAAGTGACAGATGTCATTTATCTGGACATCTATAGAGCCCTTGAAACACTATCTAACAACATCCTGCTCTCTAAATTGGAGAGAGATGGGATTCAATGGATGGCCTGCAGGGTGGATAAGGAATTGGTTGCAGGGTCACATCCACAGGGTAGCGATCAATTGCTCAGAGTCTCACTGGATGTCAGTCACTAGTGGTGTCCCTCAGGAGTCTGTGTTGGGACCAGTGTTATTTAATATTCTCATTAATGGTGTAGATAAAGGGATCAAGTGCACCCTTGGCAAATTTGCACGACGCGAAGCAGAGTATGGAGGTTGTCACACCTGAGGGATGGGATGCCATCCAGAGGGATGTGGACAAGCTCAAGAAATGGGCCCATGGGAATCCTATGAGTTTTAACAAGGTCACATACAAAATGCTGCACCTGGGTTGGGGCAACCCCTGGTATAAACACAAGCTGGGGGATGAACAGATGGAAAGCAGCTCTGCTGAGAAGGACTTGGGGGTGCTGGTGGGTGACTGGCTGGACATGACCCAGCAATGTACACACAGCCCAGAAAGCCAAATGCATCCTGGATGCCTCAAAAGCAGCGTGGCCAGCAGGGTGAGGGAGGGGATTCTGTCCCTCTGCTCTGCTCTGGTAAGACGCCACCTGGAGTGCTGCATCCAGCTCCGGATGGACATTGACACGAGCTGTTGGAGCAAGTCCAGAGGAGGTACACCAAGGTGACCAGAGGGATGGAGCACCTCTTGTGAGGAAAACAAAGGCTGAGAGAATTTGGTTTGTTAAGGATGGAAAAGAGAAGTCTTTGGGATGACCTAATTGTGGTGTTTCAGTACCTAATGGGGGCCTACAAGAAAGATGGAGAGGGACCTTTTACAAGAGCATGTAATGACAGGGCAAGGGGGAATGGCTTCAAACTGAAAGAGCGTAGATTTAGATTAGATATTAGGAAAAAGTTCTTTAGTGTGAGGTTGGTGAAGCACTGAAACAGGTTGCCCAGAGAACTTGTGGATGCCATATCCCTGGAACTGTTCAAGGCCACCCTGGATGGGGCTCCGAGCAACCTGGTCCAGTGGATGTTGTCCCTGCCCATGGCAGGGGGACTGGAACTGAATGATCTTTAAGGGCCCTTCCAACCCAAGCCATTCTATGATTATATGACTCTATGAACTGCACCATTCTTTTCAGAGTGGGTGCTTCTAGATGTCCTTGCCCACTAGTGCCAAGTCTCCCAGAGTGGGGCTGAGCAGGGAGATGAGCACTGCCCTCAGTCAAAATAACCATTACAGTCAGCACAAGCTGTAGTGGGATAAAAGGATATGGAGTATAAACAGCCTGAACTTAAGATCTCAAGGTAAATTTGCAAGCATTTAGCTGTAAAAATATGTATCTCTTGTAAAATATGACAGTGAGGATCATGGACCTGGCACTTCACACTGTTACCAGAATTTTAACATGCCCACAAACAAAATACACACTAGACGAGATTGGCTTCCTAAGCCAATGAGTACCTGAACAATTCAGTTGTCTATTATAATGCCTCCATGTTTCAAAAGACTAATTTCTGTACATACGGAAAGGAAATCAGCAATTGCGTGGGGAGTTCTTGCATGCGAGGGATAAAGGGAATTAACCTTTGTTTTGTTTTACTTAGTTATCTAGAAACTCCATCGCCCCTTTCCCTCTCCCCTCTTCCCCAGTTTTTGTTCCTTTATTATGCCCCAAGATAACCCCAACCACCTGGTGGCAACCATTTTGATGACTTGCAACCCTCCCTCCCCTTCTGCTCAGGTCATCACATCTAACCCCTCCCCTTCGATCCGTTATCCCCTCCCTGCCACAAACCCCGCCTCCCCTTCCTGGGTCTCCACCCCATCCATCAGTAGCCCCACTCCTGCAAACAAACCCACTCCCAGTTCCCATGACCAGGACTGGAGGTGAGGCTAGTAGCAACCGGAAAGATGCCATCTAAGCAGTCCCAGCAGCAGACAAAAGCAGCTGCAGTGTGAGAACTCAGCTGGCACCGATCTCCAATGTCAACACCAACCAGCAACCTCATCATTTTAAATTTAACTGTTCTGCATTATTTTACCATTTCTCTGTTGTATAAAAATTAGCTGTAAGAGTTCTTGGGACAAGCCCTTCCCTCTTCAATTTAGTAAGAAAGGGGGAAATGTAGTGCTGTCCCCACTCCTTTTCTTACTAAATGTCTGCCCTTCCCCCATTGTTCTCCCTTCCCTGCCCCTAGTCCTGGCTACTCCCTCGGGTTTTCCCTACTGGTTCCGGTACCCCAACTCCGCCCACATACCGCCCCTATGCCCTGAGACCATTAGTCCATGTGCTCTCTCCGCCCTCCTTGTCCCTTTATAAAACCCCAGACTCTCTACTGCTTTGGCTCTCTTTTTCTGGGAAGCTGCATGTCAGCATGTGAATAAGTTATTCTATTGTCCCCGTGTGGAGACTCTTCTTGCGTCGTTTATTGCCACCATGTTGTGGAGCCGACAGCTAGCTCGAGCATGAGCGCGGGGCCGCTCAGAAGGGCTACGAGAAGCAGAACAGCCTCTCTCCCTGAAGCAGCCCCACAGCGCTCTCCGGGAAGGTTTGCAGCTTGCCATACCAACGCAGAAACTACAAACGACAACATTTCCTCGTGTTCGTTTGCTTGTTCCTTGTGAGAAGAAGTTGACCTCCACCTCACTATGAGCTCCTTTCAGGTAGTTGTAGAGACTGATTAGGTCTCTCCTGAGCCTCCTTTTCTCCAGGCTAAACAACCCCAGTTTCCTCAGCTGCTCCTCATAAGAGCTATGCTCCAGACCCTTCACTGGTTTCATTGCTCTTCTCTGGACACACTCCAGCACTTCAATGTTTTTTTTTGTAATGAGGGGACCAAAAACACAGGATGCAAGGTGTGGCCTCACAAATGCTGAGTAGAGGCAACAATCACTTGCCTATTTGCCATGCTGTTTCTGACACAAGCCAAGATGCTCTTGGCCTACTTGGCCACCCAGCTACAGCTGGCTCATGTTCGTGCTGTTGACCAGCACCCCCAGGTGCTTTGCAGTGGGCAGTTTTCCGGCCACTCTGCTCCAAGCCTGTAGTGCTGCATGGGGTTATTGTTGCAACCCAAGTGCAGGACTCAGCACCTGGCCTTTTGGAACCTCATACAATTGACCTCAGCCCACTGATTCAGCTTGTCCAGATTCTTCTGTAGAACATTCCTAGTCTCCAGCAGATTGACGCTCCCATCCAGCTTGATGTCATCTGCAAACTACCCGAGGGTGCCCTCAAGCGCCTCTTCCAGAGCGCTGATATTAGAGAGAGCTGGCCCCAATACTGAGCTCCAGGGAGTACCACCTGTGACCAGCTGCCAGTTGAATGTAACTCCTTTCACCACCACTCTTTGGACTCTGTCTTTGACAGCTTTTACCCAGCCAAAGATATATCTGGTGTACACAAGCCTTTTAGAAGAATTTGGAAATACTCGAATAGAGTGAAGTAATCAGAACAACACGTTATATAGATATCCTGTGTAGATTTCTGCTGCAAAATGAAAACAAAATAACATCATGGATCTTTTATATCGAAGTTTAATTCCATCTCTTTTAGAGGTAAAGCCACCGCATTATTCTGCTAAAACACTCTTTTTTTTGATGTCATATCATCATTACCCTGTAGGAAAGTCTTCCAGTGTCAGATGTGAATACAATATTCATCTGTGCTGTCTATCACTGTGATAGTTGTTTCTGTACTGCAGGAAATGAGAAAGGAAACAATATAAAGTACAGAAAAAATTAATGGATCTTTCAGTCCATAATTATAGGGACTTCAGTGCAGAAATATTTGCTTTTCGTAAGACCTCCTGGGCAGTCTCAATCACGTTCTCATCAATAATTTTAAAGTTCTGTGAAAGGGTACTACATAATAGCCATGGTTTAGATTTTTCAATTTGTATTGCTCTACCTAGATCCTACTTACCTGTACAACAGTAAAAGGCTAATAAAATGAAGCCAACACTGTGACAAAAGTCAACAACAGCAGAAATGTCAAAAGAGTAATCTGAAAAATAAAAATGAAAAAGGCATATACAAGAAATTATAACAGCCAGCTTTTTATTTGTTTTCCAAATTATATTTTCCACTTCATGGTACCATGGTATTATTTCATGCTGTAGCAATAGTTATTGCTATTATTATTTATGTTGTGGTAGGAAGAAGAGAGAAGGAAAAGACGGTAGAATAATACTTGTGTCCTAACACTTGGAGAAAGATGTGGAAAGGAAATCAGAGAAATTACTTCCCTTCCCTTCCCTTCCCTTCCCTTCCTTTTGTTTTCCTCCTACTCTACAAGCTTTCTGTAGAAGGACAAAGACATTTCAAACAAAGGGAAGGATTTCATGCTCCAAGAGATAATTCTTCTGTGATATGTGTATTTTTCAATCAATATTCAGCATTTTCTTACCCTCTGCCTGCCAGGTGGTCTTTCTTTTCTAACCTGTTTAATCATGTATGACAGTTTCTTAGGTGAATACTTTTGCCTTTCCATTGAGGTGCTCTGACTTCGTATTTCAATCTTCATATCTCTTGTAAGCTCTCTCCAGTGATTGATTAAAACAGATATATATTTATGGCCTACATAAATGATAACTTATTATAACATTCTAGAGTGTCTCAAGCATGCAAAACCAAGGGTGAAATTCTGGCCTCACAACAGCAAAACTCTTATAATTTCTGAGGGGCTGACATTTCACCCCAAGGATGAAGAAAAATTATTTATGGCAGCACAGAGGAATATAACTATGAATAATTTGATGAAATTAAGATGGAATAAATTCCTATCAGTGAGATATATTATGTCAAGGATCAGTATATCAAGGGAAGTAATGGAAGATCTATAGATTCAGACATTTTAAACTGGCTTTGAAGAAGGACTAGATAATAATGCAGTGAGAAACTTACTTAATGGATTGCTTCATAAATTCAAACTCACTCCAGTTCTTATAGTTCAAAAGAGCTCTTATTGCTGCCTGCTTATCCCATTTCTGTTAATTTTCCTAATAAAATAAAACTCATAGTCTGCCTGAAGCATTTTTGTACATGTCTGTCTGGAATTAAGCGATCAGATTGAATTCTATTGAGAGAATGGTTTAGGGGGTTAGATATTTAAGACGTACTATTGGCATTGCGGAAAGAGGCAGCTAGATAGAATGAGACAGGACCAATTAATAGCCTTGATAAGAACCTAATAAGACGTCAGGGAATCCATACAGCAGAGAAATTCTGGATGCCAAGTTTCATTTAGTCCATCACCCACAGTTTTGTTTTGTTTTAATTCCTTTGTGTGCTGAATGCTGTGCTGAAACTAACATAATAATAATTAAAAAAGAAGCAACTCAAGAATACAAATTCAGGGTCATGCATTGAAGGTTGCAAATAAGAATTTATGTACTAAACTGGGATCTTCTCCAGTACAAAACATGTAAGACAAGAAAGGGCCAGATGCATCAGTTGTTATGACTATGAGACATCAGTGTGATGTAGAAGGGAAATAACATTTTAGGATATATTATTTAACTTGATTTTAGTAGATAAAGTTCTACCCTTCTTTTGTCAAAAAATGCCAAAAAACTATCAAACCTTTGTTGAGGCCAAGACACTTTTGTGCAACACAATGATTTGAAGTAATTTCTTGTTGCAGATTAAATTTCTTGTTGCATTATTCTACTGAAAACACCTCAGAAGAGTGAGTTCTGCTTATACATATCTCATGAAGGATTTTGTCCTTCAGAAATTTAGGTTTGTTTTGTAGTGCCTTATTCTTTCTTCTGATTCAGACATTAGTCTTTTCTCATCGCCAGCATTTGACAAATCCTTCTGTCAATGAACTACTGAATTTTTTTCCATGTCCCTTCTTTGTTCCAGTTTCAAACATCAGACAACTGTTGTTCTCATTTGGGTTGATTTCTTGCATCTTGTAGTTTCTCAAGGCTGACTTTTTTTGCATGTAATGTTGTCATGGTCCTCATACAAAAAGCGAATGGTGTAGGTTCAACTTCCAGTCTGCAGTATTTCTGTCCTCCCTAATGGCTCCTACTGTTTGAGCATGTCTTTGAAGTGTAAGATTTGCACTACAGAATTTGCAGACTCAACATCAAGAGAATACTGTGAAGTATTTCCTATTTCAGTATTTCTTTTCTGAAAATTATGTCTGGCATGCATACAATGTAGACAAAGGCTGAAAATGGAAGAGGAGGAAGGAAACTGTAATGTAACCAATGCTTGAAAAATCTACAGAAGTCTGGATTTTTTAAGCCCGCACATAGAAAATATGAGATATGTGTTCCTTCACTTCATTGCTGTATTGGTACCTCTGACAACAATAACCACAGAAACCTCAGAAAATAAATGGCAAGTCTAGAATTTCTATGAATAAACTTTGGAAAAAAACCCCAAACTGTGGAGATACGTGTGTGTGTGTGCATATAGTCATGTTGGAAAGATATTTTGATCTTAAAAGGTGTTTTTTTTACTAGACTGTGTCCCTTAACATAAAGGTATGTATGTAAAATTTTAATTGAAAGACAATCTTCATGAAAACTGATATTTCCCTTACAGAGTGAGCCCCCTGATACCTTGATCTTATTAAAGAACTTTAAAATCCAGATGCGGAATATTTTACTTTACTTACTAGAGCAGTGTGTTGAGAATAATTTCCTTCTTTTGCTATATTTTGCATGAAGTAGGCAGTGATTTCAGAATTTCTGTTTTAATAAACTATCAATTCACTAAACCGTTATTATTACTACTACTACTACTATTGCACTAGTGGCCATTGCCTTTGTCTGACTTAACCCAAGTAAAATTCATGTGGGAAGGAAAGATTTTTGCCTGTTTAGGGATTGAAGGATTTTGCTTCTGTTATTAAAAAGTCATTTATACACAGCTTTAAATGTACATATCATTTTACAAATGTGGTGTAGGATACATTCCTTGCCCTGAAGTGCTTATAGTCTCTAAGACAGGAAAAAGATAAATGGAGACCAGACTGAGGAAACCAACTTAGACAGAGTGTGATGTGAGAAATAAGAATAAGGTACATACAAAGGAAAATTTCTTAAGAGAATTGTTCCTTGTGGAAGGCCAGATCTTATGGAAGATGGAGGTGGTGATAAGGATTTGGAGACCAATTCAGTCCACAATCTGAGCAGTGACGCTTACTTCTATCTCAGTAAAAAGGAAAATAGAAGTGGAAAGAGGAGAAGGAGACAGGAGTATAAATTAAAAGGCCTGGAAAGAACACAGGCAGTGAGTGAAAATGATGGACCTTGGGTGTTTGGTCAGGGTCATTTTATGTTGTCTTGTGTCCATGATAACAACACATAGGATTTTTTTGGTTTTTTTCCTGAAAATTAGGTAGGCAAGTGTCACAAGGGTTTTCCAGCTTGACAGTAGAAACTCAAGTGAAAGTGTTCCTTACAATGTCAAAACTGCTTATTTCTTTAGTTGACAATTTATTTCAATCAGTATAACTTAGTTTTTCCAGAAGACACAGAGTCACCACTCTAATCACAAATGTGTGTTTTCCTCCGATCATTGCTGGCTCTGCCTTTAGAATCCATTGCCGAAACTCCTCTTCAAGAAGGCTGAAGCCAGAAAATCAGGGTACAACCTTTCCACCTTCAATCCAAAGATACATGCTAGCAGCTCTTCTAATCCTTGTTCCTGTCAGTCACCCTCTGTGTTTGGGTCCAGAATAAAAACAAGCCTGAAGGATGAAACATGCCAAGAATAATTTATTTTCTCAGTGGCACACTTCGCTTCAATTCTGGTGACATCTTACTCCAAAAATGCCTTGTGCTCATTCTGGAGGCCCCACAGAAGGACTTGGTGAGCTGTGTCCACGTGTGGCATTCAGCTGTGACTGCTGGAGAGGGGTCTGTCTAACGCCAGCACCCAGCAGTGCTCGGAGCACGCTGGGCTGTCTGCTGTCATTGCTACCCAAGCGTTACCCTGCACATCACATACCAGGTGGCTAAAGGCAGGCCCTTATATAGCCCACAAAGCAGTGCTGGCACTTTCTCAGGAGCTGAGAGCCAGAACACAGCTCCTTCCATGAACCACGGCTGGAGGAGAGGCTCCCTAATTTAGACATGTAACTGAAAAGCAGATAGCCTGCTGGCAGGAACACCCTGCTCCTGTGCAAAACAGTCAGACCTATTGTGGCCTTTTCTTCTCCCTGTTTGTAATAACTTGCTGTATGATTAATAAGATGTTATTGCTATACCTATTAGCTTTAGTACAGTTTCATGAACTTATGAATGAGATATTTACTGACAGTGTGGAAGATTTAACATTCCTACATGCCTAATCTGCTAGAAAGTGTTAGATTTAAGCAAAAAAATGTGCTTATTCATGTAACTGGAACATAAGAAGGGTATTTGAAATGTAAGTCTAGACATTTTTTGCAAACTGTTAAAGAAATGTACAAGCAAAAATATTGACCTTGGAATGCGAATGGTCTTTGAAGAAAGTTGACCGGGAAATTATCTCAAGGAACAAAGCTAGTCTGCCTACACAAATACCAATTATTATTTTTTTAACCCGTTCAAGCAATACTTTTTAGCTGCGCTACAAAGTTAAGAATGGTAATCAGGAAAGGAATGTTTACAACTTGTTTTCCTATTTAAATGGATATTTAAGACACTTTGTTTTCCCTTTCATTTTTGGAAGCAATAGTTAAATACAGTGTCCAAAACCATATTCCAGTTTTAATTTTCAGACTCACAACCTATCATATAAAATAAGAACCTGCTCAAAACCTATGAGATTCCATCACTGGTTCTGAATATTTAACTCCTCTGAATCAAGCTTTTTGGGTTTTGTAAAAACACTGTTGCAGAAAACAACAATATTCCCATTTATTTTCTTTCCCATATACCTATTTTAGCTTAATTTTTTAGCTGTCAAAAGCACTTGTTTTTCCAAGAAGCCAAGCTGGGAAACACAGGCTGCTAATTTTATGGGAGCTAATAATAAAGAAATATACATTTTCCAAGTACAGAACCTTTGAAATGTTTTCTTCCCTGGCATCTGACTTGTATTTTCAAATTAACTTTGCCCAGAAAAACTAAATTCTAAAACAAAGAGAAATCATTAGAAAAAAATAGGCATGTAATGTTTAACCTGGCTGTATTTCTCACTAGCAAGTAAATACTATTATAAAGAATTACTGTTTACATAGCTGACTCCAAAATGAAAACAAACCAACTCCTGCAAAACTGGCTGGGAATTAGTTATAGACTGATTACCATGACTTGAAAACACACAGGGCCTGTTTTTTTTCAAAACAATTGGCTTTGAATTAACTTTTTTGTCTCCACTATCAGCTAATATAGCATGGAATTTCTCTAGTTTGCTGTTTAGTTTTTAGCAAAACAAAATGCCTTCAAAAAGGGCAGTATATTAAGGCTTGCAGGATTTGCAGGTCTTCATGCAAACTGCTCGGTTACACAAACTAAGTCACAAACTGGATTCTACTGGCAAATTGGTGGAACTATTTTCTCAGGAGTGACTGTAAAAGCAAATATCACATCCATCCCATCAAGGACACAGTAGGCTTTTCTCAAATCTAATTCTGATGGCAAGACTACTTGAACTGTCTAAAAGATTCAGTTGCTACAGAGTTACAGGCTGTGCTGCGGTACCATAACTTGATCCCTTATCCAGAGACCAATTCTGGGCACACCCAGGCCAAACTGCAGCACTTGAGACAAGCTTCACATTTCATATTACAGTCACAAGGGAGATAAATCTGCAAAGACCTGCCTCCTTACTGTCTGTGATAGGCATAAAAGTCACACATCACTGCTGTTCTAACTTTGGAAAAAACTGAAGCAAGAGAGTGACTCTAAACCAATCACAGTCACGTTGAACTACATACACCGGAGCAGGACAGTTGCTGGCTAGGCAACCCTTGGGAAAGAATATCCCTTTCCAGTACGCATTGCTATCATCTGTAGTCATGATTGCAAAAGCTTATAAATAACAGTGATTAGATAAACTGTAATAACAAATCAAATAATGGATATCTTCAAATTATAAGCTGAATAGTGATTATTTTGTCTACAGTATCCTGAGCTGCATTAGGAAGACTAGTGAAAGCAAGTGGAGGAAAATGATTCTGCCCTTCTTCTCTGAACTGGTAAGGCTACACCCAGAGTGCTGTGTCCACTATCCCAGTACAGGAGAGACATAGACATACTGGAGAAAATTCAGAGACAAGCCACAAATTTGATCAGTGTGCTGGATCTTCTTTTGTATAAGGAGAGGCTGAGGGAACTGGGCCTAGAGAAGTGAAGGCTCAGGAGGGATCTTATCAGTGTGTATAAATACCTGAGGAAAGGTTGAAAAGAAGGTGAAGTCTATTATCAGTGGTGCCCAGTATACCAGAACGAGAGACAGCGGGTGCACACTGAAACAGAAAATTCCACTTAGGTGTAGGAAAACATGTTTTACCTTGAAGTGGTTGAAAACTGTCAAAAGTTTCCCCATAGCTTGTGGAGTCTCCATCCTTGGAGATATCCAAACCATACCTGAACATGGTTCTGTAGATTCAGGAACTGGAATCAATTGGATATAGCTATAAGAATAAATTGAATGCTTCACATAGCACTCCTTGGCACTATAGCTAACAAGTACAGGATAGTCTTTTTCTATTCTATTGAAATCTTAGTATCTCTAGGAGACCAGTCACATTCAAACTATCCATTACTAATGGTCTTGACCCATACAGACCCTTACCATTATTGCAAATTGCTTAGGAGAGTGCCCGTTGGCTCTGATCAAAGGTGGATCCAAGGACACAGCTGTTGTAATCATTTCACAACACAGGCATCTGGAATAAAGGGCTCTGCAAACCAAAAGGACACAGTTATTTAGTGAATATTTTGATTCATGATTTCAAGTCCTCAAAGTCAATGTAAACATTAAGCAAATACAAACATTAAACAAAGTTCTTATCTTTGGGAAGATGTAAGTCAGAAGTAGTCCATGTCTTGCTTGTGGAATACCCAGAGCTCCTTGGAACCAAGACACTGAGAGAAGAATATAAATGGGAGATCCATACCTGCAGATATAATTGAGTTTGCTTTAATGTTTTGTAAAGAATTTCTTCACTGTATTTATTAGCCTTTGGCGTCATGTTGATGTCTTCACTGAATCAGAACTGTCCCAGGATAAAAGGAAAAATTATCCTCTTTTAGTAGGAAAGTACTAGGACTGTTGTTGCTTTTATATCATGCAAGCTTTTCTTTTTCATACAAAGATTCAATAGTTGTCACAGGAAGGTGGAAAATCTGGAAATAACTCCAACACACAAAATCTCTCAAGAATATAAAATGTAGACTGCAGATACTAAATCAAAATGTAGACTGCAGATACTAAATCAAAGCTAAATAGCGGCTGAAATAACAGTGCAGAATTTCCCCCCAGTTTTCTGAAGACAGACCCAGTATAGTTTATAAAGGCACTTCAGGTACATACTAGAGACCCAAAGATGAGCACGGAAAAATGCATACAGAGAGTAGAAAAAGAATGACCAAAAGATTTAAATAATCCAATATTTATCAGCAAATCTAAATTGGGGATTCTTAAATTTTCTGAAACGCAGTCCAAAGTCAGCCATCTACATCTGCTTTAGAATGTGCAGTGACTTATGACTCTAGCTAAGACGTGATGGGAAAGCATACCTGTCTTTCTCCCATCCTAGAGAGGAAAGTTCATTCCTATTCTCATAGTGGTGAAGACAGGGAAGAATGGCCTATATTTATGGACCATAATGAAACCATCACAAACAAAATGCTAAGCTATTGCTATGGGCCACCTCAAAAGAACACAAGGCTACTGAGATCTGTGACCATAGTTTGAAACTTCTTGTTGTACAGAATTGATAGGCTGCAAGAGATCATCAGGTATTGTTCCTGCCCAGAATTAACTCAAAATGAACTTCTAAGGTACTGGCAACTTACCTTTCTTCATTATGTATTTTATATCCTCCTAGGTTCACAAGAGGTTCATCAAAGCTTAGAAAGGGGAATGGGTCAAATGCTAAGCAAATGTGAGAAATAGGTGGGCTATGTATGACACTTAAAGCAGGGAATTTAAGCTTTAAATTTGGTTCATGTGAAACAAAACTGGAACATACTGAAAATGGAAACCACTGTATTTTAGAGGTCTGTGCTGCAGGCACTGTATTTCTGGCATTTTATTAAGTTTACAGTTTAGTTTTCATAAGCTTTTTCGTAGCAACCCAGAGAGTTTAACATTTAAATTAGCTTAACCTGGAGGAAACCACAACTGAATCTAAAGCTGCACATTGGGCATTGCTGTAAGTGTTGCATTTGAAATCTTTATGTGTGAATGCATTCTGATATTACCTGTTCTAGGTATTGAAGACAAAAATTGTATATAAAGTGAAAGTCAGAGTGGATAAACCTGTTTTTTAAATTACGCATACTAGCACTATAATTAATTTCACTTAAGATACTTTTGTTCCAAATGGAAAACCATATATTCCAACAGATTCCTGTGTTACTTTGTGATCTAAATTCCTGTGTGATGCTTTTTGATCTAAACTACTTTGCCAGCATAAAGATGTATAAGAGTATTTGTTCCATGCATTTGCTTCAATTATTTATCCTTTATAGCAGAAAAAAATGGAAGGAAGAAATACATTGCAGCATTGTCTCTTGTATTCTAGCTGTAAACAAGCCATTTTGACACATAAGTTGATCTTGAAATCTCATTATATTTTTTCCTCAAACATATCAATGGCATGCATTAAACTACTTGATGAATCAAGCTTTCAGTGATTCATATGCTCTGATTTTATTCTAAATGAAATAAGCAGTTACCCTAAGTTTTAACCAGGCAGGAATTGTATCCATGTATTCTAAGGACAAGGCCTGAGAAGTTTCTTTTCCCATCCTTTTCCAGGTTAGTCACAGTCATTTGAGGGAAAACAAAATCCTAACAACTTCCCTTCCAACAGCTGTACAGACATTTCCTTCTTCCGTATAATTTTACAGTGACATTTTAAGCATTAGCTACTGGGACCAAAATTTTATTTTGATTTTGTTTCAGCTGTTTTTGCAGTTGTTTCAGTCTCTGTGGGTGCTGCATTCCTAGTTTACTGGGCTGCTTGTGGAATATATGTACAGCTGAGGCACAAAAAAGGAATGTGTGTTTTTATGTTCCGTCTTCCTTTGTAAGCTGCAGAAAAAAGTATCTGCAGAATCCCAAGCATCTAGGAGTGGTTCTTGCTCACCAGCCACACCAGGGCACAAAACTGCTTAAAGTTCCATTGTCTTCAGAAGTCCTCTACAGATACAAGGGGATATTTCCTCATTAGATATAACATTATATTCTAAGTTTACATCAGATTACGTCAAGTGAACCGAAGTTGTGAACTACAGAGCTGGCGATTCAAGGGTGTTATTTTGGACTAATTTTACAGGATGCAAGGCTTTGCAATAAATAACGTCTTTGAAGAGTATGGGATTAACCTAAATTAATCCTATTGGAAACAGTGAGGAAACTGAGATTTTGACGAAGTTTTTCTTTAAGTTTTAGTAATATTGGCATCCCCTGCTGTCTGAAGAAATCAAGACTATTCTAAGAAGCTCTGACCTTTGCTGTTCATATTGTGTTTTGTTTAAGCACACATCCAGGTTTCCTTCCGTCATCCAGCATAACTTTTCCCAAGTTCTTTGAGAATTCTGATCCTTATTTTACTATATTCCTAGAAAACTGTGCTGAGAAATATGCAAGCACAGACAGGCTGTGTCTAGAAAGGCATTTAACTTATGTGGATGGGACCTGTCAGAGAAGGTTTCTCATTCCTTTGGCAAAGCTATTAACAGGAGGAGACTAATACTCTCTATTACAGTGAAGACCACTTCTATTACTAATTTAAATAATGTCTTTTAATAAATGAAGATTTTGAAAGAAAACTTCTTTCACAGAAAGTGGCCAAGGTGGTAACATAGTATTTTTCCGGTATGGCTACCGGCTCACTAGAACCAGAGTTTAGGAAGTTGTGGGTGATAAGAACTGCTCTGCCATGGTTATACAATTGTCACCCAACATGAATAATCTCCCTCTTTCAAAAACTTGCTATCTACTAATGAATGACATAAAATAAATGGCATAAATCTGTTACATATGTTAAAACTCTGTGATTTTTAGTCATCTCATTGGTGGTGTGACTGAAGAGCTGAAAACACTAAACCTCGAAAAGCAAGTTCTCATGAACAGATTGTCTTGCCTTATAGAAATCCAGCTTGATTTTGGGGCAGCTAATGGAAGACATGTTTAGAATGTTATTCTTCCAAACAAAGAGTTAAGAGCGTGTCCCAGTTTGAGACAAATTCAGAGGAATGTCCAAATTTGAACGTCCTCTCTTAGAAGGCAGGTTACAGCCACCCTTCCCCCACCAGGTTCGGGAAAGAAATATTCCTTGGAGGAAAGTGAAAGGGAATAAACTATTTATTTAACAAACATACGGGAAAGAATAAAAATGCTAAATAATAAAACCTCTCGCTGTGGAGAGAAACCTGGGAAGATTTTAAAGTCCTTCTGTGGGTGTGGTCTCTCTCTTCCTCTTCAGAGCTGGGTCAGCATAGGCCCACCTCCGGGCCTCCCAGATGATGTTTTGGTGTTGTTGCACAGTTCCAGAAGAAAAGAAGAAGAAGCCAAAGTCCCAGGGAAAAGAAAATTCAACTCCCTGTCTCTCTCTGGAGAAAACAGAGCTGAGAGCTGGCTGAGAAGCAGGAAGGGTTCTTCTTCTGCTCCTGCCGCTGCAGAAGCAGAACGCAGAGGAGTAGTGACCTTGGAGCACAGAACTGCTTTGAAAAGTTTGTCTGGCTTTTTTTTAAAATTTCTCTCACACCCAGTTTTAAAGGCACAGAAAGGCACAGGATTTAATGTCTGGGTATAGAGTGGAGATAGGGGATACAACATCATGAAGTCACCCCAAGACATTGCGTATATCAGGAAAACGTTTTGAGGGATATTTCTGGGAACCTAAATGTATGCTTCTAAATATCCTCTTCAAAATTGGGTGGAAAATTAATAGGACATTCATTCTATAATAGATTGTGATTTGTTTATATTTGTAAACATTAACCTTTTTGAGAAAATAATATATCTTTCATAGGTATCGGATTATAATAAAAATTCAGTTATAATTAAAACAATAATGACACTATAGAGCATATATCATAGACTGTATTTATTTTGTAGTTTCACATTATTTTTTAAATGAATTTGGAGTGATGTATTTAATATAGTCTTGCAAAAAAATTTAATATAGTCTTGCCGGTTTGGCCAAAATCTAGCCCCTAATGTAGCCCCTGAGAGAAAACCAGGTTACAACCACCCTTCCCCCCACAGGGTTCAGGAAAAAAGGAAATTTTTCCTCAAAGGAAAGTGAAAGAGAAAAAACTATTTATTTTAACAAACACACAGGACAAGGATAATGATGCTAAATAATGAATTAACCTGGGAAGATTTCAGAGTCCTTCTGTAGGTGTGGTCTCTCTCCTCCTTGGAGCTGGTCGGTGAGGGTGTGGGCCCACCCCCAGGCCTCGGGGAGAAAATTCTCCTGATGTGTTCTGATGTTGTTGAAACAGTTCAGAAGAGAAGAAGGGAAAAAAAAACAAAGTCCCAGGAAACAAAATTCAGCTCTCCGTCTCATGCCAAGAGGGAAAAAAAACCAGCTGGCTGAAGAAAAAGCAAGCAGGGTGCTTCCTCTGTGCCATCCACAGCCAGACAACTCTGAGGAGTGTAATCTCTGTGTCCTTGAGAAGCTGCTTTGGAAAGTTCGTCTGTTTTTTTTTTTTCAAGCTCAGTTTAAAGGCACAGAAAAGGCACAATATTACTTTTTGGGCATAGAGCATGATAGGGAATACACATGATAGAGTCACCCCAAGACAATATACCAAAAGGTAGCATAATAATGAATAAGAAAATAAACAGAAAAATTTATTATGGTTCTGAATGGTGAGTCAAAAGTCAAGCGTTAATTTACCATAACCATCCAAAGTTCAAATATACTTAACAAGCTTAATGTTTGAGGATTCGAAATCAACAACAAGGAATTATACATGAACTGAACATTTAAATTACAGAAATTTTCATGCTGACTGTGATAGTCTTTTGCATCTTGAGAGCTCCCGAGGGACTCTACTCTGGCTCATACGGTGTCATTAGTTGAAAAAGAGCCTGAGGATAGAGCAAAAATACAGACTGCTTAGTGGAGGAGCAAAATCTTTAAAACATTTCATAGTATCAAATAGACAAATACATCAGAGGAAGCATTAAAATCAAAATATTTAGGAGGTATAAAATAGTGAAAGCACTATGATAACATTGAAATTCTGTTTTTACAATAAGTAAGGAAAACATAATTGACTTAAATATATAAAAATCACCTGATAAAGTGTAACATCAGAGATTAGTGTTTTAAAAAATGCTGTAAAAACAAGTTATCTCACCGAAAGGGAGATTTGTTAAAGGCCAATAGTGTGGTGGTTTTTTCCTAATATTGAACAAAAGCACTGAAGTGTCACTGATATCTGAGCGAGCCAGTAAGATCCTGTCTTTTTCTTGTTAAGACCTGCAACTTTAATGACAGACAGACAGAAATAAAAAGACAGAATTTTATAGAAAGTAATGTGAGAATGGAAACTGGACCATACGGGTAAAGGCAATGCAGAAAGAGTCAAACATTTTTCAGATTATGACTGAAAATTTTAAATTGTAGTGATTGCTGTTATTATAACTTCAGTAGCAATCTTTCTATTCAAGGTAGAGCTCCTTTTAAGACGTGAGGTGATGTTAGAACATGGCAACGCTGGTTGCTCCAGAGGCAGACAGACCAAGGCTGCAGGGAGAGTTCTGCGAATGCAATGAATTTGCCTGTAACACTGGGGAAGAGTTGAACTAAAAGTCAGGTTGCATCTCTCGTATTTCCCATAGTGTTCTCCATCTAGAAGGAGATTCTTCTTTCCTATGGTACATTTTTGATGCTCTTGTCTTCGCAAAATCTAATACAAATAATCTTATGCTGCAGAGATGAAGAATTATTTTTTTTCAAGTTCAGTGTTATGAACACGAACACATGGGTATTTTAAATGTTACAGATAGGCAAATGCCCATAAAAATTGGGGTATATGTTCTTAACTGCAAATATTTGGTGTAAATTGCAACAAACTCAGAATTACTCAATTTACACAGAGAATTGCTTCAGACTCTGGCATCCTAAAAACAAAATGACAGGTTGGTCCCTACCTCTTTTCATCTACATCTATCACACTAGCTACTGTGAAGAAAATTAACTCTAGCACAGCCAAAAACAGCACAGTTATTTTGAATGAATCCATTCATTGGCTTGAATGATATTTGTCCATTCTCAAGAAATAGAAATATCACTTATTTCAGTTACATCTTATTTTAAAGTTAATTCAAAGTGGCTGTATGGGATCTGACCCTGCTGCCCAGCATAATGGAAAAAAATACTTTCAGTTACTTGAAAGCTGGTGTTCCCAACTGATGGATTTGCAAAGTGAGTTTCTGGCAGGAGATTTTAATATCAAAATGCAAACACATTTTGCTTCCATTAAAAGTTTGTTGGAAATCCCTCTCTTTGACCAGTTTTCCTTCCTTTGCTGTGGAAAGGCCTTTCTCGATATAGTCTTGTCTCTTATCTCTGCAAAATATGATACCTGGAATTTTTACTAAAATTTCTGTTCCTATCAGAGCCTCTTTGTTTCCTGTGGCAGTTATGGTATAAAGTAGCTGTGGTTCCAATAATTTCTACTGCCCAGACTTCCTTCTCAGATTAAGGGCAAAACGCATCAATTGCAATGCCCTAACTGCTCTGATTAAAGAAGATCTAGTTTTTTCATCCTCAAAGGTATCAAAACAAAAAGACATCAACACACAAAGTATGAGAGACCAGGTAGTCTTTTTTTTCTGAAAAAAGAAACTTGCAAATAAAATCAGTTCTAATCTCAGGTATTTTTAATAATCTAATCAGAAAAACAGCAATACATGTGAAATGGGAATACGTGTAACACGTATTCATCCCACAGGATGTCATACCAAGTCAGCTATATGTATGGCTGTCTTTGATAAAATTTCACTTTTTGTGCAAGAACAATGCAGACAACCTAAATTCTCTGGACTTCAAATGAAGTATTCAAAGGGAATTGATTAAAGTAGTGAAATTGGGGATTAGTATGAAAACTGCAAAAATTACTTTGAATCATCTATAACGTGCATTTGAAAAAGTTCAAATGGGGTACTAAGATATTTTCAAACTATTTTCAGCAGAGTGGGTCAATATGAATGTTGGTATGCAAAGCATAAGAGACAGACATCTAGAGTTCTGATCACTGACACTCAGAAAAATGAGCCTGGGTTTAAACAGGTGCAGAGAGGAAATCCATTATCAGGATCATGCGATTCCTTGGCCTGAAATAAGAAAGACACAGACAAAGAAGTAGACAAAAAATATTACAGAAAGTAACTTATACCCATTCAGGTACAGTAAATGTAAAGAGAGTATGTGGACGATCACTTAAAAAGATCCCATTTTTGAGAGAAATGGCAACATGAGTAGATTCCTGGATCATTGCAACAAACTTTGTCCTGCTGTCAGCCCTTGTTGGGTTACTGATCCATAACCAAAAGAAACACACGATACATCAGAATGTAGAAGAAGACTATCTCCTTAGCTGAAATATTTGGTGGCACTGGTAGGTGACACTGAGCTTCCCATGACAGAATCATACATCAAGTTTGTATGGCTCAAGTTGAAGCAATAAAGATAAATAGGCTCTCTGTGTCTAATTGTTGTTAGCTCCAGTGAGACTAAACTATACCTGTCATTGAATTATTACCATCTCTGCCTGGAAGCTGAAAAGTAGACACTTATGCTGATTATTGCAGAGAGGCGTATTATTATTAGGCTTTTAAACAGAATGCTTAATCTATCATTCAAAATGTTTCTTAGCTATTGAAATCCTTATGCAATGAACCATCAAATGTTATCTACCAGTATGGGAGCTGTGAATAAGCTTGTAACTAAAAAAAAAAAAGGAAACTTCCTAGGTTCTGCACATTAGCTTCAATATCTGTGGGCATCGGTTTATTTTAGAGTAAAAACAGCATGATGCCTGCAGGCATTATCAGAGAAGACCTCTGAAAAATAGTGAGAGAAACTCTCTTGTAACACAGATCTTACCTCACACCTTTACATGGATCGGATATGGTCCTCAGTCCTGGTCCTTGAAGCAAGAACTTGCTGTGTCCAAGGGCTTCTTGGCACATCAAGGCACATGTGCTGTTTGATACTTCTGTTAAGCAAAGATTCTTCAATGCTTGATACAGTAAAATACTTAACCATAAATGCATTTTTTTATGTTAAACCTTAATATGGTATATTCACTTATTATCTAAGGGTAGCACAATTTTAAAATGCCAGAATGGCTACTACCGTGCTATTTATTGTTTTTCTCCTTCCAAAACATTATTAGTATTGCTTCTGAGTTTAAGTTTAGAAGCCTTATGTGAAGTGCATCCTGTTATTTGTGTAGATAGTATAATCCTTGTGACTAGAATATAGCAAGGTTCACCATTCCCAATAGGAAACTGAGGCCAGGAGCATAGAGTATTTTTACCTGACTCATCTTTTTAACTATCCACTTTAATATGTATTTTCAGGACAAATAAATCCAGTCAAATGACTAAAGTATAAAGTAAGTATAGGGTGGCTTTTTAAAGGATCTTAAGTATTAATAGGGAAAATGGGCCAAGGAGCTGAGGGAAGATTCATTAGCAGACATTGAATGGCACTTGATATCATGTGATGTGATCTATCAGCTCAACATTCTAGACATCAACAAATGACTATAGAGCACAGTTTGCAGACTTCCAGCCAGTCTGGGCCTTAACACAGACCAGAGCACATGACTGAGAAGCACTTCACATACCTTCTCAATTCCCAGAACTGATAGATAAATTGGTGTCAAATGGCATGAGAATGAGCCTTCATCAGCTGAGGAGTGGGTCACCATAGTTTGACTTGAAAGAATTCTGAATATATGTATTCTGCAGTCTATAGAGACTATAGGTGTTGTACATTTTCCTTTTATTTTGCCATCTTTCACATAAAAAGAGTTAATTTGAGAAACAGTTATTTATTCCGATGAAGAAGAATAATTTTTTGTTGAGAGCCTCACTAAGACTACTCTACTTACAGCAGCAGGGCAAGTAATTGTCAGCAGTACTGGGTAGCTCGTTTGCAATTTCTGTCCCGTCTTTTGTAATTACAGATATGCCATTAGTTTTCTTTCAAAAGTGTGATAGATATATATATTTATAGTAGTATTGGTTCAGCACTGAGTTCTTAATCAGTTTGTTTCATTTGCATACCTTCTGGTACTTTTTATTTCTTTGCCTGTATAGATGTACCTCAGGCTGAGCTACAGTGCACATATATACAGAAGGAATCTTATTCTAAGAGCAGTTGTCTTCTGCTTTGTATTAATGATATTCCAACTATTGCTGCTAGCTGTAATATTTAGCAAAATTCACAATATCATCCAGAAGGCATAAAAGATTAAAACTGCAAGCCTGTAGATCTTCTAAAACTGGACTAATAGACACTGAATTTATTTACAAAAGGCAGTATAAATTAAATAATTAAAATCGTAGAAATAAACAGTTGCCTGACGACACTTTAGCAAAACTCATTGCGCTTTAGAAAGCACTTAGACATTCAGACCAGACAGCCGACTGCCTCCAAAAGACTGAGTTTTGGAAGATAGCTGGCATTTAGATAGTTGGCAGTATAATTTACATTAGGAGTAAAGTGGAATTTTATGCACAATAAATCATCTTATGAGAAAATTCATAGGTGCAAGAAATCTGCATTAGAAGGGTAGAGGAAGTGATTAAGGTTGCAGGAAAGATGCCTGCAGGGTTTTTCATGAAAAAAAACGCATCAGATCTCAGGAAGAGTGAAAAAACCCACACAGCTCTAATGCAAAGTGCAGTCATATATGCTGAATATATGCTTCCTCCTGTCACCAAAGAAGGTGGGCCACTGACTGTGGAAAAAAAAAGCTTGTGGCTGTTTTCATCCTGCTGTGTCCTCTCTGGAAACACATTAATCACATTTTATTCCTAAGCTCTGGATTTATAGTAATGAAAATGCAGAAGAAAGGAGGTGCAGAAAGAGGAAGGAAAAGCTGAGATCACCAGCTATGCTATATTGTGTTTAGTTGTAAAATGGTTTTAAGATACTGATAATTCCTCAAGAGGCAACAAACACCATTTCATTTAAACTCAGGTCACTTTAAATCCAGAGAACTTGAAGCTTTCTTTTAGCCACAGGAGAAACTTAGGTTCTGTCTTGCACAGTGTGTTATTATCTAATACAATAGTGGGTGCCTAAAATCTTGAATTCTTGGATTTATTATCTTATAAAGAGATAGTGAATATGAATACAGGAAACATAGATGTGTGCACATGTATATGTATGTACATATGTTTAGATAGTAAATACATTGTTCTTTTATTATATTTTTATTTTTATGGGTGTATATGAACCTTTGGCTTTGTCTTATGATGTATAGACTGCAGAGGAGCGAAACCAGTTTTTTTTTAGAGGAGAACTGTATTATGTATAATTTATGAGGTTGTAGTGCTGTTTACAAAGTGAGGCTCTTGACTGATTTTGTCCATAAGAAGCACATTACTATGGAAGCAGATTGGTTTCTTGGTGTTCTATATATTCATAGTGGGCAATGTTTACAAGTATGAAAAAGATCACTGAGACAGTCAAGATGGCCAAGACACATAACTCACAAAAATATTCATTGTCTCAGATACCACTCTATCTGATAGATACTATATTTAAAATCAGGTAATCATTATGTATTCCTTTCATCAACATGTTCTTTTCTTGCAAATCTAGCTACAGGTAGTTAAATCACAATTCAGAATGAGTTTGCGTGATAAATACTTAGAAGAAAAATTCCTGTTGTCCCTTTCCACTTTTTCAGTGTTAGGCTGCAAGGACAATGCAAGATGCAACAGCTGAATTTCATAGCTGTTAAAAGGATACATAAAGAAAGTATGAGTGGGAAACTATAACCCTAGAGGAGTCTGAACTTCAGAATTCTATAAAACTTCATAGCTATAAACTGATTTGTACAAGCTAAGTCTCAGACACTGATGGCAACTTACTAACAACTGCTGCACTTTGGGAGAGAATATATGACCTAGCACATGCCCAAGTTATAGGAATTCTTTAATTCCGGTCTCTGTCTTGAAAAACCAATTTATTTATTGAAGTTCCTTCAATTTTCATCTCTATAAAATGAGAGTACTGGTTGGAACAGTTGGGCCCTATTAAGTATACATAAGGCCTAAGTAAGGCGTAAGTATACGTAAGGTGACACTGTGCAATGATGACCCCACTTCTCATATTCCAACACTAGTTAATAGTCATGAAAAAGCAGTGCTGTGCTGCTGTCTGTATCCTGTTCCCTCACCACCAGTCTCCTCAGAACTGCAATGTGCCGTTATAAACATTAGGGGGATCTAAAGTCTTGAAACAAATTCTAACTGTTCTGGTGCTGAATTTTACATGTTAAGGGACATAATTTTTTTCTCTCAAGGTACATAAGAACCTTAATTATGATGTTTATCTTGTGTAAGGTATGCATGTTCTATTTGAGAAATGTAATTTTCAGTGTATTTTAGCATTTCTTTGAGAAAGTAGAACATTTTGAATTGGAAAACTAGACACAGATTATCTACGCACAAAGACCTTGGAACATTCATCTGAGCATTGAGGGCATTATAAGGTGTTAAGCAGCACTAAGATTTTGGAAGATTGACGAAAGAGATTTTTTCCTTCCAAGCGACCCCTTCAAACATAATGAAGTCCCACTTCTTGGTGGGATGGTTTTTGTAATGCACAAATTGTGTAGTACAGACTCGATGTGTTCAAGAACGTGCTTTGTATTACCTTAGTGCTGAATCTTAGTGTCCTCTTTCCAGTTCTCTGAAAAATTATTGTTATTTTGAAGAATCTCTGCCTTAACTAGACTTAGAACTTGATTCCACCAGATGCTGAAGAGGTAAATTTGCACCCATAAATCTGAACTCTGTGAATGCACTGTATTCTAGCAGGCCCTGAAGGTGATTGTCTAAATCCGCAGGGCTGTTTCTAATCCCTGCCCAAAAGTAGCACTGGAGGATTGGAGGTTTTCAGCATTTGTATTCAGCAACAAAGCATAAACCTGTGTACCCATAAAATTTATGTTGAAAGTCTTACATGTCACTGTATAGAAATACTTTTTCTGTGCTTCTTGAAAATAACCTTTTCTAACTCTTTCAGCATGACCTGTCAATCCTAACATCAGTTATACTTCCTGCTTCTGAGTGCCAGAATCCACTGCTTTTGTGTTGTTTGGCTTGTGGTGAGCCCTCACAAGCAGAAATCTGATGTGAAGTAGATGATCAATGTCTATTCTAAGAAGTCTCCATATTTATTCCAGACAGCTATAACATTGCAGGGGGTTAACAGGCAAGATCATTAATTCCAGAAACTTTGCAATTTTTTCTTGCGCATGATACCATCTCTAAATATAACACCAGATTTGGCTTGAGAAACAGAGGAAAGTTCCAATTTCAATACTTCTAAACTTCTCTGACCACTCAAATATCCAAGAAGTGCTGACCTGTGACATATCCATCAACAACACCTACTATGTGAGAATTAAATGCCTTGCACAAGAAAACATCATCTGCCACCCGGTGTATCTTGTTTAACTGCAGCTCGAGTTGCTTTTGTTCTGTAAACCTTGTTTTAAAACTTACTCTCATAAAGCCAAAGTATGCAAACAAATGTAGTTTAAGGGGCCTCTCTCATGGATTTGAGGCTATTTTTTTTCCTGACTTCATCATTTCTGCAAGGCACATGTTAAAACAGCATGAAATTAAATTAATGTTTTGCCTGATTTTGGCTTCCAAAAACTGATTTCAGTTCATGTAAATGGGCTCCAGCTAGCACAGTGCTAGAAGAATGAAAAACACATTAAAGCCAAACTTGCCCCAAGGTGAAATCTCAATGACAGACTTAAAAATACCCACAGGTTGGGGGTTTTTTTTGTTTGCATTTCTTTTCTGTTTTTTTGTTTAGGAGTTGTTGTTTTGGAGGGTTTTTTTGTGGGTGTTTGTTTTGGTTTTTCTTTAATTGTAAATGTCAAGTTACTCCTACTTCGGAATAGAAACTTCTGTGTGGCCAAACCCGAGACTTCTGGATATAGCTGACATTGATATAACACAATATTGTGCACAATAAAAACATTTCTAGAGTAATAATAAAGTTTTAATAAACAAACACAGTGTAATGTTTTTAACTGGATTTAGTTTGCAGGGTTTTTTGTAAACAAGAAATTATATTTTCTGATCTTTTAACAAGTATTGTAGTAGTGTATTGGTATATTCTGTGACATTTTACTTTTTCAAAATTTTCTGGTAGTTTGTAGGGTAACTACAAGATTGTCACAACAATATCTTAATGCCATCTCTGAAGTCAAGTTTCTGGAACTATGGTTAAATGCTTGATTAGGCAAGGAACCAGTTTTTTGGAAAAAAAATAGAGAAATAGTGGTCACTCAGTGAAAATTTTGATAGCTCTGAAAATTTTAAATAGAGTGGATTAGCTTTATAAAAAGGGACTTAATCTAGTAAGGACATTGCAATTTGACAAACGTGCAATTTTCCACCTCTTTCATGTTTTGCATTAATTTATGAATAAAATTGGAGAAAGTTTTCAAATGTTAGAGAAGGTTGAAAACTTCACTTTGCTTTATTAGAAGAAGTTTTAATTTCATACTGGCAACACTTCTCATTCCAGTCTGTGCTGTTAATTATAACTAAGTTTTCAAAGAGTCTCCTAGCAGTGAGCAGCTAAATATCATGACAAATTATTTCCTTGCATTCATCTTCTAAAATATACTCTCCAAATGGTTTTTACTGGTACAACTGAGGACTTGGTTGAACTAATTTATTTTTCATTTAATATATGTAAATTATATCCTGAAGTTCTACAAGGTGCCAACAGCTCTACTGTTTCAAGGATCTCAAGCAGATTTTAATCAGAGAAAGAGTCAGAAATGTTTAAAATTCATAAAGCCATACACTAAGTAGTTTAGAAAGCAGAGCATTTACACAAGAAAAGTCTTGTAGTGCACAAGACATGATAGCAAACTATGTTTTCTGGAGATACAGACTTAGTTTTTGTATTTAGTCTTTGAAGAAGAATATTTTCTGGGCGAAATTTAAAGAACAATAAAGAAATCATGTCCTATTGTATGTGGAGCACCATTCTTGAATCTTTTCCTTACATTTGTCTCATCCTCTAAGCAGCTTATTTTGTAAAACATTATCATGTTGAAATGAATGTGTTGAAAATGTTAAATAAATGAGCAAGTAAAATTATTTAAATTAAATTATTATTTAAGTTAAGCTGAGCCTATTTTGCTACCTTGTAAAAAATAAAGTGAACTCTATATCCTTTCTCAGCCTGACAACTCACTAAGAGAATTTCCTTCAAATAGTGAGAAAGAGGTGAGAAAAGATTAAGAGTGTGTCTATTTCACAGTGCAGAAGAGAGTAAAGAATCTCCTTTTATTAGGAAATTAACTCAAGTGAAAATCTATGCTACCATGACAATACTGCTTTCAGCACAAAACCTTGGATATCTCAGTGCAGTTCTTCAGTGTCAACATACACTCTACAGCCTCTACAAAAACTGTCTCGATTCCTAGTCTGTTCAACATCTCCTAAGATCTAACTCAATTAAATTCTGTAAGCAGGAAGATTGATTGACTAAAGATCCTGCATCTCCTCTTTGAGTGTCATTCTGTAAAAAACATTGAAAATCCTCACTCACCAATCTGACAAATCAATTAAAATCAGAGCTCTATCAGCCTGTGTTGACAGACATTTATCCATGCAGATGAATGAAGCTGGAATTCAGAAATTCAAGGTGATCAAGCTTCACATAGTCATAAAATCTCAATTCAAACAACTCAAATGTGTTCCTGAAGTTTATACTGAAGTGTAATGATTACAGTGGAACTCTGAACAGAATTCTCTAAAGGAAAAATACATTGAGAAAGACACAGGATATGCAAGACAATGAATGTGATTGATAAGTATAACTGATAGTATATTTGCACTTGTAGAAGACATTTAATATAAAATCTACAATACAAAATAAATGAAATGAAAATTAAATAGGTTAAAATTTGGTTAGCTGGTCAATTAACAAAATTCAATAATAAATCACCACCATATGAGGACTGTTGCTAGTGGACTTCCACACATATCTGATCCTGATTTTTGCTATATTATGTGCTCTTAGTGAGTTAGAGAAACCTACACTAGTTAGTTAGGTGAGAGTTCCACCAATAAAGACATATATATGTAAAATTTGAAAAAACCTCAGAAACAGTTACAACAATAAATACGATAAAATACAATTGCAGGGAAGGATGTAGCTCTGTATGGTGCTATCAGGACATATTTGTGTGATATATTACTTACATTTCTCATATTTCTGGTCTGTATGTTGCTTAAAGTTTGGGGCAAAGGCATTTCCTGCCTCTGTTTCTTCGTATGTTAGAACCACCTTTTATATGAACATAGTGTCAGTGCATAGTTACCAGTGACCAGGGTGCTGTCCTGAAATGGTTTGTACACCTGGGTGCCTGGTTTGCTCCCAGTTGCATACAGAGAGTAAACTGGTACTGACAACATTCATATTTGTAAAAATAAGATGAAACTTTGAAGAAAAAAGCATGTCCCTTGCAAAATCATGCAGGGAATACAATGTATTTCAGGTTTGAAAAGTAGAGAAGGTACATCTGGTAAATGATGAATAATTGTTTTAATGTGAGCTTCGTGTTGTAAGCTTGAAGTTTAGTAGTTTGTAAGCAGGGAAATGTGAGTATCAGAAAATAGAAGCCATTGTACACTATTTAAATTATCTCAGTTTTGTTGTATGGAAACATATTTTGGTCTGACATTCAGACCTTACGGAACAGTGGAGGGAAACTGACAAAAATTCAAGACAGTTAAAAGCATATTTAAGGTCAGGAAGTTTTAGCTTACAGGAGAACACTAAAGACCCAAGAAGTAACTAGATTGTATCTGGAGGAACTGGAATTCTAATAGTAGCACTTTAATATAGTAAATAAATTAATGATTTGTGGCAAACTAGATAACTTGAGGTTAGAGTTAGTAGCACATATATTACAGAAAAAGGATCAGATAAAATGATAACTTCACCAAGAATGAATAAAAATTGATGTCTTTAAAAACCAAGGGTTTGGTGCTGGAGCTGCTGAAAATGTAGAGTGTGGTAAGTGGGACATCAGATGTTATACTCATAATTTCTTCATGTTCTAGAGCCAATGAACACTCTATATTTTTCTACATTTTGACTTTTGGCCTCCTGCATAATATTCATGAGCATAAATCATAATGTTAAAACCAGGTTGTCTTTCTCAAGGTGCACAAGCTGTTTTCCATTAAAGCATAACATTTTATCTTTGGATTTAAAAATTCAAGTTATATTATTTTGTGACAACTGTGAAAGAAACTTAATCACTCTGCTTTCACCTTTGCAAACATGGTTTACACTTTGGAGGGGCAATGATGAATCAAAAAAACAGTCCTGGCAGCAGTTTGAAGATGAGGAAGAGGATTTTTCTTTCTAAGCATTAGGTGGTGCTCATGGGGAATCAATGCCTGTGTACATTACCTCACAGTGTATCAGTTATCAGGGCAAACTATTCTGGCAAAGGGATGGAATAAAATCTCAATAAGCATAAATGAATCCCTAGAAGCTTCCTGATGCAGTTTTCTTTTACACAGAAGTAATTTCCATGGCAACAGAGTCTTCTTCCACGGTAAAATTTCAATATTTACTTTAAAATGTTTGGGAAAACAATTCCATTTCATGTATTTTTGACTTAGATTGCATCACTTTTCATGTTGGGGTACAAACAGCCAAACAAAAAAAAGCCCTGTGAGAAAAAGTTTTGAGTGCCCCAAACTCATTTCAGTCAATAAAGTAAATGCAAAGGTGCTCACAAATTATTAGAAGAAATCTGTCTCAAAAGTCTGTAGACACTTATCATGAAATGTCTTAACACCAGCAAAAGTACCAACAAAAGGAGTTAAAATTGTCTTATGATTAGGTAACAGATATGTGATAGATATGGATATTTTTTTTCTGATTAGATGATCATTGTTCTTCTGATTAGGTTGTTGATGGAGATACTCTTGAAAGAAAAGTTTTAATTTTATCATAATAGCATTATGCAAATTATAATTTGCATAAAAGTTCACAGAAAGCAAATCGATAATTGGAATTAATGAAGGAGGAAAGAAAGAGAAGCTAGCATTAAAACTAGATGCTTCTTTGAAAATTATTATTATATATATATATTAAAAGAAAATTTCACCTAAGGTATTAACTCATGGACCTTTATTTCTGTGTTCATAATTCATATGAAGAGTAGTAGTAGCAGAAAGGAAACAACTGCTACTCCAGTGCCAATCTGACAATTGAAACAATCTATAGAAAGAGTCAGATGAGTTTGAAGCTTTCCAGTAGACAAATGCATTGCTTGTAATATGGTGACAATTAGCATGACACATAAAAAAGAAAGATGGGCTGCATATTAGCAAGTCCGTTCTTATTGACAATGTTACAAAGAGGGGCACTAAGGGATGTCAAGCTATGAGACATCCAGAGTAATATATCAGGGAATGCTACACAGACCACTAGATTTATGTCTTATGACCTCATGGGTCTTTTCACTGTGGAAGAGAAACTCTGTTCTTTTCTTGTGGAAATTTTTAAGGGAAATACTGAGATTGGTGAGAATGAAATATGAACAGAAATGCCTGTGTGTTTAAACACTAGAGAAGGAGAAAAGGGTTAAAAGAAATGGCTTCCATTTGTCACAGAAAACACTATCCCCAGGTCATTGCTTCCAGGATGCTCTTTCCAGCAGTAAAATTGAGGAATGTGTTGCTCACCTGAAGACCAAAAGGCCTGCATTCTGATAAGACATGGGTGACTGATCAGTGGAAGTCCTCCTTCCATACACCAGGAGCATGGCAACCGGACTGCAATGTATCACATGCAGCAATTCTTTTGCTGTTAGCTCACCAGAGAAAAGAGACTGTGACATATACATCAAACATATTCTAAAGAAAAAGAGAAGCAGCAAAATTAATTGAGATTTTTAAAGGCTGAAACTAGCAACTTTTGAGGACCGCCCCATTAAGTCCAAAATTGGTTTGCTGTTGTTCATCAGAAAGGACCCCAGAGATGCGGTGAAGTCTGGATAGCCAAGTGTGCTGTGTCGCCTCTTTTGCACAAGTGATCCTGGCCAGATCACTGGGTTCATGGCACCCTGGTCCTGGTGAGCGTGTGTGTGTATGAGAGGCCGTGAATAATATGAAAAAAATGACTGCGAGGGGCTAAAATCTTGGTGATTTGAGTCAGTAAAAATCTTGTAGATCTTGTAAATAAGTTTCTCCTCCCCCTTCCGTAAGTCTTCTCAGTTAATTTTTCTTGAACTGAAGCAAGATTTTGTCTGGCATTCTTTTCAAGCAGTCCAGGAGCCCGGCTATGCCAGGAAATATGGGTAGTGTGATAGCCTTGGCTGCACTTAAATTGAAAGAAAGAAGCTCATACACATTGGTTTGTTGCTGTTAGAAGAACAAAGAACTTGTGAGAAAAGTGTTTTGCACTTCAGTTTTTCAAAAATGGTCTGAAGCAGTAAAAATCTTATTTTCAATACAAATATGCCTATTTTCTGTGAGACAAGAATGAATAATTGCATTTTATCTTTTTCTCTCTGAACAGATCAAGGTTAAGTGTCCCCTAGAAATGCAAGTAATTCTGAGCAGTGACCATGACATCTTTGGTGCACTTTAATACTTAACGCAAGAGAATAGAGTTCTTAGTAGCCACCAAAAATACAAATAAAAGAAAATTTGCTAATGAAAGGTTTAAAATATGGGATTATCAGAATATCTGCTCACAATTTGAAAGGTACAAGCAATGAGCAGGGAATTTTACAGGGAAGCAGTCTGTGTTTCACAGGACAAAACAAAAGAAAGGCAAAGATAAACTGATTTCCAGGAGGAAAATTCTCAGCTACATAGGTCTTTATGTGATATTAAATACCAAGTTCTGATTTTGACTTCTAATCTAAATGCTTTTTTTCCTCAGCAGTTTTATGGCATTCGTCTACTATTTTTGAGAGATGTCTTTGAAATGTGAATAATAAAGAACGCATTTCTATGGATGTTCTCATTACAAGGTCTCTGCCTCAACCAGTTAATCTTTTATTTTCATACTTTACATGCACATCCTCATCTCATCTCTGTTGAACACAAAGATTTTTTAGAGGGAACAGCAAAGATCATAAGCCCTTCTTGGGAGCAAATACACTTAAAATGCAACAATAAAGGATGCTTTCTCACATAGGATCTAAACATGGAATTCAATTTTTATTTTACAAGCTAAACCTACACCTGTTATGAATCAGAGGTACTGTTAGTCATTCATTGCTGGTTTTTTGATTTCTACCAGCTGACAATTTGGCCCTTAAAGTGTTCTATACAAGCAAGGCTGGTAAATCCACCTACTATTTGGTTTCCCTATTGATTGCATTGCATGGCTCTGCTTTCAATTGTTTACAGTTTTGCCAGACGTTAAATATTTGGTCTGGATTTGCTAATCATCATTCTGTGCTTTACCCTGAGTAATTCTGGCAATGAGGGGAATGTTTATATCTATTTGCCATCAGCTTGAAAATCTAGCCACATGGTGTCACGTTATAAGCATTTGCAAAATTGCAATCCATGAAGCCTTGTTTTATAGTTCATTTAAGCAGTTCAAATCCTACTTGATTCTGCTCAATAAGGATTAAACAAGGCTCTCCCTAAAATGGCAGTTCTGCAAAGTTTTGCCAAGAGTGATTTTAGATAACTTTTCTGAAACTGCAGTTGTCACATGGAGGAAGAAGACACTGTGGAATCCAAACCCCAAAAGTACGAGAGTTACAACCATGATTGCAGTGTACTGAATCAACGCAAGTGTGGAGGACACTGCAAGAACTGAGACTTCAAGTTAGGGAGGTAGACAGAGAGATGAGATATTAACTGAGGAAAACTGAGAACAGGAGACTGGCGGTAGCTGACTGGAAAGTCTGTGCAGAGACAGTGCAGCAGTGGTAAGAAATGTTTGAAATAACTGCAATATAGGAAAGAGCAAGACTCGATGGACAGAGATTTGTTGTACACTCTAGAGAAGAAGTTAAGGATTGGGATTCAGAGGTCCTGAGGGAAGAAAGGGAGAATTGTTGGTGTAACATGGAAGGAAAGAAAAGAATGAAACAAGGAATAACTAAGACTCCTGGAAGGAAAACAAAGTAGACAGTAGAAATAGAATGGGTGGCTGGTCAAGGAGGCCATATTTGGGAGAGGAGAAGATTTTTGCTTACGATGTCATAACAGAATCGTAGAATGGCTTGGAAGGGATATTAAAGATCAACTGGTTCCAACCCCAATTCCATGGGCAGGGTCACCTTCCACTAGATCATACTATAGAAATATTCTTTTAAGAGCAGTACTAAAGTACTAAAGAAATACTTCTAGAAAGGTATCGGTAGAAGTATCCTGTGGTGGGTTGACCTTGGCTGGCTTTAATATGCCCACACAGCTGCTCTCTCATGCCCTCGCATCAACAGGACTTGGGGAGAAAACAGGATGAAAAACCTTGCAGCTCAAAATAATGGCAGGGAATGACTAACCAACTAATGTAATAGGCAAAACAGACTCAAATTGGGGAATAATAATTTAATTTATTGCAAATTAAAATACATTTAGTTGATCAGAAGAAAATAAAAATTAAAGTATCACCTTTCCCTCACCCTTTCTACCCAGGCTTAACTTCACTGTTTCATTCATGTCTCCTCTACCTCCTCCCTGCCCCTCTCCACAGCAGTGTGTGTGAGGAATTGGGGGTAATGGTCTATCCACAACAGATCCCTTTTGGCACCCCTTTCTCCTCATGTTTATCTCCTGCTCATGGGTCCTCTCCATGGGTCCAGTGGTTGCATAATGAGTGGTAAATACAATCACCCTTTTAACTAAGTAGAAATATATTTTAACCTTAAAAAATGTTGTAACTCTCTTTGCAACATATGCACTTAATATAACCACTGCCAGACTCATAACCTCCTCTGTATACATTTAACTAGCTGGATTTGATCACCCTTTTACCTTTCTCTGGATACTTATAACCAGATCATGAAAGTGATTGCTGGAAAATACATTCACTGATGAAGCAAGTTAGTTTTCCCAGAACTAACATGAAATCACAATCCTACAAGAGCCAAATTGCTGGCATAGTCTTCATATTCCATAGAATAATTGTGAAATCCATTCTTGCAACAGTAAATCTGCTTGTCTGTCTAGCCTAAAACAATAGGCCCACACATTCTGGAAAAAAAAGGTGTCACTGTCTTTTTTCGTAGGGCTTTTTACATAGAAAGGCTATTTCCACTTAATTTCTCCATGCTACTAAGATAAAAAAAAAAAAAAATTTCTATTCCAAAAAACCCGGTTCTCAGATATCTGATTTCCAGTGGTAACAGAATTATCAGTATGATCAGTCCTCATTGGATTATATCAATCTTTATTTGGATTAGATTAAAATCTAATAAACTTCCTTAGTTTTGCACACACAATAGTTTAATTTTCCTGAATTTACTGCATTATTTTCTTCAAAACCCTTTCATCCAAACATATTCTCACTATTTACATTAGTTTTATCCATTTTGCTGTAATGCAAACAACTATGGGCAGGATATGCTGGGAGCTGCTCAGCTGGAAAGCAGCTCTGAAAAAGGGAACATGAGGGTTGTGGTGGACCACACCAAACACAAGTCAGCAGTGTGTCCATGCAGCAGAGAAAGGCAGTGGTGTCCTGGGCTGCATCAGGATTGTTACCAGCAGGTCAAGGGAGGTGATTCTGGCCCTATACTCTGATTCTGTCCCCTGATGAGGACACACCTGGAATGCTGTGTCTGGGACTCTGTTCTATGTCTAGTGGATACTAGAGAAAATCCTGTGAAGGGTCCTTAATATCATTAAGGGACAAAAGCATCTCTCCTGTGAAGAACGGCTGAGAGAGCTGGAACTGTTCAGCCTGGAGAAGGGTCCAGGACCTGGTCAACAGATAAGGCAGGCAATTATGAGTACAAAACTGGTCAGTCACACTTAACTGATGAGTGTTGGAATGTGGGAATGTTTATTTTATTATGATAATATGATCAAGAACCTTATCAAATGGTGTGATAAGGAAAAGCAGGAAGCCATAGAGAAAAAAGACACAAACTTGAAAAACATAAGGGAGACAAAGTCAGGAAATAAACCTTGTCAGTCACTCACTAATTGATGGACTATCAAGAACTGCAGGCAAACCAGAACTTTGCTACTGATAGGGATGTAAGCCTGCGCATCCAGGATGTTGGAGCGGGGTTGAGAAATATGGCAACTGATGAGGAAATTTGCAGCGCAAAAGGATGGAGATGAACAGATGGAGAAGAGACAGAAAGGGTTATAAAAGGGGCTGGTTGCATGTAAAAGCAGGGGGGTCTTTGTCTGATGGCCACAGTCTATCCTATCTTTTTATTAAATTCTTTCCTAACTACCTCTCTGCATAATATTACTTTCTCTGCTGTGTATATGTATGTATATGTTCTGCGAGACTGTGTGAGATCTATATGTGCATGTGAGTGACAGCTGGAGTCACACTAGGATGTAGGTATACCTGCTCTTTGGTGCCAGCTGCTGGAGTGAGAATGGGGGGTCTCAGTACCAGTGACTGAAATGAGTGGGGTCTTAAAACTCTACCCACTGGGGAGGGAATGGCATGTGTCCCAATAAACAGCTACTGGGAAGGATCAGAATGAGTGAGGAGAATGAGGGGCTTGGCACTGGTGGCAGCAGCAGGACCACAGGCGCAGTCTGTGTACCTGGTGCCACCTCTGAAGGGGCAGAGGGGCAGCTGAGTGTCTGTATCTTTCCCATTTCAGGTGTGTGTGTGTGTGTGTGTGTGTGTCTGTTATCCTCTAGGAAATCTCAGGCTTGACCAGCCAGATCCCGAGCAGCCCTGGGTCTGAGCAGGGGTATCAAGTGGCTGGAGGGTCCATGCAGATATTTAGGGAGACCTGTGGGTATTGGGTGCCTGTGAGACAAGTGTGCAAGTACCTGATGGTAGTGGGCATCAAGCTGGAGTGGCAAGAGGATCTGGGGACACATGGAGCATGTAAGGGGACTTGATATCCAGGTACTGGTACCAGGAAGACAGAGGGTGTCTGCCAGTACTCTTGCAAATGTGTGTGTGCTTGTAAACCTAACGAGTGTTGTGTGCGCCTGCGCTAGGGAATGCTTGTCTCCACCAGCTGAAAGAAACCAGGGGACTTGACTGTTTGCATTAGTATTTTATGTGGGTTCTGTGTTGGTGTGCTGTTGGAAGCAGAATTGTGTAAGCAGTAATTTAGGGTGCATATTTAACCTTAGTTAGATTTTAGAATTTTGGAGAATAACCCTTTTGGACTTCCAGAAAAAAAATATTATCTGTCTGTTGCTGTTGTGCCCGGGACGGTGAGAAACGACACGACCAAAATCTGGAGAAAATGGCTTATTTAATTAATTATAAATCGGTTTTTATAAGTTGAGTCGCCAGCATGGCAGAAAGTCATTGGACCTCTGACCAACCACCTGTCAGGATGATTGGTCAGTCCACACAACACCCATTTCAAAATATTTGTGTCAGGATATCATAACAATCCTTTGGAAAAACAGCAGGTGTAGAAATAGAGAAATAGTTTACAAAAACCCTTAACAGTATTTTGCATAGTTTCTGTGAGAAACATAAAGTTCTCACAGAATGCAGCAGAAAGCTGAAAATTTCCTCTGCTAAAGCTTTTCAGTGTCCACAATCTGTCAAAACAGAGATTTATTCAAAAGGATATGTTCTATCCACACAAAACCATAAACACCAAGCTGATTGCCTTGTTCCTTCAGCTGTGTTGCCTTTGTATTTTTGGGATCTCAGGATTATTTTCTTACTGAAGGATCCTTCTTATTGAAGTTCAGCAGAAAATCTTGGTTTGTGCCTCGTGTTAAATTTCTTGAATATTGGTAAACATCGCTCTCTAATTGTTCATCATCTGTGCTAGTTTTGTTAAAATATGATTATACCTCCATTCAACAACCAAACAATTGAAGTAAATCAACGTAAAAGAGAAGATATGTATTCTATTCCTGATTTCAGGTACATACAGAAAAAGAAAATGACTCTCCTTTTTACATGGATGCAATTTTTTGATGGACATTTATGCCAGCAAGGGCAAGACTTGCTCGTGTGCAAGTGACTGCATTTTAAAACAAAGGAACTAATTTTCTTAGTGGACAGAGGAAGAAACAAAACTCAGCAATTTGGGATCGCAATGTTTTGGGCAGAACAGTGGAGAAAAAGCAGTGGACAGACCCGACTTCTACAATTAGGGGTGATTTTTCTGGAGTTCTGTCAAGGGAAATATAGCTGTGAATTATAATCTTTTTTATAAATCCAGAATAAGTTCCACTTGTTAAAATCAAGTGAGCATTACAGAGAGTTAAGCAATATTACATAGGTGACCTATTGACAAAAACAAATTAGGCTCAGGAAAAAGCATTTGTTAAATATAAATTAGGGGCTCTCTGAAACAAACTCCATAAAATACAGTAAAGTATGCCTCCACAAGCATAATAGGAAACAAAGGACATACATCATATGTGGCAAAATAATTATGAAATGCAACTTTATCACATGTGGCCAATGTTTCCAATTATTTCTGTAAAATAAAGCCATTTTTTTCCATTAATGATGTTGCAGATAACTCACTCAGAGGATCATTACTGGTAGGAGAGCTCTCCATCTCTTTAATGAGGAGCTCACAGCCCTTGAAATGATAGTGAAGTAATTATAAGATTGACTCAAAAGTGGGAGTGAAAACTTCTGTAGAGACATATACCAAACTAACATGGAATTGAAGAGTTCCCCAGAGAGTGAACAAATGTAGGATGGCCTTAATGTGCTTTCAATTCTTGCTGAATATTTAATTGTAAGTATATGTTGATAAACTGTTGCCAGTTTTTTCATTGGAAAACACATTCTTTTGTCACCCAAGAGAAAAAATTATGAACAAGTACAAATACATGTGTAGAAGTGAAAAGGCTTGCATTTGACAGCAAGATAATAAAAATAATGCATTTCATTTGTTTATTGCAATTTAAGAATCTGAGTGAAGAGACATGTCAGCATACCTTCTGTGATTTAGAATGCTTTTAGATCAGTAGAATAATTCACAGTAACAACCTATTGTTTTAATTAGTTTACTCCCTCTGTGTCTTTACACATAATCCTGGAGTAAAATTCGTAATAGTCTAAGGCATAGAGCAACAGATAAAGCCATGGCAAAGGTTTCACATGAATTTGTTTTCATTTCTGATATTGATATTAAAACAAAAAAAACCACAAAGGGAAACAGAAGACAGTAAATGAAATTGTTGAATAAAATATACTTAATTTATTCAGGAATTACATGAGAGAACAGAAAATATGACGCTGATGTACCATCAAGTCAGGCACATCAGTAAAGAAATGTGCATAAAAGTGTGTCTGAAAGACAGACAGCAGCTTCATTTTTAACTACACATGTATAAACATGCAACAGACAAAACACTTTCCCCACAGCAGTTTGTGACCACATCATATCAGTATTTCTTGACCCCATTAGAGACCACGTTGTAAACATAAGAACATACCTAGTCTTTGCTAATCTAAGAATCTCCACCCTTTTCTGCCATCACACACAGCACTAGCCTTGTATCTTACTGGTTTAGGAAATGGAATTATCACATTTAAGAATGTAAGCTTAGAGACTTTTTTTTATAGAGAGCAATTAAAATCTTAGTGGGAAAAAAATGACATTGGAGTACCTTCATATTCTATATAATAAAGAGGACCAGAGCCTGCCTATGTCCTAATGTAAAATTTTAACAGTATCAGAGCTTCCAAGATGGCCCAAGCTTCATTCAAATGAACTGCCCACATAGTGCAAAGCTCTCATAGCGTTACTCTAAATCAGAGCTGTAATATTGCACTGCGGGAATTAAATGAGGTGAATATCCATTCATTTTTATGAGAATACTGCAGGTGTTAGGTTTGGAAGGTTAAGTTTGAAATAGTATGCTGGTAAGTGATACTGCAATGACTAGACTTTCTGGTCAGCTAAGCAAGACAGCAATAGTAGGGGAGATTTTCCTCTTCAATCAAGAACTTGCAAGCCCAGCAATGCATGCAGGAGCAAAGATAAGTATACAGCCTCATTGTATGTGACCTCTTGGTAGCCTTAAGATGCAGTGCTGAACACTTCACAGCTTGGGCCTAATTTACTGGGAATATTACTAGAAGTTAAAATAGTGTCATGGGAAAGCTGAGGTGTCTGGTCCTTTACAATAAAGACTGCTCTTATAAATCAGTGATAGTATCAGACATCTTATATTGTCATGGATTTAAAAAAATGCAATAAAAAGTATGCTTGAAAGAGTTAATGAGGGAATTCAAGAACAATAAAAGATCACAAGACTAGCCCTTTAGCCCAGCCAAAGAAAATGGTGCTAAATTGTAACCAGATGTTTTTATTTCCTGATTTACAAAGTATTGCAAGCTCAGCACTCTGTGCTAGAAAGGGCAAGATGCAGACTCACATAAACAGAACATTCATTGGATTCACCCAACACTTATAGAACTTTAGACTTCCCAAACTAATTTCATCAGTTCCAATTGATGTATGTCTCAAAACATACTGAGGGAGCTGGCTGAAGAACTCGTCAAGCCACTCTCCATCATTTATCATCAGTCCTAATTAACCATGGAGATCATAGATGGCTGGAGGTTGGCCAATGTGACACCCATCTACAGGAAGGGTCAAAAGGATGATCCAGGGAATTGCAGACCTCTCAGCCTGATCTTGATACTGGGAAGGTTATGGAACAGATTATCTTGAATGCAATCACATGTCACGAACAGTACAACCAGGGAATCAGGCCCAGCTACAGTGGATTTAGGAAAGGAAGGTCCTGCCTGACCAACCTGATCTCCTTTTATGACCAGGAGACCTGCCTAGTCGATGAGGGAAAGGCTGTGGGTGTGTCTACCTGGACTTCAGTAAAGCCTTCGATACTGTCTCCCACAGAGTTCTCCAGGAGCTTGGACAGGTGCACTCTTCATTGAGTTAAAACTGGCTGGATGGCTGAGTCTAGGGAGTGGTGGTGAATTGTGTTACAACCAGCTGGCATCTGGTTACTAGTGGTGTTTCCCAGGCTCAGTATTATGAAGTATTATATATATATAATATACATAATAAATATATAGTATACATTATTATTAAACCAGTTCGGCTTAGTATCTTTCTCAATGATCTGGACCAGAGGGTCAAGTGCACCCCTAGCACGTTTTGCAGATGACTCAAAGCTGGACAAGAGTGCTGATCTGCTGGAGGGTAGGAAGGCTCTACAGAGGGATCTGGACAGGCTGGATTGATAGGCTAAAGCCAAAGGTAAGAGGTTCAATAACACCAAGTGGGTCCACTTTTTTTTTTTTTATTTTTTGTCTTTTCCAACCTTAATGGTTCAATGATTCTAGGATTCTAAGACTCCTGGAAGTGATGACGAATAATTGAAAGCTGTGATGACACAGGTGATCAGATAAATATAGCATAACTTATTTGTTCATTAGTGTTATGTAGTTTTGCATATGCAACTACTTTGTCACATGAAAAACTAAACTGTACTTCAGCCACTGAATGAGAATACCTTTGTACAGTGCAGGTTCCTAGCATCAGACTGGGTAATCTGCTATAGTATCCATTCTCAAACTCCACTGTACTATTTTCAAATGTCTTCTGGTATAAGAACAGAAGTATAGAAGGATTTCAGAAGACAGCTGATAAGAATTTCTTCCAGAGAAGCTGCAAGAGATTGTAAAAAATTTGAGCATTAAAATGTTCCTTAGCTAAACCTTTTCCTTATTTGGAAATTGCACTCAAGATTCTTTGTTTAGTTTTATGGCACGGTGGGTATTTTCTTTCATTTAACTGCTCAGAAGTTAAAAACCATTCCCATTTAAAGAAATTTTTACTCCCATCTTTGTAACCCCACCTTGTTGCCTGCTGGCAGCCTGGATGGACATAAGTCTCCTATATATCCTGAGTCATATTTGATAGGCCTGTGCTTATGCCCTGGCAAACGTGTGGTGTATCTGTAAACATCAGACTCCCACATTATGAACCGTGGTTTGTACTAAAGTCAGGTAGATATCCGATTATAAAGGAAGGTTGGACAACTACAGCTTGATTCAGACATAGATAAACAACTGTTAAGT
Source organism: Rhagologus leucostigma (assembly GCA_013397725.1). Lineage (NCBI taxonomy): Eukaryota > Metazoa > Chordata > Aves > Passeriformes > Rhagologus > Rhagologus leucostigma. Next base: position 2,056,775 of record VZTD01001193.1, on the reverse strand, counting down.
GTGTTAAGGGTGCACTAATTTCCCAGGGCACAACACAATCATCTGCACAATATGTGCCTTCTGATTCCTCAGAAGCTCCAAGTTTTCCAAGATAACTTGATAAGTCTGCCAGATATGGTACAACATTTGCAGGGTATCTATACTATTCTGGAGCACTAACTAGAAACCATGGCATCCTGCATGGATAACATCTCCCGTGGCACTAGAAAGATGTGTAAGCAAATTAATCAAGCCTTTAATTACTATATCTCAGTGGAATATTTAACCGAGCTACTCAGCCCTGTCAAGAGATAAAATTGTTTAGGTCGTGTTCAGAAGCATGTCTGTAAATGGAAACTTTGAAGAAAAAAACAAACAATCCCTTAACAGACATTAGATATCACCTTGGAAGCAGTTCAAGTGAAGTAATATTTCATTCACCTCTAATTTGCTTTTCAAGTTTTTATGAGATCTGATTCTTTAGACCAAAGCATGTGCATTGGCTACACAGAAAGGCATAGGCAGTTTTGCACTGTTAGGCTGCTAGAAATTTGGCTTCCATTTGGCTTCCTTCTGACAAAAGATTATAGTTCTGTGCATATTAAGGAAAAGATCAAGTAAGAAGAAGATATTTATTGAGGGATTAAGGAGCTGATTCAGTCAAAACACTTTTTGGAACTGAATCCGAAACTTCAAATTTGTGCCATCTGCACTGATGTGAATACAACACTGGTATGAAACAAGCCTATTAATTTCATTGTTTAACATCTGTGAAATTGTAACAACTCTTGGTCATTAATCCAGAATAAAAATGTTTTACACACTGGGTAAATAAATCCATTCAGAAACCCATGAGTTTTCCAGTACTTCGAAAAAAAATAGGTTATTTTTGTACACAATAACAAAAGCGGTATTTGGGCAGATTGAAGTCCAGCATCTTATCTTTTTAAATTTCTTTTCTTTACTTAACCTTCAGCGTGGGGAAAAAAATTTAATGTTATTTTCTTATCACATATAAGCAAAAAAATTCCACAGGTATAAAGATTGTTTAGATTCTGACAAAAAAATAATGAAAGCAAAGAATTCCACAGTCTTGAGTAAAGTCTGCCATATGTTCCTTCACACAGCATCTGTCTTCTCAAATTAAAGGCACTTTAGTTAGGAATCTTGAATGCTTCAAAATTAGCATTTTATAATTTAAGATTACCAGTAATCTTGTTTGTTTTGTTCTCCTTGCATTGTTCACCTGAGAGCTATAAATAACAGAACCACCACTTCCATAACTTTTTATAGATGACTTTACACAGCAAATAATCTTGAAATGAACTCTCTTTAATCTATGAAACCAACTGGGTTTTTTGCTTTGTTTTGTTTTGTTTGATTTGGCTAAATTTTTCAAGCAGCTTGAGCAGTATTTACAGATTATGAAAGAATACTTTTAGCAATAATATCTACAGAAGTGCCACTGCAATTTCCTTCAGAGGATCACATTCTTTGCAGCCTAATTGATGCTGAATTTCTACAGTGAAGGGTCTTCCTTTTAGAGAAATTTAGGTTTCTGTTGGATGTCTTTAAAATAAGGACTCTCAGGAAGGGATAAAATATCACTGAAAAAACTATTTTGGAACATCAGTGGGCTGGTTGCACATTTCTTGTCTGCAATTCCACGTAGTATTTAATGAAGGTATACATCTGTGTTATGACACTACGTGCATTGTAACCATAGTTTATTGCAATGGGAAATTCTTCGAATAAAATCATGACTGTGAAGCACCACAATTTTTACTCTAAACTTTTTACACTAAAATTGCAGAACCAACTTATTCCTTCGTTTTGCTGAAACATTTCATCCGCCAAGACCTTTTGCAGCTATATACAAATACAAAGTCTGTGCTTTGTAGCATTAGTCAGAAGCACGAGGAGGTCACAACCTCTCTCTCTTTCTCAGTCCTTCCAGATAATCCCTGTCTGATCAAATGAAATATAAATGTCTATGGTAAAGTACATAAGACAAGACCTAATGGGGCGTAATAAACATTCCTCCTATAAGCAAGTCATTCTATAATTTTGCACTGAAGGTTTTCTTTGTGTCCTCCTCTTGAGCATCCGTCGCAAGATGTTGTCAGAGACAAGCTATAGGATTAGGCATTTCTTAAGTTGCTGTGCACTACGCATTGAAAAAGGAAGTTCTTCATGTAACTAATCCTGCAGTTTTGAATAAATAATCTTTTGGCCATTTTGAATAAATAATCACCATTATTTGACAGTGTATATTGTGACTGCTCGTTTACTGATGAGAAAACTCAAATGTCTGTTGACAGTCAGAGTGCCAGCATCAGCTTCAGACAGTACTCCTGAAATCAAAATTTTAAGCAAACACTTAGGCTGAATTAAAAGCAAATTTAATGCGGTTTTTTATTCTACTACAAGTATTTAGATGATAATAACTGGCTCAAATTTCTGGGTTCCTATCAATTCATTCTGCTAGCTGTAGAACAGGCAAGAAAATTCTAGAATTTAAATACCTTGATATTTAAATACCTTGAAAATCTAGATTTTATACAAATGAGAAATGGAATACCAAAGAAGCAATACCTGTACTTAAAATAAATATAACAAAATTCTCATTTGTTATATGTTTTGCTATCTTTGATCCTAATGTCACTTTAAAATAGTCAGATAGGCATAAATCAAACACGTTTCTGGAAATCAATACTAATTTGGTTATTCTTTTTCCAATGGTTAAAATAATAACAAGCTGCATTTTAGTATTTTTTTAATTCCCAAGGAAAAACTTCTAATAGGATGCATATATCAAGATATGAATAGGCTTTCATCCATCAAAAGCACTCAAAACAAGTCCTGAAAGTAAAAGTTTACAATAGAGCAACTCTAGACATTAAAGGCTACAACCAAGAATTAAATAGAGGGATGATAAAGTCTGCAAGACACTGAGCAGTATAGACTACCCTGATTAAGACAGAGCACATAATTAATCTTTGTGGTGGTCTGTAATTCTTCAAGTAAGATTCAATAAAAAATAATCTCAGAGTATTTACACACCTTCAAAAGATCAGTCTGCAAAAATCCAGAGCTGCTTAAGCAGACTCTTTGTCCATACATTGTAACTGCTGACTGGACTGACTTCCTTGGGACTACAGTATTGTTGCACATTCCCAGGAGTGCAGTGCTTGATAACCTTTTGGAGTTCGGCTCCAGGAATCTGTGGTTTCAAAGGGATAGACTTCATTTTCTGACAAACATCATTTTACGCAACACATGCTTTTTCAGTTCCTCTCCTTTACACTTCCTGTTCCTGGGAACTGATTCCTAACCCAACATCTTGTTCAATTTTTTTTTTCTTTTCCCAAAAAACATAGTATTTAATAATTTCTTGATTGTTGAGTTATGTGATAAAAACTCATCTGCATACCCACAGAGGAGCATAGATACACAATAACGTCTGGGGAGTTCAAACAATCCCCTGCCCTGCATGGCACAGTCACATGAGCCACCATTTCATCATAGGCCCATCTTCACAAACCCAGATGAGAACAGGGACATTGTAGCAGGCAGGGAACCCAAACTAAGACCTCAGAGGAAGTGACATCCTATCTGACCCCCTCCCAGATGTGTCCTGGAAGAGGCTCATCCCCAGTGTACAGGTGTGAAACCCACCAAGATGAGTCAGGGAGAGAGGAGTAGTGGGAATAATTGAGTAGGTTGTATCTAAGCCCAGCTGATGGAGGGATTTATGTACAAACACATAGACAAATTAGCAGTCCTCGATCCCGCTCAGGCAAAGAGGGGAGGAGAATGAAGCCATAAATGCTCTTTGTTTCTATATCAGAGCTCAGTTTCTGTCTTTGTGTACCTTGCTGTGTGTAGATGCATATACGGGATGTATATGTGTGCTGTCTTTGTGTGGCCTCGTTGCTTGTTGGAACTGAGACCATGGAGCTGCAGCAGCCTTGACTGCTGCTGCTACATTCTGCCCTATTCACTAACACTGGCTTTCGGAATCAACCTATTATATCTATTTTTAAAATAATCTATCACTAATCCTTTGAGAGGCTCCTACTGTCATTTGAATTTGGTCGTCACTGTTGAAATCTCACCACTTACAGTCACAAGGTCTGTTTTCTTCCCCAGTCTGCTCTCCCAGAGTTAAGCTCCTTGACTTGCTCTGCTGTTTAACTGGAGTTCTCTCACACAAAGTAGAAACCTCCATGTTTCTTGTACCCTTCTTTTCTTGAAGCTGAAGCAGATGTTTGATGCTCTGATACACCATTTTGGTTGTGATCACAGCCACCTGAGATGAAAATATAAAACTGTATGCAAAGTGACAGAGTGCTGTGGAAGAGAAGGTATAACTAGTGCAGTGGTTTATTCTTTGTACTGCTGAACTAAAAGGCCTGAGCAAAGCTTCTTTCCAAGACTACAGAAAAATTAACTCCTGTGTGGAAAATAACCACAAAAATACTGCATTTAATTAGTGTGTGGGAACCCTTTATGGCAAATATGTTGAGAAGGAATGAAAATTCTCCTCACCATTCAGCAAGCAACTCTTCTGTTTCAACTTTTATAATTAATTGTGACTGAAATTATGTGTTTTATAAGCCCCAGCTCTATTTTATTGGTTGTTACTACTACCGTCCGTGGGTGGATACCTTTCATGGTAAAGGATATATTTTCTGCTTACCTAGAGTTCTATTTCAGCTTTCAGGTGTCCTTGCCATATTGCATTATTTATTCAAGAGAAAAAGATTAAGATTTTCCCTTGAAGAGTTTTAAATAACTTGTTAAAAACTGAGTTATTTTCTTTCTTTCCCTTTATGTTTTTGGCTTCATATTGCTCTTTGTAAGTACTTTGCTCCATAGAGGTTTCTCTGTTATAGATTGAAATTTAATTTTGGTATACACTCTTCCATTCAACCATCACCTTAGGAATTCACATTTATATCACTTATATTGTTATATATTCAATTCTAGGCTTTCTCTTTTCTCTTGAGCCCAATTACCACTGAAAGAAAATATATCTGTTAGGAAGTGGGGCTTTTTGAAAGTGTCCTGTCAGCTATATGGAGAGGGGCCAATCCATTGCAGGTTTTATGTATGTTCAAATAAATACGTGTATGTATGTATATATATTTGTGTATGTGTATGTAAAAGGAATGTAGGAGGGTGCAGAAGAGCGAAAACAGGAATCAGTAAAGATAAATGACAGGAAATAATGTGTATGTTTGTGTGGGAAGAAGAGAATGAGTATGAGGTGGGGGGAGGAAGAGGATAATATTTCAGCCTTTGGTTCCAAAAGTTTCTCCTGAGCAAGCAGATGCTCTTTCTCTTGCTATCAGCAGGGATCTGAGTACATACAATGTGCAGACCTGATCTGACAGATTGGGAAAGAAGCTGAACAGTTGAATAAAGTGATGTTAATGGAGGGGAAAAAGGTCCTTTTATCTTGACTCATAAATCTTGTTCCTTCCTCATCTGTACAGAGCAGCCAGTTTCAGGAGTCCCTTCAGCTGGGCTTGCTGCTTGCAGCTCATGTTACTGTTTCCTCATTAATGCTGGATTTAGAAACATGAAGGTTCCCAGTGTAAAGCACACTTTCCTAATGTACAGCAACTATGCTAGAAATAAATGTTTGTTTACGTGACAGCACGGGAATTTTAATATATACCACAAGCATTCTACAAAATACTCGTATTTAGCAGAATATCCTACTTAATATCCTCAGCATAATAATATCCTAAGTAATATCCTCAGAAAAATTAACCAAGGACTACTACTCTTCATGCCAGAATGAGTGTTTTGTCTTAAAATACTAATAAACTACCAACTTCTGTGCTCTAGGCAGAAATTCACAAAACTATCAAACATTTTTCCTTTGCCTTATTGCTAAGAAAATGAAATTTGGAACACGACTGAAGAAAAATAAAGGCTCAGATTTTTAAGACAAAACAAAAGATGGAAAAATTAGTACTATTCATTTTCGTGCAGTTTTAGCATTATGCATGCACTTTAAACTGAGGGATAGAAGTTGACACTGTACGGGGATAGACATAAAAACCAGAATTTAAGCTGCTGTGAGAATCATAATTAAATTCTCCAAAGCTTATGCAAAGCAGCATGCAGAATTGTAGCAATTTTACCATATGAATATAGAAATAATTATTTTTTTAATAAATAGATTCCAGTCAAATAATACACCAAACTCAGGATTTGGCAGTGAGCTGTTCAAGGTGCAAGTATTGCTACATGGTAAACTGTCAAAACCTAAAATGTGCAGCTGAATCCTCAGTATGGGTGAAAAGCAGTTCCCAAGTTGGGCTGGAATCATGGAGGAGACAATAAGCTTGTGATTATAACATCATCAAAAATGGTGTCAACTATAAAACTTGCTCTAGCAGTGTGTTCTTCATCTGTACCCATCTGTTCTTGGTATTTCACAATCATTCTTATTGCTATGCCAAGACCCCAGAGAGGTAAGAAAATGCTATTCTCACTCTAACTAATGCAACCTCTCCACCATTACTTAGAGTTCCTACCGTGAAGGCAGGAATTTTCTGTGTTTCTGAATCCAGTCTTGTGGCATAAACACTGAAAGGTTTTTTGCAGCCATATGTAAGGCAGCATACAAGGCAAGACCACGATCTACCATCGAAAGACACTCTTAAGAGGTCCTTTGCCCATAGGTGATCACACCTGGGAGCTAGAAGTCAACTGAAAGTCCAGTTAACAAGGTTTTCATGGTAAGAGCTCCAACACTGGCTTTGGAATTGTGCAGTTGTATATCATGCAGATGCAGTAGCACATCATGCAGATGCAGTACCTTCTAATGAAAGCTCCTGTACCTTAATGAAGCTTCTTTGTCTGAGCTGCATTGTATTCCTCCATCCAGAACTAGATAGGAATTCAATTCCACAATATGCCACCAATACTTGCAGAATATTTTTAGTTCTTGCACACAACGTGACTTGTAACTGATTCAGATAATGAATTTTTTTAATAGCTTTCAAAGCAGCATGGGTTGGAGAGATACTCAGATCTCAGCAAAACAGAGATGTATTTTGGCAATTACTGAGACCACATAATGGTTTTTAAATGAAGACTGGTATTTTGGCAGCAGGAAGTTTATATATGAGGTCATGAAAACACATCACAGAATAATGTCTAAACTAACAAACAATCTATCCATTGTAGTAAAAAAGGAACTGAAAGAAAAATCACAAGGTTCAAGGATTCAGTCCTGCAGCCTTCTCAAAGAAGTCATCCCCGAGTCACATCTTTGGGACAAAGTACAAAATAAATGATGTATGAGTGGTTATATAGCAATATATGTTTGGTAAAGAGAGGAAACAACATGTCCCTTGAAAGAATGCCTATGTTTCAGAGAAGGAACAATGCTTTCCTAATGACACATCTGGAGTATTTTGTCCAATTCTGTGCTCCTCAACTCAAGAGAGACATGGAGCTCCTGGAGTGAGTCCAGTGGAGGGCAACAAATATGACTAAGGGGCTGGAGCATCTCTATTATGAGCAAAGGCTATGAGAGCTGGGCCTGTTCAGCCTCAAGAAGAGATGACTGAGGAGTGACCTCATCAATGTCAGTATCTGAAGGGAGGGTGCCAAGAGGCTGGAGCCAGACTCTTCTCCATGGTGCCAGGCAATAGGATAAGAGGCAATGGGCAGAAACTGATGCATGGGGAGTTCCACCTAAATGTGAGGAAGAACTTTCTTACTGTGCAGGTGACCGTGCACTGGAAAAGGTTGCCCAGAGAGATTGTGGAGTCTCCCTCACTGGAGATATTCAATAACCATCTTGACACAGTCCTGTGCCTCGTGCTCTTGGATGACCCTGCTTGAGCAGGGAGGTTGGAACAGATGGCCGACTGTGGTCCCTTCCAACCTTACCTGTTCTTAGATTCTTTGTGGAGATGAACGTGAAAGAAACTGAGATCTGTTTCTCGACTCTTTTCTCATCAGGTTTCTTAGACCCTCCTTCAGGAAAAGTAATTCAGTTACTAAGATGATTGCTTTGTGAAAGGTTGTGTAGAGATACATACCTCACTTTGGACAAGCCAGTAATAGCCCAGAGTAACACTAACCTGCTGATCTCACAAGCAAGAGCCCCAGCCAGACCCCTGTGAACACTAGGGAACAACTCCTCAATATGTCATTTCTTCGGCCCATGCAACTCTCAAAACTTGTTCTAAGATCCTGCAGGTACAAACCTGTTAGTTTAGAAAGCACTGCAAATGAGATAAGGACAAACGTTTCTTATATGAGAGAAGAACATCGCAACAAATACTGTATGACAAGATACTCCACTGACTGCCGAAAGTTTGCAAATCCACTACAGTTTTATTATTCACAACACTTCAGCCTTTCACCACACCTAGTACTGCCTGCTGTGGGAAGAGCTGTTACAATCTAATGGTGTGAAGAACCAAGTGATACTCCATATTTCTACTGACTAGGATGTGAATTTCCCACAGACAGTCTGACATTTCCAGGTGCTGTTCTAAAAGACAACTTCTTTCAGACAGCAGAAGTGTGACTTTCATTGATACACTGACTTGCATTGACACTTCCAAGTTTTAAGGTCATGGCGATTGAAACAGATAGTATTAAATATCTTTTTTTCTGATCTGAGTTAGGGTGTTAGAGATAGACATATGGGCGTTGCACTAGCTTTGATACTCTGTATAAAGTCCCACCATGTGTTCATTAGCCCTCATACACTTCTCTAAATCATTAGTCTACAAGAAGAAACATAAAATGGAGAAAAAACTTCATGCTGTTTTCTAACAGGTTTAATTTTAGTTTCAGCACCTGCAGTTCTTTCAGAAATTTCCTACATTAAAACTGTAAAGCTTTAAATAGGCTTGTAGGAAATGGCTCCTCAGAATCTTAAATGGCTCTGCTCTGGACAGCCATCAATTTGCTTCACTTTGTGAGCACAACTCTCCCCAGCTGTAGGTAGCTTGTATCCAATAACTTCCTCAAGCAAAACAAACAGGCAAAATGAGTTATTTCCTAGGCAAATAAATGGTTTAAGTCTATCTCCTTATCCCACCTCATTTGTGGCTATTTGTTGCATAACGAAATTTCCTATCAAAAATAGTTTTGTTTTCACACAGTGAAAAATGGGAATATCATTCCTCCCAAGTGAGAGACTTCCAGTTTGATTTCAAAATCAATGTAGACCTTGGAATATCCTAGGTGAAACAGAGGTTGAGCTTGATGCTCAAGTTTTGCCTTACACAGTCATAGACACTGGCTCACCTCTCCCTCTTTTTGCTACAGAGCTAATTAAGGAAGCGACAGAAGCAATCTCTGGACTGAAGAAAGAGTAGTTACAAAGAATCTGCTGAAAAGTGTAACAATTCAAAAGCTATGATTTAGGAAATTTGCGGGAAGCACAAGTGTCAGAGGGAAGTTTGTGATGATAAAGGAGGCTGTGGAGGGGTGAAGATGTCAGATAGCACCTCCAGTTTTTCCCCAGTAGCAGGAGGATGAAAGCTGTAGTGGCTCTTTGTCGATGTGAGAATGACACCAGTTCCCTTCTGTCTGCAAAAGCAAGTCTTACGCGAGCACAGTGGAAACAGCGGGTTAATTGCTCTGTTCCAAAATGCAGGGCTGTCAAACACAGACCCCCAAATAGCCTGTTGTGGTTTGAGCTGGCTTAGTGCCAGGCTCCCACAAAATCTGTTATTTTTTATAAGGGGAAATAGGATTATATTGAGGAAAACTGGAAATTTGCAAGCCAAAACAGGCACACGCTTGAGCAATTACAGTATAAAGAAAGTTTTATTAATAATAGAATTAAAGGTAAAAAGAAATAATGAGAAATTAAAGCTAAACTCCCCTGTCTTCCAGCACCCCCCCTCATTTATCCAAGTCGCACAAAGGATAACAAAACATGGCACTGGTCAGTTTTGCAGTTCTTAAAAAATGTCTCTCCAATATTTAGAGGAAAAGAGGGTTTTTTCTCTGCTCTACACGTGTTTTCCAAACTGCCACTAGCACAGACCCGCCCGGAAAACCGCTGCCTTGAAAAAACCATCTCTCCCATGAATCTTGCAGTCTTCCCACAACTGCCAGCATGGGCCACACATGGGGTGTTTCTTTTTCAAGGATAAGCAAATTCCAGCCTGAAAAGCAACGGCTCTCTTCACAAAATCTCTAAAAGTCTGTTACAGCTCTTAGGTGACCTGGCCACCTTTCTTTTTCCACAGGCTGCACACAGAATTCTCATCCCCCCATGTCTTTTTAAATGGATTAAAGAGGAAAGAACAGTTTGTGATATTACAGGTTTTACCACTGCCTGGAGAAAGCATTTTTAAGCTTCGCGCTGGACGCGCTACACCCTCTTTTCCTGCCGCCTCTTCAGCTCCATCTCACATGACTTACTTTTTCTTTTTCTCTGACCTTGAAGTCGCCATGATTTTCTTTGGGCTTTATGTTGGAGAAAAAGCCTCTTTCTCTTTATGCTGCTAGCTGCATGATGTCCTTCTCAGCTCGACTCAGGCTGGGTTGGTTGCAGAAGGCTCCATCAGCTCCCGCCAGATCTGTGAGGGACCACATGAGGAAGGGAGAGGGCGAAGCCCGGCAGTCTTCAAAAAACCACGCCGGGTGGTCTCGGCTATGCAGCAAGCTTATGGTTGTTTCGTAGCTGACCACGGCTCTGAGACGGTTCTCCCGCAGTGACCTGGGGAGGCCCATGCACTGGGGCTGGGGGAAGGGAGAGGCCCAGGCCTGCTCCAAGAGATGGAGCCCAGGGCCCATTCCCCCCCTCATCCCCACAGGAGGGCTGGAAACAAAAGGGTCTTCTTGCTCTTGTGCAGCATTTAAAATATGCAAGATTGTGAGAAGCAACTGGTCTAAAAGTCTGTCCATCAGCTCTGTTCCAACCCACTTCAAGCCCTATGATTTGATTTGTGACCCCTTATATTCTCTTATTACCCCCTCCCAGAGTTTTCCTTTTCAACACACTCATTCTTTCCTAAAGAAACATCCACCCCACTTGATTTTTTCTCCATTGGTTCTTGTTTTGGGACAGCTCTTTGGCATTCTGATATTTTGTCCGTATCTGCTCCCTGAAAAGTCCCTGATACTCCCCTTCAAATCTCTATAAAGTTTGTCTGTACCTCACATAACTCCCCTTAACAACCTGTGCAATCCATCTATTCTTTATGATAAGTAACTTTTTTATTGCCTCATATTGGTGATTTTTACACACAGCAGTTTTCTCATGTCATGCCCAGTACTTTCTCATACCCTGCTCAGCTTGTTTAGCTTTAGGCCAGGGTCTGGTCAGTGACTGATTCATCTATCCCCAGCCTTAACACAAGGGTTCAAAAATATTTTATAAATCCACATTCCACAGAAAACCTTGGAAGAAAAAAGCTTTTTTTTTGTGAAATTTGGACATAGTATACTTCCTATTGCCTTGGATGAGCTGTCAGGCATACACTGTATTGCTTTAAATCCATGCGGTTCTGGTAGTTGTTGTGGGCAAGGATAATTTTTATGTACTGAATATATTTGTTTAATTAACTTAATAAAACCAACTTTTTTTAAAAATTGTTTTGCCAATTGAAACACATTTTTTCATAACACAGTACCAAAGGGTAAGAAGTGAAAAAATAGAAGTTTGGATTTGGGAAGCAGCACAACTTGAAAGATACCATGAACAGCAAACTGTGAAAGATGAATCTATGCATACAAGAGAAAGGATTTTCCTGTCCCACTCTGCCCCACCCTGCCCCACCATCCCCTTTCCTTTCCTTCCCTGCTGTTTGACAAGGGCCCTGCATCTATCCAGTATTTTTTCCAGGCAAAATATGTGCCTTCAGTTCCTGAATGTGCAAGGAGTGTTTCTGAGAGTGTAACAGAAAGAGAGTGTAAAGAAAATGTGAAGTCACCACTTTTGATATGGGGAATAGTGAGAACAAATTATTTGAAACAGTTAACGGGGATCATTATGTAACACCGGCTGTAAAAAGGCAGAGAGATAAAAACAGGGTAAAATCAGCCTTAGCTTTGAGTAACAAACAGCTACTGATAAGCATTTAAACAACAAACAGTATACATAAAAAGAATCGCATTTGCATTACCTACAGTTCCTCAGTGAGGGAATTACAAACTCAGGAACATAGATGGGGAAATAGTTAAGGAGATACATAAATTTTTTGGCTGTTATCTGAACCTGAAACTTCAAAAAAATCCCCAAGCTTCTTCTCAGTAATGTGTGGGTAAGGATTAAATTATATATGTGATTCACTGCCCAATAAAAAACCTGGCAGAGATGGAGAACTTGAAAATCCCTCTTTGGTCTGAATGGCAACTTTTCTTTATAATAATGAACCATTCATCTTCAAGTAATTGAAATAGGAAGCTGGTGAAATAGTGTCCTGTTGTTTTGCTAGATTATCTCAACTAGCACTTAAATGTTATTTTGCTCCTTTGGATCACAGTATCAAACTTCAAATTGTGTAATACAGTTCCCCAGTCACCCTTTGGCAATGCAGAACACTCTGAGAGCCAAAGCTTAACCTGGATAGAATTTTGGACTTATGACAAGATATGTAAATGGATTTTACAAGTCTTAAATTTGTTAGAAAATGCAGTACCTGAGTGCATGTTAAAATCATTCAAACTGTCTTGAAATACTAAAGCAAATAACACATGCAGAATTGTCATTATACATCTGTCCTAGTTTGAAAGCAAACTAGTGAGAGACTCCAAGTCAGAAATACAATTTAATAGGAAAAATAAAATAAATGCAATAGTACAAAAGACAACCCACTGACAGAGTCAGAATACAACCTGACCCCCTGACGGTCAGGGGGGTTGGTAGCAGTCCGATTAAATGGTGGCTGCAGTCCTCCTGGAGTGATGGTCCTGTTGAAGCAGTGATTCTGTAGAAAAGGTCTGGTCTTCCCTTGAAGTTGTGGTGTAGTAGGGTCTGGTCTTCCTCTGAGAATCCAGTGGAAAAGGCTGCTTGTGCTGCTCCAAACCCCAGATTATATCCAGGTGGGAATGCTTGGCTCCTTCCCCCTGGGCGGAGCATTTCACAATGGGATGGTGAGTCACAGGGCAAGGCATTAATGGGCCCATTAACAGGAGATAGTCTAGAGGGAGGAGGCCGCTCATGAGGATGGTAATAGAATACACTGTGACCCAGGACAACATCTTTTTAGTCTTTACCCCATTTTTAAGTCACAGGAAGTGAAATAATTTCATAATTTCAGACAAGCATATTCATAGCCAAGATGCAGATTTTTCAAATTGTGACATAAACTGAAGATAAGGCTTCTTTGTAAAGGGAGGCTAAGTGATAATCTGTAAGTATTCCAGTAGTCTGAAAGCAGTTCTGAAGAGGGAAAAGGAAGGAAATAAGGATAGGACAGCAAAGGAAAACATCCTCAAAATATTTTCTTGATATATGTTCAGTTCAGAAAGAGTTGAATAAAATGGGGTCCTTTGATGATCATAGCAGCCTAAGTGAAGAACTACAGACATCTAATCTGCAAAAGACTTTGTGAGGTCACTAGTTCCATATTCCCTTCAAGCATTTAAGCCTAGAAATTAAGAAAATACTCAGACTGAAATAACAACCTGGGTTCTGAATCGACATAAATATATTTGTGAATGCACTTTGGACTTTCCCATGTGAAATCAATGAGTTGCTACTAGTGCTATGAAAAACAGGCTAAGGAGGACAAGGCTTTAGAGAAGTTATGATTAATTGGTTTGTTAACTGTGTCATATTAAGGCTGTATCAGTAACTTATGTCCCTACTTAAGTACTAGAGAGTTCATTTTGCAGTTATGGTTATATTGGAAAACTCTCTTCCTACACCTCTCAAATGGGTGAAAAACAGGATGGGGACTGTGGGGACAAAATGCTTCCCACTCTAAGTAAAGATCGGGTTTATGACAACGTGAGGAACATGACATATGCAACTTTATGGGACCTGATGAGATGCATCCCAGAGTCCTGAGGAAGTTGGCTAATGTAGTTGCCAAGCCAATCTCTGTGATATTTGAAAAATCATGGTAATCAGGTAAAGCCCCAGGTGACTGGAAATGGGAAACATTGTACCTACCTTAAAAAAGGGTAGAAAGGAGGACCCTGGGAACAACTGACCTGTCAGCCTCACCTCTGTGCCTGGGAAGACCATGGAACAGATCCTCATGGAAGCTGTGCTGAGGCACAGGGAATAAAAGGAGGTGATCTGGGACAGCCAGCAATGCTTCACCAAGGGCAAGTCCTGCCTGAGCAGCCTAGTGGGTTTCTGCAGGAGAGTGACAACATTAGTGAATAATGAAAGGGCTACAGATGTCGTTTATCTGGGCTTCAGTAAAGCCTCATCCGCCATAACATCCCTCTCTCTAAACTGGAGAGAGATGGATTCAACGGGTGTACTGTTAGGTGGGTAAGGAATTGGTTGGGTGGTTGCATCCAGAGCGTAGCGATCAATGGCTCAGAGTCCTGACAGACATCAGTGAGCAACCTGGTGGAAGGTGTCCCTGCCCACAGCAGGGGGGTTGAAACTCTATGATCCTTAAGGTCCCTTCCAGCCCAAGTGACTCTATGATTCCATGATTTTATGATTACATGATCTATCCTTAACATGACAGCAGATAATTCACACAGAAGGGTGGATGATTTGCTATATTTGTTCTTTGCACCCCAGTCTAGGTAGAGGTGAAGCTTTAACTTGCCCTCTAGACAGCAAAATATTTTTGTGAAATTTATAGAAGTTTTGTGGGGGTTTCACTTCAAGGTTAAGAAACCTCAGATGCTTACAGAAGAATATCTATGCGTGCACTGTGTCCAAGCTTCTATATTTATCTGTGGACATGCAGGACTTGAATAAACTGCCCATACACAGGTATTGAGTGTTGTTTTATATATCAAATGGATACTAGCTTCCTCGGTAAATAAAAAGGCTGCAAGGTCTTTTGAGGTCTTGATGCATATCTGCCAAAATCATGCAGATAATTCAAATACTTTGGTAAGTGTTACTAGGTATCTATGCATAGATAACTCACTCAAACCCTTGATAATATTGAAATCTCTATCACTCTGACAAATTTAGTCTGACTTGCTACAGATTTAAAATACACGTTGACTAACAAGATAAACAGGGACCCATATGATTACAGACAGTGAATCCCCCCAGGGGAGCACACTGAGAAATAAATGCATAGCTGATGGAAGAATGAGTTTCTTGAAATCGTAAAACAATTAATCAAGAACAAGGTTGTTAATATTCTTTTCAGTTCATGTGTATCTGCTGCACAAAAACTTTTAAGAACAGATCCTCTCAGAGTAATTTCCAGCAAAACACACCAGTCCACCCCTGTAATCTGATGATGGTAAGGGGAATGAGCATGGGGAAAAGTTTGATTACAAAAGTCAATAGTAATATCTGTTTATTTGTTTTTTGTTGTTTTGCAGAGTGTACAGGAGAAGTGTACTAATATATTTATATATTTATGTAACACTGTCATGGCAGGCAGCCTGAGAACCATGAAGTGGTGGAGAGCTGTTCTAGAAAGAGCTGTTATGAGGTGTGTGGCAAAGTGCAGGAACTTTGCTCAAAAAGAGATAATGGACATGCTTTAATATGTGAATATGTTTCTGAAAGACATGAAACTTTCATATAGCATATTACTGACTTGGAAGGTGAAAAAAAGCTTTTTTTGAGAGGTGTGTCGCTTCCCTCTAATTCAAAAAGTCAGAGACGCAGTATTGAAAGATACAATATCCTATTATGAACTTCTGGCACACTGAAATAGGAGTAATCAGGCAATCACTGTTCCAAACAGCTTACAGACTAGCCATGATATTAAGTATTTTCTGACAGCTTAATGTAAACAACTTGAATCAAGATATGTTTTCGCTAACAGCTATGTCAAGCTCAAGACCGAACTATTTTGCAATGAAAAGACATAAAAACAGGTCAGAGGATAGAAAGGTATGAAGGCTGAGTTGAAATGAGTGTGCAGAGCTCATAGTCCTTGTCAGGGAGGCAAGAGCAGATGCGGACATTGCTTATGTGATTCTCTTTGTTCTACAGTAGAATAAGATTGTTTGTGTCAATCTGTTCATCAGTGAAGACATTTACTTTGTCACAAATGAAACTGCCATGATTTTAGCTTTCTCTTCTAAGTGTGGTCCAGTGGTATTGTAGTAACTTGTCTTCTAGTACAAGGCACAGAGCAAACCCTGTTTCCACTTCATGTTTCACCTTGCTGGTCTCAAAGCACTTTGAGACAAAGGAAAAGAAGCAAAATATTAGAGAATAAAATTTTCATCGCCACTATCTTTTATCTGTCCCCTTTCTATGTAAAATTAGTGTCTGTAGCTGAAATTATGGTTCTCCACAGTATGGATGGATGGACCACATTGTCCTTCCCAGCTCAGTTGGTCAGAGCACTGTGCTGATAACACCAAGCTCCCTGTATGGGCCATTCACTTAGGACCCTTCTGGGTCTCTTCCGACTCAGCCTGTTCTGTGATTCTGTGATTTGTGTATATGTCAAACACTGCACTGGAGAAAACTTTTATTACTTTGTGCTGCTTTGGTAAGAGTCAAGCCTTATTTAGTTTTTCCATTTTTCTTCTCTGTGCCAGTGTCAGCAGAAACACTGAAACCCTCCTGGCTGATCAACATGTTTATTTAACTTGTTTCCAAATAATTTGTTTTAAATAGAAAATTAACACGAAGTAAAGGAAAACGGAATACAAGTTACCGCATCTACCCTAACTTATTACTGGAAAAAATGTTACTGCGGCATAAATTACTATTTTTTCTTCACTGCAAAGAGATTCACTTTGTCCCCATATGCTTTTGAGCTCCATCAAGTAACTAAAAGCTTTTTGCTTTATAGTTTAAATGCTACAAAAAATAGCACAGTAGCTTGAGAAACTGACATCTGTGCTGAAGATGAATGCACAAACACATAAATTTATGAAAACATTCATTTTCTCCTTATTTTCTGGAAAATGTTGGATGAGGAAAAATTTGATCCTTGGGATCCCAGAATGACTGGAACTGGGCAAAAGGGGTACAAAACATCCACAGTGCTGGTTTTCTTTAAACCACCCTTCACAACTCCATAAGTAATAGAACTTGAACCTGGTGACTTTACTCATATGCTAAAAATTAAGGGAGCATATGGAATTTGGAACAATAGCTTATTTGGGAGAAATTTTGGAAGTGAGAGGAAATCTACAAGCTAAGAAGATGGATGTTGCAACTGAATTTTAAGAGGGTCTTGGCTGTAGTTCTTGACATCAGCCTAGCCTCATGAGGCACAGAGGAAGAAACAGCAAGAAGTTAGTATGAGGTCACAGAGGTGTGATGGCATTTTTAAATGCAGAAGCAGGACCAGCACCAGCTGCCTGTTCTGGGAGGAGAAAAAGGGCCTTACAAAACTACTCACACAAGAATTTTCACACCTCTAAAAAAACAAAATGCAAGACTAGAACTGTAAACCTGCAGGCTTCCCAGGTTAAGATGGAAGCTATAGTTAAAAGCAAACGTTTTTTCATTTTAGTATTTTTTTATGTTGATAACTGAGATTTTGTTAGAAGCACTCAATTCTATAATCCTAAGTTTAATAATAAATTAATAAAATTAATTTACTAATAAAAATTAAGGAGGTACTAATTTCTAAAATAGTGTTATATCTATGAAAACAATTTGAAAGAGGAGTTTAGATCCTCTCCCAGAACCTTGGAAAATATTAAATTTGTTTGTAGTGAAAGCAATTCTTTAATGTCAAGAGATGTGCAATACATATAGCTAGCACTAGACTGAAGAATACAGGCATGTAAGAAAGGAATGCTACAGCACTGAGTGTTTAGTCCTGAATCAAATTAATGAAATACCATATCTTTCAGAGGTTTCACTGATTTTCATGTATGAAAAAGCAGTCTTTTCTTTAAATTAATTTTTTGTGTTGTTATTGGCTGGTTAGGCCTGCCCTGTTTTCCAATCCGCCCTGGTAATTTACACCAAAAGAATTAGAAGGGAATCTAGGAACTGCAGTTCCTGGCCAAACCCTCACTGTATCTCAATAACACACAACATTAAACTGGCTGCTAGAACATTTGGCCCTTCTACCCAAAATTGCAAGATGATGTCAAGAATTGTAACACAGAGAGGGAAAAACACTAGCCAATATAAAAACCATTTATGAAAAAAATGTAAGATTGCATTGTACATTGTGTCAAACTGACATGTAGAATCACAGAATACCCTGTGTTGAAAGGGACCCACAAGGATCATCAAAGTCCAGCTCCTGGCCCTGCACAGAACATCCCCAAGAGTCGCACCATGTACCTGACAGCATTGTCCACACACTTCTTGAACACTTCTTGAACTCTGTCAGGCTTGATGCTGTGACCACTTCTCTGGGGAGCCTCTTCCAGTGCCCAAACACACTCTGGGGGAAGAATTTTTATCTAACATCCAACCTAAACCTCTCCTGACACAACTTCAGGCCATTCCCTTGGGTCCTGTCACTGGTCACCAGAGAGGACATCAGGGCCTGCCACTCCGCTTCTCCTCAGGAAGAAGTATCCAAATGTGGAAGTATCCAAATAAAGATGTATCCAAAATGTTGTTTCATTCCCATGAAAAAAAAACCAAAAAACAAAACAAAAAACCAACCAGGATATAAAATTTATCCAATCTTCCATAATCTTTTACAACTAGGATAGTTTAATTTTCTTCATTTTCATGTGAGAAGCTGACAAGGTTGCTGCTGCTCTCCTGTTGATCCTGGTAGCTCTGACATCTACTAACAGAAGGACAACTCTTTGATCCTAGGAGACCCAGGAGATTGTTTCATATGAGCCACAAGGATCAATGCAATAAAAAGAATGGACTCACAATATTTTTAAAGCCTTCTTTCTTTTCAACAATCAGTGGAACACATCTGAAATTGAAAGAATCAGTGGATGCTTCCTGTCTGGCTATACATGTGAGTGTCGTCCCACTGCCTACTTCCAATGTAAGTGAATAAATTATTTACAGGGTCTTTAAAACCAGCACACATTCTAGAAAATGGTCATTTTTCTTTTATTTGGCATGACCGGACTAAATACCTAGAATATTTATTAACATCTTTTTACCTGTTTAATTTCTATAGAAGTCTCTTACAGGTCAGAAAAATGTGCAAGAGCAGAATTGAATCCTATGTTAATCCATCAGTAGTCCAGTCAGTAATGGGATTCCAGTGTGCAGTTAAGATCCCTTCACCAGACTAAAATTTATTTAGGTTCTGCAAGCTACAGTCATGAGTCAGTTTAGGATTTTTTCTTTGCTACAGACTGATTTTTCTCTGTGTCTTTTTCATGGACTGATAATTTCTTCCTGCAGCCGAATGAGTGCCTCGGCTCAAAAATATTCAATGAACAAAAAGAGAACATCTGTAGTAAGCCTCCAGGCATTGAAATATTTGGGTGGAGATAAGTCAGTTGTACATCTGAGCAAGTAATTTCTGCCCTGGCACAGGGATTTGCCTTCCTTTGAACACTGAAAGGAGCTATATGACTTTTAACCTGGACTGAACTTTAAAGAGCTGCTGACGACTACTGGAAAACCTTACAAAATGTTAGACAGAAACAATTCTCCTTGTGTGTCTTATTGTCCCTTCAAATGTATCTTTAAACAGAGCAGTTCAGTCTAAAATATATAACACAGAGTTTTCCAGTCAGAGAAGTAAAATATCAGGCACTTAAATGAGGCATATGTAAACTCTACTAGGAAATGATCATTGTTTTCATTTTTGTATAAGATTCCAAAAAGTCTTTCCTTGCTGATTCAGCCAGCATTAAGTGAGATTTACAGCGTAAAAATATAGCTTGGTTGCCTCAAATCCCTCCTGTTTTATCCCAATACCTTGAAAAGCTTGGCAGCTCAAGAGCTGAGAGCATTGTCTACAAGGATGACTAATATCTATCCCGTTGTTTCATTGTTAATCTTCTTTGTTCTTTATAGTTTGCTTTTTTCATGTTTAGATCATAAAAATCTTGGGCCAAAGGTCATATTTTCACTCTGTATTTGTCTTGATTTAGGCATCTGAACCTCTATTGAAACTACAAAAAAATTACAATTCAAATACGCAATAACCAGAAGCAGAATATAAAAATTTTCACTGAGCAAAAGGTAGAATTAACATGCTTCAAATATGTTGTAAACTTGCTGGCTTTTGTCAGTTTCTAAGCTCTACACACAAGGCTTCCTTTATTTTAACTCTGTATGTCTAAACATTACAGCTGCCTTCAGATCCAGGAGACTAGGATAGAAACCTAATGAGTTGAGCTCTATATTTTTCTTTCTTATGGTGAGGTGCTGATTTAGTCAGGTAAGAGGAAGTTAGAAAAATGATACCATCAATGAGTGTGATACTTGTTCTTCAATCATATTATCTGATTATGCAACTGCACAGATCCGTTTTTTATTTCCTCTCTAAATGTAGATGAGTTTTGCTTAAGCCCTGGTTCTTTTCCTGCTGCGATTTGGGAACCTGCCATGAAATAACGCCTGTGGGGTACACATATATCCCTTAAAAGGTTGAAATAAAAGTTCACTAAAGTAGCTGCACAAAATAGACCTCCACCCATAGGAATGAAATGGTGGGGGATTGGCATAAAAAGTGGGGTTTAATGTCATGCCCCAGCTTCTTTAAAAAGACTCCAAAGCTGTGTTTGCATTTGAATTTCTCCCCATGGAAAGGCACTACTGTAATTTCTTTAAAGACAATCCTAAATTTTCTGGCCTTGATATAAGACCTGTCACAGAATTTCTTTCCCAAAGTAGAGTTACAGATGAGTTACAGATACAGAGTTAGGTTAAAGTTGTTCTGAAAACTTTTTGAAGGAAACTTCAGGTAACATACCCATGGATTTTAAATGTCAAAAAAATTACAGACATTGGGTGTAATGGCATGTAGCAAGAGACTTCATATGTTAATTCATTGCAAGAATTATATCTAACACGTATCTTGAGGTTCATGGCCTATTGCACTAAGATAGAAAAAAAATACTCCTGTGGCAGCTGTAGAAGCTTAGAGCTTTGCAAATAAGGCACTGTCTACATAACAGGGTCATTTTAGCAATCCAGTTTTGTAAATATTTGCCTTAGCCAATAGATACGTTGTGGTGAGTGTATTATGAACTATTAAGTAAGTGTAATTTGGAAAGAAGGAAAGCAATAAAATTTTTAAAGTAATATATTTTCATATAAAGATGTAGAACAATATACTATATTGTACAACACAATACAGTATTGTTTGAAGGATACTGTGTGGTGAGATAATTCAGGAGAAACATGTTGCCTAGACATGCTGGATTATTCATAGGATCTAAACTCTGGCATTTACATTAGAGTTTAACTCTGTGAACTTGACATTCCTTGGTATGGAATACAGACAAATGCAGATGGCCTTAATACTGTAACATAGTACTGTGTGTTAGAATGAGTGATTTAGTAAAGTTAGCAAACATATTCTTTCAATTATATGGAAATGCAAAAAAAAAAATTAAAAAAAGCTTGCAAAGTATTTGACCTCTATTGAATTACATGATTGATACTCTTGCATAAATATATTTCAAAATTTGGGGCCCACTACAGCAGAAAATGTCCATGGCCTTCCAGGTCATTCAAACCCTGCTGGCTGCAGAGGAAGCCAAGGGTGTGGGAGGAAAGAAAGAATGTTAATGGTTAGAGGCTCTAAGACTCTTCTTGAAGGGTACTCTGTTGAATTGGGGCCCTGGTTTTGGTTTGATGCAAAGAGAAATGCAAAAACCTTAGATCAGGCAAATGACTTTTCCTTTTTTTCTGTTCCTCGTCTGACATAAGCAAATACTGGCTTTAAACTGATTTTATCAGAGCTGTTTTGACCACCTTCCACTGGGCTGATTGCTGGAGCAAGGTTAGAGAGTGCAGACAATGGCAAAACCTTGTGTTGGTGATGGATCTTCACTCTTTTTATTCTACGAACATGTGGAGTTGTATTCTGGTTTCAGTCAGAAAAGATTGCTACATACGCTTAGTCTGACTACTACAGGCCATGGAGCTGCATCCCCATGAGTCCCCCACCAAGCCTATCACTTCTTTTTGATATATTACCTTGTTTGTAATTGCAGCATTGTTATGTATTTGGCTCAAGAACACGTGTTCTCTTCTAACAGTTATTTTAATTCACTGTTCTGAAAAAAAGTGGCTGCCTAGCAGACGAGTTGGAGAACTCACATAAAAAACTAAGTAAATGTTAATATTTATGAACACATGCAGCAAAGTTTACAGAAAAGGAATTGCTAATTTTACTGAATACTCTGCAACAAGGACAGAGGATAAGTGGCATGTTGTAATGCATATGTTTTATAGTAACTAATTAAATTAGTCAAATTAGTCTATTTAATTATCTAGGGCCTAGCTGAGTAAAGGAAATACCTTTATTTTCTGCATGTACAGGCTTGGAGAAACAAATAATAGCTTTTCTATAAACCTTAAGCAATGTAGAAGCCCAACACTTTGAAAACACTCTGTATTTGTATTACAGGTATAAGCCTCTCTGATTTCATCTGAAGGAGTGTTTCAAAATAAAGCATGTGTTAAATAACTACAGTCTTGTTAGCAATTTCTAGATATATTATGGAACAGATTTATTCAAAGATCTTTCTGTTGGTTAGAAGTGCTATCATCATACGGCAGCAGCTGCTGAAGAGTAAAGGTATGTGGTTTAGACTCTGTTATTCTGTTAGTAGGTCTCAATCTCAATAATTTTTGTTCAGAGAACAAGTTAAGAAAAATAGGTCAAGTGGAAACTGAAAACACCAGAAATCTCAGAACAAAGGCTGTTCTTGTAAAAGCTTCATCCAAAACAAACTTCGGAGTTTTTTAAATATGCCCATTGATATTCTCTCACTATGATATGAATAATTCTTATGACTAATCTGACTGTTATCACTGTTGTTCAGTGCTACAGTTACAGTAGTCACAAGTAATTTATTTACTTTACAATACAACTAAAAGGACTACAGGTCAAACTGGAGATGTACTGATGAGAGCCAAGTAACTCCACCGAAATGACTCGGGGTTGCACAGAGCCACATGCAGAAGTTTTACATGCACTAGCCTTGCCAGCTGAAGACTTTGAGAGTTCTGGCCCTCTGTCACTGTCTACCATCTGAAGGTTACTGCCCTCATTTCTCTGCCAGCGGGAAGGAACATTTCTCTTTAACACACTTCTGGCAAAGTTGGCCAGGTGAACTCAAGTGACCTTTTGCAGCTGGCTTTGCTGGAAGTGGATTAGTGACCAGTGTGATGCCATCTGCCTGTAGAGTTTCAGGGTCATTAACTTTCTGTAGAAGAAGAGCACTGTCTATGACTATGACTCTTTGTGAAGCTGATTTCTACCCATGTACTGAGAAGACAGTCCAATAGTAGACTTGATGAAATAAGAGATTAGCAAGTAAATGAGGGAGTGAGACAAGGTTATACTGAGCAAATTGCTGAGTGAGAGTGAGAATAGGCAGTTTCTCATTCCATTTCTGAACATTGTTCAGATAACCTGCTTCTACCTAAAAGAGAGGAACTGTATATCATCAACAGAAATCCAGCACCCAGATATAAGTAAACTCATTTAAATTTTCTTTCCAACTCTTCTTTTTCTTAAAATAAAACTTTTCACTCTATCCTACTGTATTTGTAATCTAATACTATACTGAAGAGGTACAGGAGTGGTCTTCCACTGAGTGTCATCTGCAGTTATTCCACTGTAAAGTCTTACTCTATTTCAATTCGGAATATTGGTTAAATTCAAATCTTATGCATGGTTCTATAAGAAAATATGCTGCAGAAAGAGAAGACAACCAAGTAGCGTAGCACTTCCAATTTTTCAGCCAAATCAGTGAACCTGTGATTGGCATTCAAAAGGACTTCTGGTGTAAAATGATGGCGAGTTACCTCTTGAGGGAAGGGAAAGGAAATAGAAAGAAATTCAGGTTGTTTAAACAGGAGTGGTATATTTGGACTGGATTCAGCAGGCATGGGACTGACCTGTGGAAGTAGCAGTTAACTATATGCAAGAAAGAGAATTTAAAATTATCTGTAAAGCTCTGTGAAATAACTCTAGTTTTTGTTATTCTCATTGTCATTTTTATGCTCTTTGATAGCAACTGGCTTTGTTAGAAGTGTAGGAACATGCTCTTCTTCACACAAGACAGTGCTCAAAGTAAAAATTACTGTTCTTATGGTAACACCAGCACTGTCTTTCTGGCTGTTAAGAGCAAGCTGACACCTGATCACATAACAATAACATGGAAGATATCATTCAGTGGTCTCTGGAGCAGGAAGTAATCTGATGCCAGGGGCAGGTGTGAGATGAAAATATGTTAGATATATAAGCATGGAAAAAATGTCAGACTCAAAGCTCTAGAGAGATAACCATTGCATTTTTCTGATCTAACGTAACTTTCAAAAGAA
This sequence comes from Rhagologus leucostigma, assembly GCA_013397725.1. Taxonomy (NCBI): domain Eukaryota; kingdom Metazoa; phylum Chordata; class Aves; order Passeriformes; genus Rhagologus; species Rhagologus leucostigma. The sequence goes on along the minus strand of VZTD01001193.1, from coordinate 2,032,270 downwards.
TAGTCTTGCAGGAAAACAAGTAATTTTCCTGGAATGTCTCTGCTGCATTTATTTTTGTGCAAATTTGTTACCTCTTTCATTCATTAAAAAAAAAAATTATAATGACATGATGAGAAAAGCAGGATCTGTACCTAAGTTTTAGAAAAAGACATGTAGCACAGTAGCATGTCTCTGTTCGCTATCTAGCATTGAAGTTCAAGTTGGAAGATAAGGAGAAACTTAAACCACTGATAAGAAAGGAATTTTAAGAAGATTAAATATTTTAAAAGCTATAAAGTACGGCAAAAGTGAAACAATTCAATCATTTAAATATGAGAAATATTTTATTACTGATTAACTGAGAGCTGAAGATACCCCAACATACTTCTTGACCTTTTCAAGGCAAGTTTGGGTGGAGCTCTGAGCAGCCTGGTCTAGTAGAATGTGTCTCTTACCATGGGAAAGGGCCTTGGAACTAGAAGATCTCTAAGGTCCCTGCCAACCCAAACCATTCTATGATTCCATGATATTCAGACCAACCTTGAACTGATCCAACAGTGTTAGGTAAAAGCCAGTAATAGGAAAACTGACAGCCAGCATTTTCATTGACATACCATAGACTGAAACAGGGATCTGAAGAGCTGTGAGCAAACTGTTACACCTTGCAATAAACAAATGAGATCGTAAAGCTTGGGTTGGGAACAACTCACATAGTCTCCGAACTGGCAGAGAAGGGACCCATCACACTTTTTCACACCAAAGTGACATAGACTCAATGACCATATATGTACAGATCATTTAAACCACTGAACTGTATGTTCTATGGTAAATAGTCTCAAGCACAAGATGTGTTACCAGTAATACTCTTGAGTGCAGCCTTCTAGTACCATTAACCCTTATAACCACCACATCGGTGCTTGACAATGAGACAGAATTGATCACTCCACCACAAATCTGATGCAACACCATTTACTTGCCTTTCTGAGAAGTGACTGCTTAGTTTCTGTTAACAGTGGTTTTGTACATGTAACAGATTTCTCTCTGCATTGCAAAACCCAGTCCAGTGGTCAGCTTTCACAAAGCATGGCAGCTACAGATATTTGATGGAAGGGCTTTTATGGCAAGACCTGGGTGTTATAATGGCATAGATCCAAATTTTATTAAAAATATAGAAAATATTCTTAACCAAATAGAAATTTTCTTGATCCTATTGTTATTTTTAAGATTGAATTTTTGTTACCATTTGGTCAGCAGTTGCTGACCAAACTTTTCTAAACTATACTGGTAACCTATGATTTAAGCACACTTATAACTTTGCCTCACTAAACTACAGGTTTATGTAAATTTTACCTGACTATAATACATTCTAATCAAAATTTTATATTACAGTACTCTAATATGTAACTCAATTCTTCACAAAGTTCCTGCAATTTTAAAGTGTTTCTATGAAGATTGCATCAGTATATCTTGGAACATCACACACCTTGGGACACAGCACTTGCTATAGAATCTGTATCACGTAACTCTTAGAGACAGCAGTACTGAAATTTTTTGCCTTTAAAAAGTAAAAAAACTAAACTATTGAAATTCACCTGGGCATTCATCACAGACAAAGGATTAATGGCCACTAATTATGGATAATAAACTTAATACACATTTACAGGCTTTAAGAGAGATTTTTCTCAGCCTTCATTGGCTGCAAGAAGTTAAACAAAAGGGAATCTTACATTTTCCATTTGTATTTCTTCAATTTCACTAGAAAGAAACTGGCATCTTGGATTAGTAGGGGTATTTCATCAAGTTTTGGGCAGTTTCCCTGACAACTTTATTGCTCAGTGGACACGAATTAGATTCAGCATGATTCTATTGGATTTGGTATGTTTTTTGATATGAGCATGTGTAGTAATCTGTCAAGTAAACACAGAGCTTTTTCTTGGTTTGGCCAGAAAACAGCATACCTAGAGCTTGATCCATGAGACATCACTGTTTCTATTTCTAAGTGATTGCTGAGGACTCAGCAAACATGTTCCTATGCTATTTTAGTCTAAGGTTGGTGCAAAACCATTTTTCATCCTAACCTAATTAGCAATAAGTGATGTCAACAATCTGAGAAGACTGTTCATGTTTCTAATAGGGAAAAATAACCCTTCCAATATGTTTTCTGGTCTCGTGAGTCTGGTGCAATGTGTTGCATTCCACTATTCAATAAGGTAAAACAGGATAACTTCCTTCTTCCATTTGCACTCTTGGGAACCCTGTGGGTCATGACTATATGGTTCGTGTGGCCCAGACCCAAGTCCATGACCTTATCTTGAAAAACCACTGATCCTTATATTCATTTGACTAAATACTAGAGGCTTGCTACTTCCATTTTCACACAGTTTATGAAACAGCCCCAGGTTACTGAGTTCTTAGACTGCTACAGGTTTCATGCACTGGATCAGTCTTTCCAGGGGTGCAGGTGAGTCACCATTCCTGGAGGTGTTTAAAGACATGTAGATGTGGCACTTATGGGCATGGTTTAGTGGTGAATTTGGCAGTGCTGGGTAAATGGTTAGATGTGATAATCTTGGAGGTCTTTTTCAATCTATGATATTCCATGATCCTCTATCCTACTCATCAGAAAAGGATGCCTTCACTGATTTGCAAGGCAGAGGTTGGTTACTGCAGCTGGCACTGGGCTGCTCCTCAATATTTCAGCTGCAACTTAACTGTCGCTGAGGGGGTCTCAGAGTATTCCTGGCCCATTTCAATGCAATGACAACCAAATGCTCTTTGGAAAGTTAGCTGCAGTAAACTGGTTCCACTGGAAATGGATCAAGGACTGCTTCTCCACAGCTATGATGCCAGTTAAGGAACTGTTATATTTTTGCTCCTCAGCCCTTAATTTCCTCGTAGTTTCCACCTGTCACCTCCTGCCCAGTCTACCTTCTGGAAGGCATTTTGGTTTACCCAACAGAGCTGATTGTTCACTGATCTTTTTGATACTGCTTCAAGTTGTGATCACAGAAAGCAGTATAACTTGTTCATGGGAGGTTGGAAGAGGTTCGTGGTTTGGTTAGGGCACAAGTTTGTGGACTCAGGCCCACAGAAACAATGAAAGATAGTAGACAAATCAAGAATTGTTAGAACAAGCTTTGAAATTTGATCTTCTACTCTGTATATCAAGATACTATGTCATGAATATCAATTTCTTGAATAAAGCATTGGAAAGTAATTGGAATTTGCTGGTTATATTTCTACATTATTTTGTGTGAGTGACAGATTTTGCTTTCCAAGTCTGGCTGCGGAATTTCACCCCATCACCATTCACCCATTCACTTGACTGGAAATTAGGCGGTGATTTCGTTCCATGATTTTTAGAGTGTAAAACCTTGTCTTGGGGTGATTCTATCATGTGTATCCCCTATCATGCTCTATGCCCAGAAAGTAATACTGTGCCTTTTCTGTGCCTTTAAACTGAGCTTGAGAAAAGAAAAAAAAACAAATGAACTTTCCAAAGCAGCTTCTCAAGGACACAGAGATTACACTCCTCAGTGTTGTCTGGCTGCGGGCAGCACGGACGAAGCACCCTGCTTGCTTTTTCTTCAGCCAGCTGGTTTTTTTTTTCTCCTCTTGGTGTGAGATGGAGAGCTGAATTTTGTTTCCTGGGACTTTGGTTTTTTTTTTCCCTTCTTCTCTTCTGAACTGTTTCAACAACATTAGAACACATCAGGAGAATTTTCTCCCCGCGGCCGGGGGGTGGGCCCACGCCCTCACCGACCAGCTCTGAGGAGGAGAGAGACCACACCTACAGAAGGACTCTGAAATCTTCCCAGGTTAATTCATTATTTAGCATCATTATCCTTTTCCTGTGTGTTTGTTAAAATAAATAGTTTTTTCTCTTTCACTTTCCTTCGAGGAAAAGTTTCCCTTTTTCCCAAACCCTGTGGGGGGAAGGGTGGTTGCAACCTGGTTTTCTCTCAGGGGCTATATTACTAGATTTTGGCCAAACCAGCACAAACCTGTTTTCATTCTTTCTCAATTTACAGGTACACAGGACTTATAAACTACTATGTAGCTAAGAATAACACAGCTGGATTGGACTGGACCTTCTGACAACTCAACAAGATTTACCATGGGGGTCATAAGACAAAATGGATTCCTAGGTCAAGTGGAAAATTCCATCCAGAAAGTATCCTTACCCCATGAGAAGCCAACCTTTATATCCTCCCTCTTTGGCATGACATTTAGAGTGCAGTTTTCTTCAGGTCCCTTAAAGCTTGTAGGCATGATTGAAATGTAAAAAGAGTTTCCAGGGTTGACCTTGGATAACTCTGAATGCCAGTTCCTAGTTTTATGGCAGGGTCTACTGAAAGAAGAGAAACGAGTCTTAAAGACCATTAATCTTCTCATTGCTCACTCTTAACCTCTACTACCTCTAGAACTCTACTTAGTAAAAATCCAGAAGGTGGCATTAATCATTCAACCTGTTGGCAGGTCATCTCTATAACATCAGACACATGAGGCGTAAATACAGAGCTGAGCAATTTGGACTGAATAGCAACACAAAGCTTTTACGTCTGCATAAGCCAAAGGAATACTTCAAAGTAATTTAAGGTTCACTTCAATTTTTTTGACAGCATTTATCATATTGTTTAACTAAATCATAGTAACAAAGCCACTGCTTAATCACCACGCACAGAGCATGGCAGCAATTGTGTTGCATCTTGTTCCGGAGCAAAGATTTACGTATACAAAATAGAAAGTATATTTCTAACTTTTAGACAAAAATCTGCTATTGTTTTTCAACATTATCCAAAAGTTTTAACCATCAAGGCATGTCGAGTGGTGATCAGTATGTCTATGTTTCTTAGAGCTGGTTGAAACTTATTCAGTGAAACTCTAATTTGCTGAAACATACTATTATGTCAAAGGTAAAAATACTTCAGTAAAGTTCATGACTTTTGAAAGTAATCATAATGTGAGGGGAAAAAATGAAGTGATAAATTCTCCAGCATTGTGAGTGTTGGGAAACCAGGCATAAGGGGGATTTGAACTGGAATCTTTGGACAGTGTCCCAGCCATCACCTCCCATTGTAATAATGAAGTAGGAATTTATGTGTCAGTTTAAAAAGTGATTATTCAATACCATTCCAGTGGTAGAAAATAAATTGGAAAACTTTTGTTTGCATGTCAGTGTACTACAAAATACATTCAAGTTCCACAGAGGGTTTTCACAAAAGGAAACCACTGTTCTTTTGTCAAGTCTGATATTTTAACATACTTGTTTTGCTCATGGGAAAACCGGCATAGTAATTTTAAAAGGTATTCAATATGCCAGCGGTTCAGAAAAAGCATGGGCATAAATCTACCTACAAAGGTAATGACACAGCTCAGGAGTGAAGAAAATTTTTCATTTGCAGAGTCTTGGGATGTAGGGTATTGTGCTCCACAGGTACAGTTCTCTGAGTAGGCAGCAAACCTGCACTACAAGGGGTTTAGTCCATTTCCACAGAGACTGCTGGTAAACTCATAGCTTTCTGCTAAATTAGTTATTTGGAAACCACTTGCTGCAAAGTCTGTTCTTTGCCACTGCTGTTCAATCTCCCAGGAGACACAGTGTGATACTTTTGCATGTAAGAGGCTCTTCTGGTTCTCTTATTTTGCTTTCTTCCGCCTATAGAAGGTTTTGCTTTAGAAGACAGTATCTATTGGTTTCATCCCAGCACCACAGAACTGAGTTGTAGTAGGTCAGTAGATTCTTCTGCTGTGTAAAGCTGTAGGGCCAACCCATAGCAAAAAAAAAAACCCGAACCCAACCAAACCAAACCAAACCAAACCACCACCACCACCAACAAAAACCCAACAAAAAAACCCAAACCCAAGACAAAACAAAACAAACAAGCCAAAAAAACCTCTCCAGCCCCCCCTGAAAAACTCCAAAACAAAAAAACCAAAACAACAGAACACTGAGCTTACCATAGCAAAAGAAATTATGCCAGTTTACATGTACTAAATGGCATACATCTTCCTCAGTGGAATTCCTAAGGCAACCTCAAATTTCTGTCTTCACCCAAAATTCCAAAAACACAGGGGAAAGGTTTTCTGTGCTGTTACTGTTATCTTTAGTTGCTTTTAGAATTCCACACAGATACATGTTTTTTCCCTTGAACAGTGAATAGTTTTCATGGCTGCTCCCTAGGACGATCTTTAGATGAACAGACAATCCTGCATTGCCCTGTTCAATAACAATTGTGTTGTTCTTTCAAAATTTCAGTGGGGTCTAATGAGATTTAAATTTTAAAAAATTTTAAGGGTTTTGGAAATCATTTACTTGACACTTAAGCTGCAAAACAAAGCAGAGTGGACATAGTGTATTTCATGAAGGTACTGTGTGGTAGGAGGAAACTTATTTGCTGTGAACAATAGTCTACAAAGGAAAAAAAGGAAGAGAAAGAAAAAATAAAAGAAAAAGAAATTAAATAGCACAAGAAAATTTAAAAGCTGTCTTTGTCCAGTTTAACTTTGTTTTCAGAGCAGCAAATGCTGCTGTTCAGGATTTCATTCTTCTCCCTACATGGTTTGTGTGGGTAGGAAAACTGACTGCTTTCAATAAAGCCACTCCTGAATAAATGTGCTTTTGCCCCTGACTAAGATGAGCTTAGCAAATCAACAGAGGAAGAATAGCACAAGTCTTCCCCAGTCAATCATTTCTTTGCACCAAAAAGTTCAGTGAAAATCACAAAAAATTCATTTTAGTTTTATAAATGTGTTTATATACATGTGCATATAGAGTTTTTTAGTTTTGTCTGCTATGTAATCAGTGCTTTGTTTTCATTTTGTATGTGCTTTTTGCAGAGAGTTTGTGGTCTCCAAGGCAAGAAATCCTAATCATGCACACCAGGATCCATGCCTGGATGTGATTCGAGAGAGCCAGAATGGCTTCAATAAGGGAAAATCCTGTCTGACCAACCTAGTTGTAACCTACAGTGGAGTACCAGTGTATAAGGGAAGAGCTACAGGTGTCAGTTATATAGAGTTCTGTGGCACCTTTGGCACGGTCTCCTGTAACATCCCTCTCTCTAAACTGAAGTGATGGATTTAATGGGTGTACTGTAAGGTGGGTAAGGAATTGCTTGGATGGTCACATCCAGAGGGTAGCGATCAATGGCTCAGAGTCCTGACAGACATCAGAGACAAGTAGTGTCCCTCAGGGGTCCATGTTGGGATCAGCATTATTTAATATGTTCATTAATAATAAAATGAAGGGATTAAGTTCACCCTCATCAAATTTGCACATGACACCCAGCTGAGTGGTGCAGTTGACACACCTGATGGACAGAGGGACCTGGACAAGCTTGAGAAGTGGATCTTTGGGAATCTAGTGAGGTTTAAGAAGACCAAGTGCAAAGTGCTGCACCTGGGCTGGGGCAACCCCTGGTATCAACACAGGCTGGAGGATGAACAGAGTGAGAGCAGCTCTGCTGAGAAGGACTTGAGGGTGCTACTGGATGAGAGGCTGGACAGGAGCTGGCCATGTGCACTCACAGCCCAGAGAGCAAAATGTATCCTGGCTGTATCCAAAGCAGCATGGCCAGCAGGGTGAGGGAGGGAATTCTGCACCTCTTCTTTGTTCTGGTGAGACTCCACTTGGAGTGCTGTATCCAGCACAAGAAGGACATGAACCTGTTGGAGAGAATCCAGAGGAGGGGCACCAAGATGATATGGGGATGGAGCACTTCTATGAGGAAAGGCTGAGAGAATTGGGTTTGCTCAGTTTGGAAAAGAGAAGGCTTCAGGGTGACCTAATTGCAGCTTTCCAGTACTTAAAGGGGACATTATAAAGAGAGAGGGACTCTTAATAAGAGTGTGTGGTGATAGGACTGGGGGTAATGGCTCTAATCTGAAAGAAGTTAGGTTTAGATCAGATATTAGGAAAAAATTCTGTGAGGTAGTGAGACACTGGAACAGAGTGCCCGGAGAAGTTGTGGATGCCCCATCCCTGGAGATGTTCAAAGCCAGGCTGGATGGGGCTCTGAGCCACCTGGTCTAGTTGAAGGTGTCACTGCCCACTGCAGGGAGGTTGGAACTAGATGACCTTCAAGATCCCCTTCCAATCCAAACCATTCTATGATTCTATCCTTCTATGATGTTAAAGGAAAAATGGTCCCTAAGGAAACCTGTGGAGTGCATATGCAATACATGTAAGGTGTAGAATCTCTGTTCAGAGTTCACCTTCTCATAATTGAGGCCTGTATGATGCTGACAGGAGAAATCCCTCGGAAGCAGCCACAAGAGGGAGCAGGTACGGTGCTATAAAAGCACAGGCAGCTGGTTTGCAGAGTAGAGGATGCCGTTCTCCTGAATTCCCTTTCAAAGCAAAGTAGTTTACTGGCCTCTCCAGCAAAACCTCACGACAAATGTCTGCTGTTGCAATTCTCCTCCTTTTCTTTCCTTCATGGAACAGCTCTTTATTTGAGATATATTGGCTATTTCCTATTTTTTTCTAAAATTCTTCCTGGAATTATATTACTGTCTTTGAAACAGTTTCTGTGTTCTGGAAAAAATAGATGGGGTTCTGCTACCTGATTCATGTGTTTTCTATAGCAGCAATGAAGCAAGTGAGCTAGAATTCACTGGATAATTAAAAAAAAGTTGAGAAAAACAGAGAAGTATTCATTTCCAGTGTTACTTGAAATATATATTCCCCATGGAAGAAAAAAATGATCAGTGTTTAGTGCTACAGTATCACTAATGGACTGGATAGAAAATAAGCAGAAGCAATGATGAAAAGCTCATTATTTCATTTTATTTTTAGGTTTGTTCTTCTAGGCATGAGTAAGACAAGTGTTTTAGTGAAGTTTGTCTTCTTCACTTTCTCTGAAATAAAGGCATAATTCCACAGCAAAAGCTCAGAGTCGACCTCATGAAAAGTTATAAAGTAACAGAAGTAGGCTTGAGAGAAAACTACGTGAAAGAAATCGAGGGTATTATGGAAGGAAATTCAGAAATAAAGCTGGTTTCCTCCGTGTTCTCACTGTACTTTCACTGAAGTATTTATGTGTTTAATACCGAAGGGTTAAGTGGAGCTGTGACAGAAGAACTGCTAAAGCAATCTCCTGCATAAGCAGCACGGCTTGTTTCTGCACACGAAACCTGCTCGATGCTGCAGCAGAGGAGGAGACACAATGGCACATGTGCGTTGGTACAGTTCCAGGAGAGAGCTCATGTTATGATTTACTATGAGACCAAATCTTTACTAAGCTGTTAGTATCATTTGTGTACATATTATAGCACATCTATACTGTCTGTCATACCAATCAGTTTCAAATACTTTACAGATGTCTGTGTGTAAACTTTATTAAGAAATCATGAAAAATACTTTTGTTGAGATGACACTGTGTCAATGAATGACAAAATGTAGGATAGCCATGAGACTACAACCTCACTCTACGTCAAAGGTTTGATTTAGCAAAGCAGTTAGTGACACTTTCCCAGTACTTGAAATGTAGTTCTTTGTCTTAGGATAGATGAACAGGAAAATTGTTTGTTTAGTTGAAAAATACCGATGCAAACAAAAAAATTAGGTTTTGCTTTCGTCACTTCCATGATTTATCAATCTAAACATCTAAATTCTTTACCAAAACTGTTGTAAAAAAATTATGCTGATTCTAGTAGTCTATGAATAAATTCAACTGATTCTAAATGTTTTTCAGCAATTGTCATGAAGAGGAAGCTAAGGCTCCATAGCATGGAAAAATCAAAACCCAGACGTGAATTTGCTAGACTTGCTGACAAGACTGTATTCTTCCTTATCAGTGTTAACTATCTCAGTGCACTGCCATGTAAGCAGACGCTACTTAACATCTAAACATCACCATTACAGTGGCTTTCAAACTTGAAGTACTTGTTTCCTTATAGAGTTTCTAGATGTGACCAGGCAATTCTCAGCTGCCCAGCTGACTTCATGTAGACTTACTGCACACTGTTTTCTTTCTACTGAAGCCATCTCTATGGCCTCTCAATGATCACTTTTTGATTTGGCCTTAAACTGATCTTACCTTCCAGAAACTTTGTATTGCCAACAAAAAAAATATTAAAAATAATACAAAAGTATTATGTTCGATTTGCAGTTGTTTAAATTTTATCTCTTGACCGTAATGCATAATGAAACTTTCTAAGAGACATTGCTCTGCCTAGAGCTGCACATAAGAGTATTGTGTGCAAATCTGTAAGCAAAGTAAATTCATAAGTGGCTTCTTAAATGCCATAGACTTTGTATCTTCCTTTTCGCATGTGAAAAATGGGTTACAAATTGTATGAGCCAAAAGTGGGAAAAACATTTCTATTCTGATCCATTTGTGTTTTATGTTCCCTTTGGACAAGCACAAAGAAGCAAAGGAAAGGCGGCACTCACTCTCTGCCCTGTGTCAATTTATTCTCATTACAGAAAACCTCCAAGAGAGGGAAATATTATGTGCCATGTAGGGGAATATGTAGAGAGAGCACCTTACATAAAGAAATGAGTATCAGAATCATCTTTAACTGTCCTCTGGTTGACTATAGAAACAGCCCACATGACCCTGCCGCTGCTATATATTTTCTATGTATGTTATTGTCAGTCAGGAGAAAGATAATGCTGAGTACTCTGAGGTATTAGAATTACTGTCTGAGCATTTCACATAGATTTTGTTGCTATTTGTTTTTATTCTGAATTTCCTGTTCAATTTAGTGCTTTGGCATCTTAGTGCATCGAACCCTGGGGTGCCTCCAGGCTATATCCTTAGCCCATTCTGCACAAGAAATTAAATGAAATGAAGAAAATGATTGCTCTCAGCCAGCTTGTGCTATCTGGGAAATGGGATTTCCACTACCCCGCTGGTATGAAAGATGAAAACAAAAGGTTGACCAATATGAAAGCTAAAGCTTGAATATATTTTCAGCTCAACTCTTTTTGTGGAACAAAATGTTCTTTTAGAATTTCTTCTACATATTGACTTATCTGAGTAAACAGCCCTTAGTTAATAATGCAGAACACATGGTCCTGTTTTGATAAGCACATCCCCAGGGATTTATGCCATTCAGTTTGAACAGAGCTACTAGTCATATATTTTTGTACCAAAACCTGGGCAGCTCATGTTAATTTATGGTCAACAAAGACTTCTTGAGTCCTTTGCCAATCACTATTGAAATGAAATGTGAAGTACAGTGATTTTAAGGACTCGATGAGGCCTACCCTATCAAATAATGTTTAAAACTGTCATTCGGGTTTGCGGATGGAAATAAGAAAGTCAGAACAATGCTCTGGATCTCATTTGGGTAAAAGGGCAGAGTGCACCGGGTCCATTTCAATGTCATGCTCCTTAGTACCAAGATGCTTATCAGAATGTCTTAGCCTGGAGATGGGAGTTGTAATTTCTCTGAAAACAGAGGGAAATGTTAGTTATACAACACTTTCTGGGCCAGCTAAAAAGTGGAGATAAAGGGTGTGGCTTCCATAAAATAGCCCAATGCTATTTAAAGTGAAGTAACATGCAGTTACTAGTAAAATGGGCTGTGGCTAATTCAGCCTATTACAGGATTCTTCTTGAAATCATCCAAGATTTCACAGCTGATGGACAATGCACCTGATTCAGTGCCACTGTGTCACTGCAAATCTTTGCCTTAGAAATGTGATTAAAGGATGTCTATTTTTCACATGCACAGGAAAATTCTAGTAGAAAGTGCTAGAGGTGAAGCATTTAAACTCACAGAAATATTCACATTGCTGTTGCTGGAGCTGAAAACTCTTAAAGAAAGCACATTTGCTGTATCACAAACCATCAACAAACTACTACATGTTCCAATACAAACTGTGTTTTATTGCTGTGAGCTTTTGTTTAAGTGACACTGAGCAAAATAGAAATACAAATCCCTCTAGCTTAAATCCAGGTTATGAGAATAATTCTTTTCTTTTTTTCTGATAAATGGGAAGCAAAAAAACATGAGCTGGTGATGAAATGGAATGAATAGTAGAAGGAAAGGTGTCAATTTAAAAATAAAAATAAAAGTGGGACCATGTGGAGAGTGTCAGCAGCAATAATTATTTGTATAACAGAGCTTATCTATCTTGCTGTGCAGGAATACAAGGTTTCAGAATCCTTCTGTTAAAAGAGAAATTCTCCCATAATTCTCACTTTAATGGTCATCACTATAAAACACGCCCCCCGCCCCCCCCCAAACACTCTGTTCCATATATTCCTATTTTTTCCCAAATATTATTTATTATTATTTATTTTGCCTTCCTCATAATGATTAATAATGTTCTTTAAAGAAAAGATTCATGGAAATCAGTGAATGTAATTCTGATATGCTTGCTTGAGGTCATCTGGGAAAATAAACTGCAAATCAAAATCAGGAAAAAAAATCAGAGTACTATGTAATCTTCAGGTTTTCATTTATTGCAAGCTCTAATTGCACAGTCTGTCTCTTTTTTCTCACCAAAAAAATTGAACCATTTTTCTTTTGCAGTTTGGGGGTATGATTAGCCCAACTAAGCTCTGATAGTACAAATGCATTTTCAATCTGCAGATGATTTTCTAGGACAAAAATTAGAACCTATTTGTAATCTGCAGTTTTTTACAACTGCACTGATTTAGAAGCAATTTGGGTGTAAAATGCATAATATTACTTCAGTTGGGCAAAAGAAATAAATTCTTATTATTTTAACATTTGCAGTAACCAAAAGAGTTCAAAATAATGTTAAGGACATTTCAGTTGAAGAATTCAAATTTTCACACTAACCCTGTAATTCCTGTTTCACAGCAGTTTTAATAAACAGTTTTCTTCCTTATGCTGTGCTCTTCTGTACCTACTGTGAGAGACAATAGACATCTGGGACAGAAATGAACACTAAGCTGCAGGTCAGCTTGTATATGCTGATTCTTAGGATTATAACAAGAACTATTCCTGAATTTCAGATTGAAATACCCACTGAGATCTCATAAAGAACTATTTAAAGCCTCCACAATAACTTTGCAACAAAAAGGTCAAATAAGAACTGCAAGCAGAGAAGCTGCTGGAGATCAGCAATGAGATTGAAAGTAAGGAAACTGAAACAAGCCAAAGACAACAAGCGTGTTATCAGCCTCCCATCTACTCTGAGAGATTTGATAACAACTTTGAAGGTCCTCTGGCTGGCATGCGACTCTGCTCCTTAACATCTATAGTCTGTATATGTTTAGATGATTCAAGGTTAAAGCAAACATTCTGGAAAGAAAGACATTTGCTGTTGGTTTTGGTAGTCAAAATTATTATTAATTGATAACGTGTCATGTTTCATAGACTCTGTTCACAGAAGCACCCCAAACCCAGATTCGACCAAACACCCAGATCTTCTAGGAGGTGTGCAGCCTCCTTACTTCATTCACCTGCCTGCTGCTACAGTGGGATGCACTGAGCCACCCGTCCCTGTGTTGTCTCTGTGTGGGTGCTGCACTGTCTCTTTCTGCTGTTTTCATTCAGTGTAGCTGACATATGACACAGATTCACAGACATGCCAGGCCAAACAATAAAGACGGTCTTTGCAAACTCTGTTTAAAGGAAAACAAGAAGTTCCTGTGAGGTATTAGAGAGGTATATAGTGCCACAGTGCCAAGACGAGACAGTCGTCACGTTTAAGAAGGGTGCGGTGCAGTGCTGTACCCATTCGCTATGGAGGCACAAGCTCTCCTTAGGAACCATGCAAGTTTAGTCGTAGGAAAGAACTAAGAGCTCTAGAGCTGGAATGACTAGAAATCATACTTAATGAATAAAAAGGGTACCACAAAAGCAAAATATTAATCTTGATTTCTGAGCTATTATTGCCATGTTTCATAGCTCATGCTTACATGCAGACAGTGAATGTAGTTTCAGCTAAAGAGGTAGAGTAGAGGTGGATTTTCTTTTAGCAGTTTTAATTCCCTCAATGAACTAATTTAATATGTATTTGTGCAACTTCCTTCTATTCTGTCCAGAATATCTGTATGTGGATAACCATATTGCTCTAACTTATTAATATGCAAAACTAAGCACGCCTTTAACTTCATGGGGCCATAGGGAAACACCTAACTCATTATATTTCTTGAAATAAGCAATAAAATAAGCAAATTCATTTTGATTTTATTCAGGATGCAGTGTGGAGTGTTAGCAGTAGTTTTAATAACTCACTAATTAGGGGATCAAACATTTCTTTTTGATTTTCCTTCAGGATAACATGCAAAAGTTTAAAGGAGGGAAAATTTTTTGCAGTCCCTGTAAAATCTTAAACAGCAAAGCCCCTTTCAAAAACAATTACTGCTAATGTAATTTTGCCAGAAGCCAGTAGGCTATGCTCATGCTCTGATTTTCCAGCTGAGACACACCTGGTCATCATTCGCTCTCCATGCAAACAGAGGGGCCGCTTTGTTTCAGTGATTCACACAGTTCTGTACAGCTTATCTCTACAATATGAAACATTTACTTGTTCCTGAGAACACATTTCATAACATTTATTTCTAACACAATTCCCAACATCCATTTTCATAGAGACAGCAACTGGAAAGTACTGTGTCCTGACCGAGTATTATAATAGACATAATTATTGCTGGGATACTAAAAGCAAGCTGGCTTCCTCACTTCCAATTGTCTAAGCAAGCAAATTCTCCTTGGCCAAGATAATTAAGTTGTCTGTCAGCTTTATCACCTCAGTGACAGGCTCTCCTCATTTAAGCTGGTGCTTTTTAGGCTAGGTAGGAATTTCAAAGAACAGAAGCCTTGTGAGCCAGCACAGAACATAATTTATATCTCAGTGTCATTTTCTGAATAAATCGTAATCAATTTTACTCTAAGATCATCTGTGCAGGGGATTTTTCAAGAAAATTAAGATGATTCAGCTAATGATTTTATTTTCATGTGCATGTCCTTAAACAATTTAAATATCATGAGGATGAATTAAAGTGTGAAGAAGCTAGAAGCTGGAATGGTCAAAGGACAGTTTACCCCTGAGTGCATGCATCTGTATAGTTTTAATACCCTTTAATGGACTTCACAATGGCAAGAAATTTATGCTGATTTTCCTTACTGTTTCCTTACTTTTCTTACTGTCCTTAATGGTAGGAAACTCAGACTCGTACCTGTGAATGGGTCTGGTAAATTTCCTTTGCAAGTTTTTATTCTTCTCCAGTAAGTTTTCAGTTAAGAGGTCCTAAAGGAGGAATCAGTTCTTATATACTTCTCTGAAAGACCATTTGATTGGGTTTCTACCTGAAGGTTTTACTCCTTTCAGAGATTCATGGGAGGGAATTTTGGTACTTCATGCTTACAGAGTTTATGAGAAAACATATAGAGTAATACAAATATGGCTGTTTTTGTGATTGAATAGTGGGCTGAGGTGGACTTGTAAGCTTACTTTCAACACTAGTTATCATCTTATTCAACAATGAAAGTAAATAGAGCATAAGCTGAAGTCTTCTCCACTCCTTGCAGGACTTCTGCCTTGGAATAACACTAAAAAAACTCACAAACTATTTTCTAGTGCTGTGATACAAAATACAAAACAATGTCTGCACGTCTGTTGCAGGATCGGTAATGCCAGTGCTGATGGCTCCCCTTAAGCCCTGTGCACAAAGAGGTCTGGCTCTGCATGCCACTGCCCTGCACCTCTACTTCCTGATGCTGAGAGATGGCACAACACGCATGATGTCAGAGAAAAAGGGATTGAAGATAAGCTGTATTTTTCCATCCTTTTCCCTTTCTCTTCTTAGCTCTTCCCTCTACAAGAGCTGTGAGTAGAGCTTTTTTTTTGTGTGAGGTCAGTGACTGAAGCGCAGGGGCGTTGCAGGGGATTTCACATGCTAACAGGTGGAGAGGGAAGACCCAGTGTCACCTGGTCTTTGACACTTGCCTCCCAGACAGCTCCCAGACCTCCTGTACAATTAGATCATTTGCACAGTAAGGACAAAAAAATTTAGTGATACCAAGTTTTGGTCTGGGTATTGTGTAGGATAAAAATGACATTCCTTATCACTTATATCAAAGAAAGGAAATGGAGAGGGTGTTCCTGACAGGTGCAGGTTGAGGGGAATGGGCAGTGAAAGAGGTGAAGTGAGACAAAGCTCAGTCAGCACCAGCGGCAAGACCCATCCGCCAGTGGTAAGAATGAAGCTGCAAAGAGTTTTGTCCGGACTCAAGGGAAGTGTCAGGCAAAAGAGGCCACACTTCACACAATGCTGTTCTGTTGCGGTAGCAAAGCTGAGCTCTGCAAAAGGGCAAACCAGCATTGTATGCTGGCTCACATCATGAGATAACCGCACAGGTTGCCTTTGAGAATTTGGGGAGCTATTTATTTATAACCCGTTAAAGGATAGAAAAGAACTCTGCCAGCATGTGCAGCACTTCTTGCCACCAGACTTAGGCTAAGCTAACCTATGTTTATATCTCACAGGGGGACAGGTCTTTGACACGCAGGGAATTCCAACCTGTCTCGCTCCAGGGAGCTGAGACAGTCCAAAAACATTACATCACCTCTCTGGGTTGCTGTCTGCTAGAAGTACAGCGTTGTCTTTGTGATGTATCAGGATGCAGATTTATATTTAATGCGTAATTTAAGGGGAAGAACAAGGCTAAGCAAATAAAGAATGCTCTGCGAACTGAAACATTCACAGCTGAGTGAGGAGCTCCTTGAAAAGCTTTCAGTATAAAATAGCAACATGGCTCAATCAGTACCTTTCCAGGCAATACTATCTAACCACTGGGTAAAAGGTTTCAATAACGGAGCACTGGCAGAGTATATTGACTGTTTGTCATTGCACCAGGATGACTTCAAAAAACGCTGTGCTCATATCAGAACAAGCCACAAAATGCCAAGGAAATCAATAGGTCACTTACACACCTTTAGAGATAGAGGTATTATGAGAGTCGCACTGAACTGATGGTTATTAACCCTGCAAAATTAAAAACTCACTTGAGTTCAGCACTTTTGGTGCACCAAGGGAGGTAAACGTAACCCAAGGAAATAAGTTTATAGCAATTTAAGGATTTGTAGTTGTTCTTCTGCTTGTCTGAAGCTAATGCTTCTGAAGGGTAGGTAGACGAAAAACAGCCTCTTAAATATTATTGTTAGGTTTTTTATCATAAAAGCTTTAAAAAAGATTTACAATATCCTATCCTTTTTAATTATATTAGATGTCCTAGATTTTTAAGGACCAGTAAAACCTAAAAGATTCACAGTTAAATAAGGCTACTCTATAGAACATGAAAAAGAAGATGCTGAAGACAGAAATCTTAAAAATCTAAATCTCACTACTCAGTTTATAGAGGGGAATGGTAGATATGAGTTCTGAAGTGCTGGACTGGAAATACTTCAAACTCTCCTCTCATTCCATTTAACATACCTGTACAACTTCTCTGGGGAATTTGTCATACTCAGTAGACTCAAATGCTAGAGATACAATGTGACATTCAGCTCTACATCACTTTCTCATTCAGTAAATTAACTTTCTACTTATTGCCAACCAATAAAACAAATTGCCATAAACTACCCCTCTGCAGCTGTCCTGGAACGTAAGAGGAGTTAGTGCTATGACTAGGAACAGCTGGCTGAACTAAACTTGGGCACAATAAAAGCAATATTGATAGGCAGAGGAAAATATTTTGGACAAGTAACCAACACAGTAATAAAATTTTTGCTTGAGGGACAGCTGCTCTCATTTCTTACGGTGGCAGGCAGCCTCAGCATGGTTCTGCATTTCTCATTACACCATATGACAAAAAACACCATAAAAGTCTTCTTTCATTTATGACCAGCCGTGAGATTGGACCTTCTCCTGGCAGAATCTGACCTGGCCACAGTTATTAAAACTTCTGTGGCTTGGTTTGCAATGAACTGAATTTGAATGCACTGCTCTGAAATGAATATGATGGGCCTCGTATTCCCCACAAGCAAAACTCTACATGAAATCGCATGAATATCACAAGGATCCACAGATTTAAGACCACTCAGTGGTTTTTTTTTTCATAAAACTCCTCAAATGCTTTTTCAAACCATTACAACTTTTAACATCCACATAATACTTTATGGTGAGGAGTTCCACAGTTTAAATTAGTGTTATTTCAAGCAGTCTTACCCTTTTACTTATTTTGGACTTTCGTTGTATTGTTTCTTTTACTGTACCTAGTTTTTGTAATGTATCAGACACTGTTCTGTTGCCCTCTATTCAACTTTTTAATGCTGTTCATCATCTACATAACTTTATAATTTCTCCCTCATGTCTTTATAAGATGGAAAGATGCAGTATGTTTGTTGACCCTTTCATGAAAAACTCACATGATTTTGGTCATAATTTTTCTCCTTTTTTTTTCTGTACCTGTTCCAGTTCCACTATATTTTTTTTTTGCAATGGAATGACTGGAATTATACCTGTTCTGCAAGATGTGAGCTCCCCATGGATTTGTAAAGTGTTTCAGTAATGTTCTCTGCTTTATTCTCTATTTCTTCTCTAATAATTTTCAACACTCGATTTGCTTCTTCACAGCTTCTGAGCACTGAACTGATGTTTTCCTAGAAATATCTGTTATAACCACAAGGTCTCTCCTAAATGGTAATGATCAGTACAAAGCATATCAAATAAATATTTTATTTCAGTGAACTAAAGTTTTTACTCCATATCTTTACATATTTGGAACAGCCAGACTGGTGATATTAATTTTTTAATTTAACTTTTAAAGTGAAAATATCTAATGTTTTGATTTAGTGGAAATAATTAAGATTTCCACTACCCTTTAAAAAAAATCAACAATCTTTCACAGTGTAAAAGTAAAATAATGAAAGTATGCAAGAGATGAAAATGCAGTTTCTTCTCAGTTCAGTGGCTTTATTTCAGAACAGTAGATGCAAGGACACAAGGATTTCCAACTACCCACAGAAAAATCTAAGTCTATAGTTTGGGTAGGTCATAAGAGCTATCCAGCATTTCCGTGTCAGCTTGCTGTTCATTTTGAAGCCTAAATTATAAAAAAAAAAGGCAGTAGAAGAGCAGGAGTTTAATAGCTTAAGTGTTCACATCTACCACTGTCCTGCTCTTTGGAAGTAAAACATCACCACGACTTGAACAGTCTCTAAACAAAACCTCTGACTTTTGCACCTCAAGAATTTCTTGAAGAAAGAGAGGCCATCTCCTCAGCTCACGGAGGTTTTGCTCCTACTTTCAGCACTCAATTCAGAGAAAGTGTCATTAATCAGCTTTCTATTAATTTGGGTGGCTGTATCTTGACAGCAACATTCAAATTACTCAGGGCTTACAATTTAGAAATATCCTCACCACTATACTGAATGGTGATTTATCATTACAGCAAGGAGATGTTAATTAGAGCAGAACTACAGGCCTCAAAATTTAATCATATTTTAATGGGTTTTTAAGTCCTACTAAAAATATTTCCAAAAAATATTTGGTGACAGACTAATGTAATTAAACTGATACCACAGTTTTTCAAACTTTGAAGGCTCACCAGTTACAAGCAATGTTTCAAAATCAAATCTCATTTTATAACACTCTGTACCATAATTATGGATGAATAATGGAAATCAATACAAAGGCAGGAACAGAAGCTGTAGAAAATTATTCTGGTCAAATCATTCATTAGTATAATCTTTTATGTAGAATGCAAAGACGAGCAACAGCTAAGATCTCTATTGCCTATATTTTCTTAAAAGAAAATCTTTAATGAAGCTGCAACCAGAAATGTATTTTCATAACTGTGACCTGAGATATTGTATTTCTTTAAGTACCTATCAATTTCAAACCCAAGTCTGCTCAGCAGGATGAATAGGGCTCTCCTAATAAATCATCCATCCTTTCCACTCATGCATGAAATCAGGGTAACATGCATGAAAAAAGATAACAGATTATTACACCGAAACAAAAAGGAATAAGGTGTATCTATATTTTTAAGGAAATATGTTCAAATAGGATTGCTGTGTGTGCTTAATGCTTCTGCTTCGTGCTTGATTGTGGAAGTTTTATGGAGTAAGTTTCAGTCTGAATGAAAGTAAAGACCAAGCTATGTTAATATGGCACTCACTCCGACATCATAGCTAGCATAGGAAAAGTTCCATGGAAGCCAGGTTGTTGGGCTACCAAATTTTGAAAATTAAAAAGAGGGGAGAAAAGGAAAAAAAATTAAAATACAAAAGTGGTTTAAAAGCAATAGGAAGGAAGGAGAAACACATTTTAAACTATTTTTGCTAATTACACTGTTATCCCTGTGTCACTTAATAGGTTTGCAATCCACGGCGCTGCGCTGACACCTAGTGGTGCTCGTCAGGCTGCAGTGGGACCCTCGGGTGGATCGCCAGATACTGGTTGTGTCCCCAGGAAGCCAGCACCATCTTCATCTTCGAGAAATCTGTTCCAAAAGCTGCATGAAACACGGCTGGAAAGGATGTGTTCACCACCTCTGGCCACTCAGTGGAGTGGCTTCATGCAGAATACGAGGATGAGTTTTCATAGTGAGGAAAACACAACTGGAAGAGATAACGGGAAAGCTCACCTGGAGAGGTGCAGCAATGCAGAAGGGACTACAAGCCATAAAGGAAGCCCATCACACAAAATGTTCTCTTTCAGCTGGCCACTTATTCATGCACACAGAGCAAACAGCCTGAGCTTATCATTCTACAACGAAATCCAGCATCTCTCTGTGGTCACTATATCATAGCCAATGTTATGTTTAAGAAATTAAGGGAAAACTGTTGACCCAACCCATGTATATCCCATTTAGCTTGAAATGTCTCTCAGATACTTCAGTGTAGCTGATGCAAATAAATTACAACTCTTCACTTTTACCAGGCTGCAATACATTTATACAGTGAGATGTATCTGCAGGCTTAAATCTGGAAGCTTTAGTGACGGATGCATTACATTCAGGATTTCACTATATTGAAAAGTTTAATAGTTCAAACCTTTAATAAGTTTCAAATATTTGGAAAAAAGTATTCCAACTACTCTAACCTGTTTTCTTCTTTCTGTTGTCTTGTCTAGAGAACCAACTACTTGGCATTTTCTGACATGGTTTACTGGTTCAATATCATTTGGTAAAATTGGTTAATTATGGATTATGGATGAAATCCAAGGACTCAGTGAATTTGAAGGGTATTTTACCTATGAGTTAAAGAGGGTCAGACCTGAGGATTTCCTTTAGTAATTTAATGGTGCTCTTTCAAATACTGTTCCTTAAAAATGCAGAGATTCTGTTCTCATTGATTATTACATATTCATTGAATCGCATGGAAGTACTGCATCATATATGCTGGAATAGGTTAGATCAGAACCCTGCTTGATAAGAGCAACCAGAGGACAGACGACCTGGTTAGAAAATAAGGTTTGGAGAAAGTTGTGTACATATCTTTGTTTGTAGATCTACTTCTATATGCGATGAACTCCACAATTACAGTAACATTCCCTATCTGTTATTCAGAATTGTATATAAGCTCATCACGTACCTCCTGTTCAGACAGGACATTATCAAGCAGACCTCCCTGGCAGCATACATGGAGGTTATGAAGCCTGTGGTACTATTAGGCATGCTGAGGAAGAAAAAGTGGTTTATAGGAGCACTGTACTTCTGAATCAAATCTGGGTGGATATATGTCATCCCTGTGCAGGCTTCTGAATACATTCAGTAATTTCAGCCAATTTTATAAAAGGACAGAATTGCCAACAACATTAACTTCAAGTAAGTCTTCTGAAACTTAGAAGATTTTAGGGCTTCCTCCTGCCTCTCCCCAGCAGAGGTGCTGACACATTTCTGCCCTGTTGATGCCTGCCTGGGAAACTAAACAAGGCTGACACCACACAACCTGCCCAGCCAAATGCTGCCAGGAGGCAAGCAGGGATGTGAGGAGAAGTGGAGGCAGAGCAGAGAGTCTGAAGAACTTTTGGGAGTAGAGGTAAAGAAGGTTGGAGTTCTCTGTTTGCAACTGCAAGTTTTACAAGGCCTATTTGTTTCTGGGGAAACTCTTTCTGTTCATATGCAAGTGGTGGAATTGTCAACACCTACCACAGCCAATTTCTCATGGTTTAAAACAGAAGAAATGACTACTGGATAGAGCATAGGATAAGATGTGAAACACGGGGCAGATACCTTGCTCTCATTCTAACTGGATAATATCCATAGGTTTTAATGTCTCAGGATCATGTCTTTCAGAGAAAACCTTCAGATGCTGGAATATTTGCTACCCTACATTAAGATCAGTTCTCAAATAGCTTATGTAAAATGATAGGTGTTTTATATTTATTTGTTGAGGAATGGATCTCTGTAACAAGACAGTCTTTTAGGACTGATCAAATGTACTGCACCTTTGCTGGTTTAAGATGTTGAGAGTACACTACTTACAGAAGAACTTTTAAGATATAAAATGCCATTTAAAATTTGGGGGTGGTTTGTTCTTTTAAAACAAAAATATACCTTTAGGAGGAAAATGATTTCTAGCAAGAAAGTTGATGAAAAATTATTTCTAACTATTGGAAGACTATAAAAGAAAAAACAGGGTGAATATGTTTTTGAGCTAACAGTCCACATCTTATAAGAAATAACAAGGTATAAAGTGAAAGATTTTGATGTGAAGTAAGAACCCTTCCTAAGCTCTCTCCCATTCTGCGTTGTACTTGCGGCAGATTCATAAAAGCTGTGAGGAGAAAAAAAAGTGAAGAAAATATTTTTATTTTGGTTTGTCAATGCTGAAAATATTTACACCATATTTTAGCAGTTTGAACAATGTTAATAGCATCTGTGAATGAATTTCCAGATTTGTAGAATACATTCTTATAAATAAATGACCTATGTGTTTGAATAACACAATTTTACAAATTCTGCTCTCCTGTTCCTTTTATTTTTTCAAGGTAAATTTAGCATTGTTAATGAAAAAGTTACAGCTATCACATAAGCAGAGACGGGACAATTAAAAGTAACTATGTTTTTCATTTGGTGATTTCTCTTTTGTTATTGGTGTCTTTAGAAGTGCATAGGGTGACTCACCTTCTCCCAACTTCTCTTGGCTAACCTTTGCAGAATCTTCTAAAACACCAAAGAAACAAATGTATTGCTTTTTCACAGACCATACCAACCTAACACTCACTGAGATCACTTGAAAAACTCAGCATTATAGCTACTGAGGCAGACCAACTCACAGATTTTTCTGAGATGTGAAGAGGTGTACAGAAATGATACAAAGATAGACCAATGTCATATCTGAAGTAATAACTTGGTATACTGTCCTGGGATATTTTACTACTGGAAGCACCTTTAGATTACATGCAAAATGGCAGTCCTGAAGGCCCTAATACCACTCAAACAAATCCAATACTTTTTTTCCTAGCTAACATAATTTTGTAAATCCAGTATGATGCTCTACTTACTAATAAATCTCCCGGTGCAGAGTGGAAAACCTGGTATGATTTGTTCAGACGTGCAGACTGAAGGCCAGATCTGGAAGCTGCTCTACAGATAGGGTATAGCTCCGTTCTGATTTCAACGAAATATCCTGGGAGTCAGCTACAGTTGTAAAGTTTTGGGTTTGGTGGGGTTTTTTGAAGGGGATGTCAGTGGATTTTATGCGTATCACCTTTCCTTTTTGTCCCTTTTTTACCACTGACTTGGAGGTTTGTCTGAAGGTATTGGATTGGAATACATAGACTAGCAATGATGCTCAGTGATCTGTGAAAATAAAGATTTCTGATGGTACGGAGATTCTTCATTTTCTTCCCATTTTCTCTGAGCTACCTGATAAATCCTTTGAATATCTGTCTCAATCTGCCATTAACCAGCGCTCAGTTTGACTCCTGCTGTGTTCTGTGTATTTTTCTCCCAGCAAAACACTCTGGCCATTGTGCAAGGGACACTGCCATCCAAATATGTCATATCTCTTCAGATAGTCCATGCCAAAATAATTTAAAGTTATACTTCAACTAAAGAATAAATAAACAGTCTGAAATTTAAGTAACCTGGTTCCTATAACTGAAAACCACTTTGTGAAACAGCATTTGTAATTTTTTGTGACAACAAGCTGGGGACAACAAGTCCCTCATATGTTTCTACGAATATTTGAATTTTCAAGATATTCTGGAATATTTGAATTTTCAAGATAGTCTGCTTTGACTCCTTTGCTAACTGCACTGTTCCCATTCTTCAGCAGTACCCTAACATGTGGGTTTGCTGGTAGGAATGCTAACCAAAACAGATCGTTTACAATATCCAGTCACAGGTAGTGCTAACTCTGGTATATGGAGAATGTACTAAAAAAAATCTGATTTTCAAAAGTAATTGGCTCACATGGTACAAATCAAATGCACACAAGTGCTTTGCTTCAGCTGGGGTTCCTAACTGATCTCCAGAAACATTTAGTTCTTGCTCCCAATATTAAGTAGAGAGAACGTTTGAAATCTTGATCACTTTTTTTTTAATATGTAACAACGAATGCCATCTCTTAAAGAGTAGGTCAGTTATTTAGGTTCCTAAATAAAAACACCTAATTCCTTTAAATATGACACCATGCAGCCTTTGTACTTAACCAGAATGTATCTGGAGAACTGTAAAGCACTATTCAATAAGAGTAAAGACTGTTCATAATATTTGAGTGAATGTTCTAGGAGTGACAATAAAAAGTTTACAAAGTCAAATAAAATTCTAGATAAAATTATTGAGCTTGTTCCATGAAAAAGTGAATAGCACATTATGATAATGCAGTTCTTAGGCAATGATATAATGCTGTTTTTTGGTATTAGGATTTTTATATTGATATTTATATTAAATGGACACAAATACTTGTGGTTCTGTGGTTCTAGCAGAATTTTTCTCTAGTCTCTTCAGGTTCACTCTGTCTCAGAGACATGACTCATAACTTCTGGCATGTAGAAGTCTATCCAAGTGCCTTCAGGAGCTCCAGTCTTCTTCCACAGAGTAACTCCACAGGAATGGGTGTTCCTCTCCCCCATCCTTAACCACATTTGAAGACATCTTTATATAACTTAATTCAAAACCTGAAAAGGAAGATCAGATTGTTCCTTGGCTTCCTGTAGGAGCAAGTTTGACCTTTTCATATCTATATTTAACTTAAATATTTATGCAGCATAAATAAATCCTGAGTGTTTTTATTCTGTTTTATGGAAATTTGGAATATTAGCTTTATATTTTCCTTGATTTTTATTTCTTTTTCTTATGACTTGAAGTAGCTAGGGTTATTCTATCTGGATATGCTGCTTAGATGTGAACAGCCCCTTGGCAGCCAGTCACTAGCAGTGTTTCTGGTCATTTTTTGGGGCCAGTCCTGTTTAACATCCTTATCAATGATCTGGATGAGGGGATCAAGGACATCCACATGCAGCTTGTAATTGACACCAGGCTGGGCTGAAATGTTAATCTGTTGGAGGGCAAGTAGGCTCTGCAGAGGGATCTGGACAGGCTGAATCAATGAGCTGAGGCCAGCTGTAGGAGGTGCAACCACGCCAAGCGCTGGGTCCTGCCCTTGTGTCCCGACAACCCCAGGCAGTGCTACAGGCTGGGGGCAGAGTGGCTGAAAAGCTGCCCAGAGGAAAAGGACCTGGGGGTGACTGACTGACACCAGCTGAACAGGATCCAGCTGTGTCCAGGTGGCCAAGACGGCCAATGGCATCCTGGCCTGTAGCAGCAATGGTGTGGCCACCAGGAACAGGCAGTGTTTGTCCCCTGTACTCAGCACTGGTGAGGTCACACCTCAAATCCTGTGTTCAGTTCTGGGCCTCTCACTGAGAGAAAGACAGAGAAGGGCAATGGAGCTGGGGAAGGGTCTGGAGCAGAAGTCTTACGAGGAGCAGCTGAGAGAGCTGGAATTGTTTAGTCTGGAGAAAAGGAGGCTTAGGGAAGACCAGGGAAGGTTTTGATTCGACATTAGGAAAAAATTTCTTCATGGAAAGCGTTGTGAAGCATTGGAACAGGCTGCCCAGGGAACTGGTGAAGTCACCATCCCTGGAGATGTTTAAAAGACACTCAGATGTGGCACTTAGGGACATGGTTTAGTGTGCGTTTAGTACTGCTGGTTTAATGGTAGGACTTGGTAATCTTGGAGGTCTTTTCCAACCTAAAGAATTCTATGACTGTATGTAAAATATTTTCAGAAAAAATGTGGAAACATGTTGTTTTAACAAGATTCAGGAAAAAAAACTGTAGTTTTTTTAAAATTCCCTAAAAAATAAACCAGTTTCAATTTTACTGAAAGGATGTCTCCATTGTAGTTTTCAAATATATTTTAGAGAGAATGATTTCACCAAAATGTTCCCTTTTTTCATTCTATCCCTGAATGCAACTTGAAAACTGGAAGTTTATGTGGAAAATTGAAAGTACAGTTTTGACCTAACTCAGGAAGAGAGGAAGCATGAGAAGATTAATCATATGCAGTTTTTAATGTCTTTTCTTTTAAATTCTTCTTATTATTATTTTCATTGATTAATGATCCAATATCAGTAAGTTAAACTTCTCAATAAAACCAAAAATAATTTCTCTTATTTTCTGCATGGGAAAATCAAGTAAGAAAAAAATGGGTACAGAATTTGCATAAAGGAGTTCACAGTGCTGGATGCTTCATATTTGGGATGCTCTGTATTCTTGTAAGATCTGTAGTTCTGAGGCCTTTTCAAAAGGCTGACCTGAATTACTAACTCCAACTTTAACAGCAAGGGAGAAATCGTCTTTTGAAGTTAATAGCCAAACTTTCAAGGTTTTCAAGGGAGCTGGTTTTTCATCACAGATATATCTAATGTAATAAAATCTAGATCAACTAATCCCTAGTCCTGGAATTTAAGCACTGGACTTCCTTTTTACATTGATCACTGAATAGTTCAGAATTATAAAGAGAATATTTTTTTCCGCTATTGATGTAACATCTCACGGATTGGCAAATCTAGGTGGTCCTACCACCCCTAAGAGAACTGAAATTTTTTAATGGAAATTGGAGCATAGATGAATGAGCTAACAGCAGGGTTCAATTTTAATGACAGCAAC
Organism: Rhagologus leucostigma; assembly: GCA_013397725.1. NCBI lineage: Eukaryota > Metazoa > Chordata > Aves > Passeriformes > Rhagologus > Rhagologus leucostigma. The sequence goes on along the minus strand of VZTD01001193.1, from coordinate 2,005,285 downwards.
AAGGAGTTCTGTAATTAAGCACATTAAGGCAGAACAACCTCTTTGAATTTCAGAACATCTCTAGTTCATGCTCTAACATCTGTTTTTCTTACACTGCTTTAATCTGCATCCTCCCTTCAGGCATCTTACACTAAGGGCTTGACAGACTCCTAGCTGACAGTAGCTGGCATCCTTTTAATTGACAAGAGAAACCACTGTTGAAAGAGATTGGGAAGAGCTTCCTCTCTTCCCTCAGGGTGTAAATGCTCTGCTTTTGCAGAACTCCTGCAGGACCTGCTAGCTACAAACCCAACCTGAAAACATAGGTTTTGCAGAATCCAAGGAAAAGCTCACCTGACCTTCTCATATGCTTTAGACCATTTTACTCTGGATTTTTGCCCAGTGTCCCAAGCGGAAGAGGTTTGGTATTTTATTTGGGACATGTCTTATTTTAGCAGAAAGTGAAATAATTTCTGTTTTCACAAAAAAAGAATGGAAGCACTGGCTTATGTCCCACTGGAAGCAGATGCAAATGAGGGTTTATCTAAAACTTCTTGTGCATATAGTTATGAGATTTAAGAACACGTCTGTATTTTTTGCTGCATCAGGTCCGTTGAATGTACCTTGGAGAAACATAAACATGGTATAGAAAAGTGTTTGTATTGCTTATAAGAGATCCCAAGAAAATATTTTATGCCCCATTATACCAAATGTATTCATAAATTTGTCATCCACTTGTGCTGGCTTTCTTTGACTAACTCTCATCATATGCATAAAAACTCTATTTAGGCTGTATGCTTCCAGTTTAGGAACTTTACCTTCCTGTTAGTATCTAATGCATTTGGTGCCATGTAAGTAAAAGCAGTGGGTTTAGTCACTTGTTCTGCCATTTCTATGATCTTAGTTATTTCACTTGGCTTGCTGTCTATGATTTAACATTCTTGACTGTATTCATCTTGCTGAATAGCCATTACCTGGTGATCTGCTCAGATTAATAGTACAGATGTTTTCCAAAGCAGTCTGTTTGACGTCTGTTGTCAATGTGCTACGTTTTCTGTGATCTGTTCTCATAACCAGTATTCATGGTCAGGTGCTGGTGACTGAAACTTCAGTTGTATTCATGCATGGCTTTCAAAAAGGACTGAACTCCAACTTGTCAGGACTACCGTAACGATGGTAGAATGATTATGATTAAAGCTAAACTGATATTTCCACTTCTGCAGCCAGTGTTTCTGGTTTTATTATTTACGTCTTCCAAAGAATGGAAATGGATTACCCAGATGATTTTTCTTTTTATTTTTCTTTTTTTTTCTGCTTTCCTAAAAATCCCCAACAAAACAAATGCTCTAGCTTCATTAATCTATTCTTTCTTCACTTCTAAAGCAAACCAGCTTCTGTGGATAAAATGCTAAACACGGTAACATGGGTAAAAAAGCAAACTGGTAGAGACATAAGACATACATTGAGCCTTGTCTGTCATTAACAGACTTTTGAAAACAGGAGCCTTGCTGAGATTTCAGAAGCTGTTAATGGCACTGATATTTCTCATTATTGGGTCAACTCTGTATCCTGTTTGCTAATCACTTTAAATCCAATACCTCCTACAATCCAGTGTGGGCATTGAGCTCATTACAGATTAAAAATGTCAATCAGAGAAACTTCTGAAACAGCAGTAATTACGACTAGGTACAAGTCATAATCCAGCTATTTCTTTGCTTTACTTCCCCACTGTACCTGTTGGTTTTGTTTGCTAAAAATAAAAAAGCAGACTGTATTTTCAAAAACTCTCACATTTTTCATCAGAGAGATATGCTCTCAGGTACTATATTCTATTAGGAACTGGAAGCCTTAGGCTGAATAATTTGGAAAATTACACACAGTGTAGTGACAAAAACAAAATAAGTGTTGCAAACCACGTTCAAAGTGACATACACCTGCCCAGGAAGAACCTGCTCAAGGGGAAATGCTTTCCTCTGGCAGCTTATTCCAGAACTCTTAACCTGGACCCTGCAGTGTCCAGCACTCACCCGACACTCTGTCCCCGGCAGAGGACTCCCCAGCACCGACAGATGCTCAGCACTGCATCCCCCCACCCACCTGTCCCCAGGACAATATTTGTTTCATCAACCTGCAGGAAGCTGAATACATAGATAAACCACACTATTTTGCACACCTCTGTTTTGAAGAGCTGTCCAGGATAAGTAATGTTGGCTGGTGTTGTGAGAGTCTCTAATTATTTTTTTTGCTCAGAAACCACATGCAAACTAGTTGGCCCTTGCTGTCTCTTGTCATCTGATGTTACAAAGCAATCTACACTGTCTGTGAGCTTCAGAACACATACTGACAAAAGAAGTAGTTTCCCTGGTAACAAGGACCATATGAAAGCTCTCAGAACATATCCTCCCCAGGAGTTAATTTGTTTCAGATGGGAAAGGTGATTACTTATAAGAAAAAAGGGAAAACAGCTGAGCTATTAAAGGATGAAATAGTAAAGAGTAAGCAGTGTTATTTGTTCCACTTCCACTGTTTTGGTTTATATGCATTATATATATATTTTTATATATAGAAATATATACATTTTTGTATGCACTATCATTGCATAAGTGCTAATACAAGCATATACTGGATTTGGCAGTAAAGAACTTCTCTGAGGTCTTCATTACAGTACCAAAAAATGAAAAATAATTTCTCAAATGTAAATTCACATATTCTGCAAAGACTTCAAGGATTCGAAGAGATGAAAACACTACAGGACGCATGAACACAGACCTATCCAAAAGATTAGGATATGCAATATGATGGGATTGTAAAAATTAAAGAAATAAAAAGCAGAATAAATAATGACAAAAGTCAAAATAATATTCAAAAATAAAGCTGTGTATGTGAGTATAGTGTTTGCATTCAGATAACTCTTAGGAAAAGTAGACCCCTTTTCCTCTAGCATAACTGAAAGAATTATTGATCTAGATGGTCTTCCAGATGTGGAGTGTGGGTTGCTAATGATTTATGGCTCACTAGGCATTTCAAACAAATTCTCTGTGACTGTGATTGAAAGAGAAAACTGCCTGAGTGTCCATGAGCTGAAGAGTAAATGGTGTCCACAACTGGGCATGGCAGAGGCAAGGAATGTCACACAACTCATGGTGTGAAAGGTGATCAATGCAATGAACACTTCAGTTGATCACCAATTCAAGAGCGGATATTTGCTCAACTGTTTAATCATCATATCCACAGAGATCCTTCGTCATAACATTTCAGTGAGTAAGGATTCTGCTACGCTTTATAAAGACTCGTCTCTTAAAAAAACCGAAAAAGGTCAAGACATTGCTGGAAATAGGAGCAGCAAATGAATAAAATTTCTTTAAAGTGAGAACTATGACTACCTAGATGAGATTATTGAAACCAAGGGGTTTCTTTGTTGGTACTTCAGAGGTTTTCATCAGCTTGCTTTTTGAGGTAGTTTGTTAATTTTGGTTTTGGTGGGCGTTTTTTGTTTGTTTTGTTTTGGGTTTTTCTTTTGTGGGGTTTTGTTTTTCTTGTTTGTTTGGTTTTTGGGGGTTTTTGTTTGTTTGTTTGCCTGTTTGTAGTTTTGTGTGTTTGTTTTGCTGGTTGGTTGAATTTTTTGGTCTGGTTTTTACAGACGTGTGGGAAGAACCAGTCCGAAAAATACAGACTGGCCTTGGTCTTTACAGAACACTAAAACTGTTAGAGTTGAGGTAGGGGAAATTAGAAATGTCTTGATCTCTATATTCTTGTCATAACTGTGATTATTTATCTGCCGTTTTTCAAAGAGACTATAACGGTGGCAGTTCCTTCATAAAGTTAAATATTTTTCTTGTTAGTTCTTAACAGCATTACTTCTTTCAAGTTTTCATAGACAGTGTTATTCTTTCTTTACTTTTCAGCTAATGAAGGTATAAAAATTAATACCTGTTTGAGAAAGTTATGAATAAGCAGTTAAAAATAATGGATATACTTCAAACCATTTTATTGAAAAAATAAAATATACATTACAATGTCTCTTTAATGTCTCTGTTCCTGAAAAAGAAGGCATGAGTTGACTAATCCTACAATTTTGCTATATATTTAAAATGTATGAAGGAATTCCTATAAATCATACTTTCTGCAGTGTGCCACACCTCAAATTAGCTGGAAACCTGAACTGAGCTCTGCGATTTTCTTGCAGAAGAGTTCTACTTTTGGGGAGTATGTGTATTCCAGAATTTCCTCTTGCTCTCAAACTGTTTCTGGTTACAAATCAAGATATTCCTTTCATTTTGAAAAGGTGTGACTGACTTGGAGCAAAACTTTGAGGAACGTCTGAGTGCCTTCTCTCAATTTTAAAAGTGATTTAGGCACACTACCTAGACACAACTAGGTTCACCAAAAGATTTCTAAAGTGCCTGAGAAGCTAAATCCTTGTACTGCATGGAACCACACTTGGGACTCACAGATTATTCTGAGCTGGAAGGGACCCACAAGGATCATTGAGTCCAGCTCTTAAGTGAATGGCCCATACAGGGGATGACCCACAACCTTGGTGCTATTAGCCCCATGCTCTGACCAGCCGAACTGAAGTGTTCTATAACTCTCCTAGATCCTAAACTAAGTGATGAGATGTTGTGGTATAGGAATGGTGTTCCCCAATTTAATGTTCCCACTGAAACACTCCAAACCAAGCATTGCTCTCTCGCTTCCCCACTGCATTCCCCTTCCACCTCCTCCCTGCAGTGGGCTGGAGGGGAGAATTTGAGGCACAAAAGGTAAAGATCACAGATAACAACAGTTTACTAGAAACAACAATGAAAAAAGAAACAAAAAGTAACAGCAACAATACTAATGACAGAGTGTACAAGAGAAGCAAACAGTTCACTCAGGAGCATTCACGATGCAGAGCCCAGTAATACCCGAGTGCTCCCTCCACACTACCTGACCAGAAGAGACCCCTTCCCCTGCTGCGCCCTGCACATGCCCTGAGGTGGTATAAAACAACCTCCAGTGTCTTAGCCATGCCCCTCCTGGCTACTGACAGAATGAATCCTGTCCTGGCCGGAACCATGACATGTCTCAAACCTTCCCATCCGCTTTTCTGTCAAACTCTTTCTACCTGCTCACACACTGGTGATGTCTCAGTGACCTATGACTGGGTTTGCTTTTATATTAACCACTGGAGATCATTTGAAAGTTTAAAATATTTCTTTACTTTTTTTTGTTTTACCTTTTTTCCTCCCCCTTTTATCTAGAGTACACATCTTTAATACTAGATAGTACAAGTATTTAGAAAGTGTATTGACTAACATAGACAAAACAAGAAATCTGATTTCTCTCTCTTTTTCAGAGTCTTCCTTATTACTAGAAGTCCTCAGATTCTTTGTTCTTTTCCTAGGGAAGATAAAATCTCCCACATGTTTATCTTCCCACTTTAGAGCCTTTACCACTACTAAAAGTCTGTGGGCTGAGGAGCCCAGTCTCCTTCAAGGCAGATAAAATCACTTACACCGTCATTTTTATGGCTGTGCTTTCTGTTTCTGAAGGGCTGCCCCCTTATACAGATGACCTCTCTCTCCTAAAATAATTTCTGACACATTTTTCATTTCTGTTCTATGGCTGGTAATTTCCACTCCATATCTGCATCCTCTCTCTCATCCATTACTTTTGGACAATAAGTTGTTAAAAGTCAGTGTCACAATTAGCAGCAATCTCATTGTCCTGCAACTTAATAGTCATAAACTTCTTCCTGTCTTTGGGCTTTTATTTTTGCTGCAGAGTGGAGGATCTAAAATATAGAGGACACCAGCATAAAGGAAGGTGGCAAATAAAAAAAAAATTAAAATTAAATGCTGACTCCCAATATTTGTACAGAAATATTTTTACTCTCATACTAAATATTAATTATTATTGTTGCTTTTGAGGATTTATTCTGTCCTAACTAGGTATCTGGGGATTTTCATATAGTCCAAAGAGAACCAAGACATAATTTTGAACTGAAAATTAATTCATACTCTGATATGAAGTTGTGAAACCTCATAGTGAAGAAAATCCCCTACTTTATTATCTAACCATAGCTTTTTTTTCCCCCCAAAATTGATTCAATATGCATTTTATCCCATTTTTTCAAGGGGCAGAGCAAGAATACATGCCATTGGAATAGCTGTTGATACCATAAAGCCATCAAATAAAGAACATAATTTCAAGCTAAACAGTGGAATCCTGTCACAAACTAAACACTCCATCTGGTGCCATTTAACTGAAATAACTTCTTCAAGGCACCACTCCCATGAAACATACAAACTTCAAACAACATTATTTTACTACAAATATGGGCTATAAAACTTGATAGAAAAAAAGGAAGCCATAAAGCCCTCAAGTTCCCTCTGAGCCTGAGCTAGAATCCAGATCTTCCTGAATTAAGTCACTTTCAACATGTTGTGACAGACGACTGAAGGTCCCAGTAGATGTAAGTTTATTTTCATAATTCATTCTCAGCTTGGCTGGGAGCAAAGTAGCCACCTCCACATTTTTGGCAAGAAAACGTTCTTTACTGGAATAAAGGTCTGCCTCTTCAATGGGGTGTTTGGCGAGAGACCAGGAAAAAATAATATCTGATTTCCCTTACACTTGACTTCCTCTTTTTTTCTTTTTTTCAAGCTTTAGCAAGAACTCTCTCTTCCTCCTTCAAATCCTCTAGTCCAGCTATAATTGGACTTATTGATCCACTCACATACCAAATATTTTATATCTCTACAAATATCATATTTTTAATGACACCGAAAGCTGTGAGCTTTGGAAGTACTTTGTTTTGCCTCAACTTCCCGGTTTACTAGCATCTGAAATTCTTTTACCCACGGGAAGATTATTATGCCAACATCATAAACGTGCATTTTATTTTCCAGCATAACAATGAGTTTTCTTTTCTTTTACAAGATTTTAAACATTCATCAGAATTCTCTGGTCAGTATATAACTCTTGTCCATACAGTGTCTTTTCCTCGAGTATTTTTCTATTCTAATTATGAGACAATTTATGCTGTAGACGTTTTCTTCCCTGTAACCAAATTTATCCTCACCACAGCCAGAATGATATCCCTTCCATAGTAGAATCCCTTGTATTTATCAGTAATATAAAGAAATGTGAAGGGGTTGCTACAGTAATTCAGCCTTCATAAACGAAACACGAGTGCTGTTCCTGCACTAACCTGAAACAAGTACAAAATATTTTTGGTGTTAGTTCGTAACTGTAAAAATTATTCTGTGCAAATTGGTTTTTACACTAGTCTGAGCAAAAATGAGAAATACTTAACTACTCAGATAGCAAAACTCTCAATTTAAGAACATGAGATCTCTGTAGACTTTTACAGAGAACCCCAAAAATGCTGCTATCTACAACAAATTTCCCCTGACACAGATCATCTGCCTCATTTCCCTCTGAAATAGAAACTGAAAAAAACCCCTAATGGAAATTCTCTGTCTTAGGAGACTAAACTAAGGAATTTATGGTCTGTTTGGAGCTTGAAAGAAGCCAGGTTTTACCTGAAAGTCATGAAAGAGAGTGGACATGGAGATGAAGAATTTATATACAACGCTAAAAAACTTTATGTGTTGAACCTGAATAAGAACAACTTTCTGAAAGCTGCAGCTTTCACAGGGTTCTGTTATCCAAGACATTAAAGTTAGGGTGGTTAACAAAAACGCATCTACAAAATATGGTACAGGTTAAGTGTGAAAATTTAAGCAAAACCAACAACAACAACAAACAAAAAAAGCTTTTGAGATAGTTGCAACCAAGTGAACAGAGTTTTATATTACATTACTGTTCTCAACTTTATCCATACAACCTATAATAGAGAAGAATAAATTTGTTATTAGGCAACTCCATATTGCTACAAGGGAATTACGTATAATAAAAAACTAATAGAAATTTTAGTAGTGGTGACATATCAAAACCAATTTTAAAATGCTTATAACTGTATTTTAAATTCCCCAACAACAACAACAAACAATCTAAGTTTTTAACAGAATGAGATGCTGAGGGAAGCTCTCAAGGGTTCCTGGAAGCAACTTGTTAAAATTCTGTCACCAAATTGAAGGGAAATTGAGATTAATTTTAAAGTCTCTAATGCAATTCATACTTTCTCTAGGTAGAAAAAAAAAATCCCCACTAGAAATGGTCCCTGGTAGTCATGAAAACAACTAACACAGAGTAATTTATTTTGCTGTTAGAATGCACAGCACTGGTCCCAATTACATTACCAAAATGTCTTGGGGATACTATAACCCAGGTACCTACAAGGTCTTCATGTACACCGCCATCCAATTACATGAACTTAAGCTGTTGATATGTTACTGAAGTTTATGCCATTGTGTCACTAGAATGCATATGTTTTTTCTTCCTTTGTTGAAGGAAGGCTTGTGGGGTTTGTTTGTTTATTTTTCATAGGTAAGCATATTAGTAGATTTTCTGGTCTAACTTCTTGAAGTATGAGGGTGGTAGGTAATTTTAACAGGAGCTGTAGGAGAAAATGTATGTTGCTGCCTGATGGTTGTGGAATGAGAAGATTTAATGCACTAGAGCGTTGTCCCCTGGATGCATCTGAATATGCACTGTTTTGCAGATTATCTTAAAGACTTTGTGATTGACTTTGAAATAACTTCATGCTTTCATTCCATTTTATTGTGTATTCTACTGTGCCTTTTACCTATACAGAAGGAGGTCTTGTGTGAAAATTTAGGCCTCATCCCTATAAACACAAAGGCACTTAAGCAACTGAATGATTCCATTACTTTCTGGGAGACCAGAAGAATGTATTTGAAGTGAAGAATTCACATCTACAGTTGCAAGGAAGTAGTTTAATTAAAGTATTATGGTCAAGCATTATAAACTGAATTCTGTTCCAGCAGAAAAGGCTACATGCTACCCCTGCCATAGCAGTGGTATGAAAATGGAACTTAAAATTTGCTTGCTGTTTTTCCTCAGAAGCCATATAAACCTAGCTATTGACAGACCTCATACACCCTTTTAAACCTTAGAGAACGTTTTGATTTTTATAGGTTCTGTCAATATGAAAACACCAGTGGAGGAATCATATTTTTTCCAACTAACACCATTTTTCTGTATCTTTTTTTTTAGCTAAGACAAAGTGTAACCATTAAAAAAAAAAAGTTTAAGGCATAAGCAAGAAAGAATAGTTTAGAGGAAAACACTACTAAGCCAAGATCAATAAAATACTCTTAACAGAGGACATTCTAATAACAAAACCATAGATGTTAAATAGTTACTCTTAGCATAAAACTTACAAAGTGTACCCTGAAATTATTCATCAGCAAATATTTATATTTTTAAGTTGTCCTGCAATATTGTGAGAAATTCAAAAAGGCAATATATCAGAGAAAAAAAATATTTGCCTTGAAGCTATAGAAATCTATGTGTCTTTGGCCACTGAAATTGCTCTGGTAAAATTAGGTAGACAAAACCCAAAATGGGTATTCAAATAATGTATTTCTAAAATATTTCCTAATATAGTTCTTAGTATGTCTTTTTAACAGGCAGAAGTCACAATTTATTATTTACAACAGAGGCGAGACAATCTGTTTGAGTAAATAACATTAAACTATTTTTTTTTCTCTGTAAGAAATATACAGATATGTTTCACATAGGATTTTGGTATGGCTTATTCCAACATTTGCACATTGTGATGGAACTCTGTAATTTGATTCAGATAATTTTCACAAAGATGTAGTAAATATTCAGATTTTTCAGCTGTACCCACCTTGAATATCAATAACAATGTGCCTTTTGGCTTTAATAGCAGCAAATCAATGACATGTTATAGCTTACACAAATGAACCTACAACAGCTGAGAAAACAGGAGCTTAGTCTGCCAGTCTGAACATTGTCTTCTTATCTCTCTGCATTAAATTATGTTTTAATAATTTGATAAATTTTTTGTTCAAAAGGCAGATGAATGAAAATAATAGAATACATTTTTTCAGGGTTATTCCGTTGTCACACCACAATTAGAGGCTGAGAAATTGATCATATTGTGGTATTAGCGCTGCCTGATATATCTATAATACGCTAGCAATGTAAAATTATTCCATTTTTCCAATTAAATGGAATAATCGTATGTAGAACAGGAGTTACCAAAGCCTGGGTCTAAGTTAATGACCATTAAAAACAGAAAGATGTCTGTAATAGTTAGATTTAACTGGACAATATCATATTCTTGTGACTGTCCCATCTTTAACTGTGCAAACACTTTAGCTGCACAGCTGGTGCATCATATTTCAATCAACCAGCGTTTTGTTAAATACTCTAGCCACGCTCCAAAGAAGTGGCATCATACTCTCCAAAATTACTGCGTAGTAGGGAATGAAATTATAGGAACGATTGTTCAACTACAGTTTTAACTGATAACCCTGTGCCGTACATGACTACAATACATCTCTGTTTCTCCTGGTTTAAAGAAGGTTAAACCTTGTAAAGACAGACTTCAGATGTTCACCATATGTAAAAAAACCTTCGAAGTAAATGATGTACAGCAATGGTCAGTCCTAAAGGGAGAACAATCTGTAAACATCACTTGGACAAACCAAGTTTTAATTTTACAGGTTCAAGTAGATATGACAACAGAAAGATAAGACTCTTTCTTGTGCCAGTTCTCCATAGGCTCCACAATCATCATATAAAGCACTGTACTCTTAAAGGCCATATTTCTGACATTCAGAGGAATCTTTGTCTTTAGCTGTCAAAATACAAGTCATAAATACTGATCCATGTGACCTTATTTTCCATAATTTGCAATTCTACCTTTTGCCAACATCTTTTTATATCTTCACGTCTTCCTCCACAACAGGCGAAAACCGTAATTCTTTTAAGAAAAAATTTCACATATGCAAACAGTCAAATATCAGACCTATATAGATGGTTTCAACAGCACCCAGTAAATACTATTATATATTTGGTGCAAGCTGCAGCTAAGTGCAGCATTTTAACTAGCAACTATGATCACACCAAGGAATGTGGTTTATGGCATGAGATGTATGGCATAAACATCCTGTTTCCAGAAACAGGAGTAAACTACTGGTGAAACGGTGCCTCAGAGCCAAAGAGAATTATCCATCTCAAATCTTAAAAACTGTCAATCAGAAAAACTGAAATCAACAATCAAAGGCAGATCCTGTAGCTGTCGTAGCATCCTGTAGTTTCAAACACTTCCAAAGAATGCAGGAATTTCAAAAACATGCATTTATACATCTATCCAAAACATGCAAAGCCAGGCTAAGATGTTCATACAACAAATACAGCAAAGCTCTTGATGTTGCTTAGCCCAGAAAACATGCCTATTTCATCCTAATATGATTCAGATCATTTCCTTAGTCTGAGATTTTACAGAATTTTAAGGCTGTCCTGCAGCTGAAGTGGTCCAAGAATAGAGAGTAGCCTCTAAAACTGGGGTTGCAAATCTTGTGTATGGATGGAGAATCTTAGAATTAATGTCACTCTCCATTAAATTTAAAATGTATGTTTTCATCCAGTAGAAATGTATTCTTATAATTAATCCTTTGACAAATAACAGCCCTGAAAAAAGAATTGAGAGACCAAAGGTGAGCTTCTTTGGGCTTGAAATTTGGCAAAATGCTTTTAAGATGACCCTTAGGAACACATGTGGTGATGTTACTACATGAGGCCCTGAGTGACCACTGAGAGATTTATTTCACTTTAGGCTATCCTCTTTTTTCTGGAGATTGAATTTTAAAGATGAAAACATTATAGTTTAAGGACAAAGGTTCAACCTGAACATCCAGTTTCCCTGTGGGTTTTATTGAAATTGTTTTTGTGATCTTGTGCCTAAAAATGAATTGAATGCAACACAGCAGGCACTGGGTAACACAATACTGACATTCAAAAACAATTAAAGTGGCCCCAGCTTTATTAATAACTAGGGAATATTGTGTTTTCTAAAACAGATGCTTTAGTTATACCACAGAAATTTAATACAAAGCAGTTGTTATAGTCAAGGCATATGGTTTACAATGGTGCAAATTATTGATCATTCTCTTAATTTAATTTGCTTTGTTTGACCATTCACCCATAGTCTTTCAGAGGCTATATTAATTATTTAAGCCTGAGATACCTGATAATAGCTAATTACTCATTAATACGAGTCACAGAAATATATGTTTTGATGGGTACAGTAGATTTTATCCCATGTATCGAAGTGAGAAATTAATTTAAACTAGATAAAGCCACAACTCTTCAAGGTATTTGGAAGCAGAAAAATTCAAAGACTAGTGAAACTTTATGTAATCAAAATGAAATGTAACTTTATGTAATCAAAATCAAACTTTATGTAACTAAATAAGACAAAATTTCTTCCCATTTTTTTAAATACTACTTAAGCAAGATCGTGTTTGGAAGTTGGAATTCCTGGCATGTTTCCCCAGATACATTCTGCAAATATATTCTTACTTCATTAAAAGAACACTTCACCTACTAACACATCCACAATTGCATCCTATCCTGCTGTCATGCTTCCTTATCTAAGTCGGTATTTTCAAGAGACAAAATATTTTGGAAAGTTTGTAGCACTTAATTTAAAATGTATCTCTGTACAGATCTTGTATTTGCACAAGACCTGTATTACTCTTCTCTGTATTTCTCTTCCGTGGCTTTTTTGTCTTTCACACCAAGCCTGAACTTCTGTCCTTGGCCTTCAACTAGTTCTTTGTCATCCCATTATAGCCCGTCTCAGCCTCTGAGCTACTTTTTCATAGCTTCTGTGTACCTGTTTGTCCTGGAATCAGCCCCATGTGCTATTTATATTAACTAAAATAGCTTTTTTAAATTAACTTTTTCTGTCCACTAAGGCTAATTAACTTCAACAAAGACATTGTTGTCTGCTCAAATGAAAACACAGCAGCACACTGTGCATTTTGGGGTGGATTTGTCTGATCTGCATATTTAGGCTGTAAAATCCTCATGGCAGGAGCTATGTCTCCATCTCTTCCTGATTCTGTGAAGCAGCACAATGTTGGCACCTAGCAAATAATTTGTTACAAGAATAATAAGCTATGTTTTGTCCAGGCATGATCTAACGGTGTCCTTTCTAAGGTTATGCGGCAAGTATGAGAGACAAAAGGTACTTTTTTCTTGAATGAGGATGGTTTCTCAGAAATACTCACATTTTAAATGGTAAAAAATGTCATCTTATTTTTGCATTTAACCAAACTTCTTTTTCAGACTAAAGCTGTTTAAACAATACAGCTGACCTGATTCTCACCTCAGATAACTGGCAAAAGAGACACTTTGAAATCTGGGACTTCAAAGTGTTCCAGAAAAATCTCACATGGATTGCTGCTCACATTTAAAGGTAAATTAGCCCATTAAAAAGGACACAAATGAGCTCTAAACACAGAGAATTCAGAGTCTAAAGTTAAAGTGGTGATAATTAAATCATTATAATAATAGTAAAATTCTTCCTCACTGACTCTCAGGCTTTGCACCTTTTGACTGCCTGTGACGGTTCAAGATAATAAAGTTAAGTACATCCATTTGTATTTGGAAAACTTGGGCCTAATTTTATGTTATATTTTACAGCACATGGTGGAGTTTTTTCACTGCTGAGACATCCTTTTCCTTCCTAGAAACCAAACTCTCCATGTGTACATAAAAATTATTAATTATTTTCCCTAATTCACTATTAATATGTGACCTTTCTGAAAAATAAACCCTTTTAAAACCTGTCCTGAAAAATATTCCACATATCACTGCTAGAGACACAAAATACCTGAGGAAAGGCTGCTCATCACAAGCCCTTGCTTTACTTTTGAGGGTTTGCTGGTTTCTTCTGCCCCTATGCAGCACTCAGGAATCTGCCACACAGCAAAGCTCACCCTGCCCTGCCAGCCAGCAAATCCACGCCGTGGTTGTGGGCTGGGAGAATCCACATGTGTATGAAAAGGTTTGTTAGAAGAGGTTACATGGCTGATAGCATAAGCAGGGAAAAACACAAATGCCACTTTGTTCAGCCAAGGATTTTGCCAACCTTCCTATCAATTGCACCAGCTTTTGTGCTATTCGTAGGCAGATAATAACAGCTGCCATTGGTATATTCATTTATACACAAGTGCATATAAATCTAGGTAAATACTTTAAGAATAAAGACATGGGGACTGTCAAGACAAATAACTGTTTTACTCTTGCCTTTTAAAAGTGCTAGGTCAGTGAAACAGCATGTTAAAAATCCCTTCCCAAATATTTTATATTATTCCTTCAGAAGATAGTAATAATCATAGAAACCTAGAGCTACCAACCACCATTATCATCTCAGCATAGCAGCCAGTTTCACAATGACAGATTTAATAAAACCAAGTCTGTCAGAAGCATTTTTAAGGAAAGCATTGGCCAGACATATGTTTTCAGGTAACGCTTCCCATCCACATACAAACTGTTCCTTAATCAAGAAAGGATTTTTTATACAGATTTGTATATATTGTAGCTTTTTTACATATGTGTGTATGTATATATATATATATATGATAAATTTTTAACCTGAGAAACACTTCTTCATATGGAGGAAGACATATATTTCATACCAGAAGCTGTGAAGTATTAAATAAAACACTCAAATAAGTAAGCCTCGGTTCACTCACAAATATGTGAAGGATGAGCCTGATCTTGGAACTTATATGAAGCGTTCTGAAGGCAGTGAAAAATCTTCAATTCATTTTTCAGTGTGCTTTTCACAATTCTTTTCACCATCCAAGCATTTTGTCCTCAGACCCATACTGAAACAATTTTGGTGCTAAGCATACTTTGGATTTTGCTATGAATTAATCGATGATATGTGAAGAAGTCAGGAGAGAAAATTATTCGCAGTGGTTAACCGAACACTGCTAAGCTGTGATTTTTTTTTCTACTTATATTCAGAATTATATACCTCGACTTATAAAGTCTTCCAATAAATTCCGATGTCAGGATCTGTTTATGAATAATAAGTTCTTCAAATGGATTTTGGATTGAGCCCAAAAGCCAAATCAATAGTTGGAGCAGTCATAAACATGCAACAGATCTTTTTCTTACTTACCAGTGATCTCACACAACAACTGAAATTATGATTAATGACAATTTCTTATATTAATGTGCTGAATGCCTGTCTGGAAAGCATCCACATTACAATGCCTAACTTGGACATTTATCTGGACTTTTACCTCTTTCAGAGATAATGAGGTTGTACATAAGCTAATGACCAACTATCTTCTGACTGAATTCTTCAAGGGCAAAAGCAGCAAAAGGAGCCAGTGTTACAACTGGAAAGAACAGCAACTGTCCATGGTCGTTTATAAAGAAAACAAGGAAGCATGCAAAACTGTAGAGTGCTGCTCCCTGTTTCTCCTGGCCCTGGTCACTTGGGCTCCTCCACAGAAGCTTCTGCAGATCTCTTTATGCTGGATAGAAAAATAAATTATTCAGAAATTCCTGAGAGTTTCCTTTGTGAAGGCTGAGTTGGCTGGTTCACCAAACCACCGATAAGCCTCTGACAACCAACTCAAGAACCCTAAACTGGGATGAGGGGTAAATTTATTTGGGCTGTCATGCATGGGCTGAACCAGTCAGCCTTCTGATCTGTCTGTCCCCAGATTATGTAAACATCTTTAAAACTGAAGCTGTACTGTCCTGTGCCTGAACACTTCGACTAGGGGGCAGGGTTTACATAGAGAAAAAGAGTGAGCTTCCAGATGGAAGTATTTAATTTTTCCAAGTGTTATTAATTTCAGTGGGAATCTTATATAAGTGGAGCTGGATCAGGCCTTGAATTAGAGGGATGAAATAATGAAAAGTGACAGCAGAAAATGAATGGAGACAACAGAAAAAAAAGACCGTAGAAAATAAAATGTGTGGAGAAAGCTATGTTAGGAAGAGCGCAATTTGCAAAGTACGATTTTTTTAAAAACTTGCATTCAATACAAACAGATTAAAGGTGGACAGAAGATTGTTAAATGGGAGTTTTGATAAGAGATCTGATGTTGTAGGAGGTTGAATGACTCCCAAAAGGAAAATGACCTCTGATTAGTAGGAGGCAACACAAGCTGAGGGAAAAAAATGAGAGGGCTAAGGGCTGGACAACAGAACACAAATCACAAAAGAAAAAGAGGAGTAACAGAAATGAGGGATGAAAGCATGACCGTGACAGCTTGAACTCTGGGTGTGACAGGGAGCTGCTGGGCATCCAATGCAGCGAAAATGAATTATAGGAAAGTGGTTTGCATAAAACAAGGAGACAAATATATAGATGAAAATAACAAAGAAATGCAAGGGAGAGTTTATTTAGAAATTTAATTATTTAAAAGGTAGCTAGACATTTTGCACAAAATATGCACTTTTTTCTCAGATATTTAGCAAGAAGGACATTTCCACATAAAGTGTATAAAAAAATTTGTTCCTATCAAAATATTTTTCTCAGTATTGCTTAAGTAGAGACTTCTTTTCATACTTTACCATATAAAAATAAAACTTAAGGTTGTCCAAGGAAGAGGAATTTCAGGAATTACAAGATACCTCCAAAAATGAAAGATTTTATCAAGACCAAGTTCACAAAATAATAAATCTAGAAATCAGCAACTATTTTGCAACCTTAAAAAATATATGAAAAAAATCTCTAATTACAGTGAATTCTTTTTCTAAAGAAAGTCTTCCTTTAAATAATAATCAAATCAAAGAAACAAGTCTCTCCTTTGTGTCTTTATAAACATAAGGAAAATATGAGTTCCTCACATTACTAGGTTTAAGAATACTACATGATCTCATAATTCGCTTCATTAATTTGGAATTACTTTTATAATTCAGGAAAGTCAAGTGCTTGTTTTAAAAATAGGCATATACTTCATGATGGTTGGAATGTAATTTATGAGCACCGAATCAAAAAGTTATCACTGTCACGGACCTTTCTCTTCTTTAAAATAAGGCTAGATTATTTTGGTGTCCTTCCTCCACCTTTGCTACTCAAATTGCATTTTCCTAAAGGAAGGGAGTCTATCTTGTTATTTGTCTGTGGAGTGCTGAGCGTAGAGAGAATTAACCTTACCTGGAGCTTCTAAAATAAATAAAAATTATTGAAAAGAAAACCATGAAGAGGGTTTTCAAAGCTGTCCACAAATGCCCTATTCAAAAGAGCTGTGAATGGCAAATATTGACTGAGTGTATTCCAGATAAATCAGAATAAACCCATTGTGCTGTGTAACATTAGGATAAAAAACCAACAAACCCTTCTGCTTCAAATGGATCCATAGTAAAACAGAAGCATCCATTTTTTTTCTTCACTGTCATAATCTGGAATCAGTCCTAATCCCAAACTATAAACTTTTATTATTGTCATATTTTTAGATGCTAGCCACCTCAGCATATTTTTAACATGAGTTGTGAGTTTGGTATTTTAACATGCAGTATATCTGTATAATTGCAAACTATACCTCAGAGCTCACTTTTCAATTCCTAAATTGAACTACAAACCTCTGTGGTATTGTTTATGGAAAATTCCATATGTTTTTAGACTTTTGACCTAGATTACTTAATGTTTTCCAAACAAGAACTTCCCAGACTTTACCAAGAGAGTTGTTAGGGAAAAAAACCCCCACAGGGAATGAAAAAAACCCCCCCATTTCATTGGGTTGTTGTTTTGTTTTTGTTTTCTAAGTTCAAGATCTCGTAGTACAGAGGAAAAATAATTTCTGACAAAACATTGCCACTGTGCTGAACAGCCGTCTGTATGGTAATAGGTGCCAGTATCCTTCTGTGATAAGTAACCCATGAACTCAAAGAAACAGAAATTTATGCTGAGAAAGTTATCAATAAACAAACTGAGCTATATGAATAACTTTATATAGAGATGTCAGTAAAGAAATGCAAGAGCAAGGAAGACCTAATAGTTTATAGAACTTGTTTTCTTCACCTTGCTGCAACCCTCAAAATTATTTTTCCGTCAAGGAAAAATAAAAAGACAAAGCCAGAGTCATAGTATAAGAAATGCGTATTAATTTATAATGGACTACTTAATGGCTTCAGTGGATGCTAACAGCAGGGCTTAGAGCCTTGTGAATTATCAAAAAGGGTTAGCCTTTCCCTGAACATGTGCATGAATAAGCAGTGGTGGAAAGTGGAAGAAAAATCTGGAAGCCTCTGATCTCAGGTTACTGGAGTTCTTTTCTTTAAAGACTTACTTGACCTTATGACAGCATGTCAGCAAATTAGATTTAGGTAATGCTGTTCCCAAGAGCTCTAATTATGGCTCATATGTATATTCTGCAATTCATTAAAAAAACATGCATTAAAACTGCCTTAGTGTACACTAGTTTGCATACACATCAAAATAGAATCTGTACAACCAGAATCTGCAGAATGACTTTAATTTTTCTGAAGCATTTAGATACTTCATAAATTCTCCTAACTATTATTCATTGTTGACATGCATTTCTTGAACTGTCTGAGCAAGGATAATTTACAAGTGGCTAACACAGATAACTGGTCTGCTCAAGAACATCTACGAAAATGAAATATAATTCTTTAAAAAAAACAACTGAACAGGTTGCCCTGGGTGTAACATCTATGGAGGACAACGAGAATACAGTAATGAGAATGGCTTATGCTTGCTATTCCTCATTCCCACTGAAAACTTGTCATAAAAATGGATTACCTGCAGTTCTGTACGGTTTGCAATTCTTGTCTTGTCATGGTAATAAGACATTAGAAGTTCAATGTATCCTGTGAAATACAATAGCATATAAAGACGTGTAGATATCAAAATATTTGCTACCTCAACTTCTTATCTTTTATTGTGTATATCCCAGGCTGACAAATAAACATGCTGTCTACTGCTTTCAGGTTTCTGGGAATAACAGTACATGCTTGCAAGGACCACAGATACCCTCCTTGACAAATGGAAAAAGCCCCACTGAAGGTGATAAAGATCTTGGGTGGGTGACAGTACCCAGAACTGGGGTTACCTAGCTGATGTGGGTGGTGTGTTCTTGTATTAGTGGCCCAGCTGCACTTCAATTTTACTAACTCCAGAGGAAAACCTGCAAGCTGCTGCGTGCTTCTCAAAATGTAATGGCAGTTCCTGGCTTCCAGTGACCACAAGGACCTTCTGCAATTTGTCAAGATATCTTTGTATTCACTTATTTACTAATGGGAATTCAGTGTTCAGGACAGAATCAAATCGAACCAAGGAATCTGAGGATACAAACCAAAAAATTTCAAGAGAGGTGCTCCATATTACATCGTAACTCACATGGCATTAGGTTTGAATGGCCATACCCTAAACACATATGCCAAAGCCGATGAAAAGGAGCGCACAGCTGTGGAGGTAAGCCATCTCTCCCTCTCCCCCACTCATCTCCACCTTCCCCTTATCAAGGTTTGCAAGCTAGGGTGCTATGGCTTCTGTCACCACTGCTGTGTTGCCTATGGGTGCTCTGTTTATGGACTGACACTGCAGTTACTTAAAAGACTGTTAAATTAACATTAGTAAGACTGGGACTGAGCCACCCATAGCTAACAAAATTGACATTTTGTGTGTTTTTAAAATCCCTTATAGTTACTGAGTTTTCTGAGCTGTTCAGTTCAAATGAAATTTGTCTGAATAACCTCAAACTTGAAAAAAAAAAATTAAGAAGAAAGGACATTAGAGTAAGGACAAAAAAAAGTCAGACCAAAAGGAGGTTTTCGGTGGCAAAACCAGTGCAAATTAAACAAAAGCAGCACAAATCTACGTTAATATTAGAAAATGTGCCACAACATTATCCTATAGAACCATTTCCCTAATGTAGGAGTGTGTGTAATCCTTCCAAAAATGTCATTAGAAGAGAATTTGTCACCCCAAACTTCAGTTACATTTACAGTAGAATATTTGTACAGGCTGTTTGCTGAAATATGTCTGATTCCTCAGTAAAGAGAGGAAAGGCAAGAAGCTCTAGCCTGTATTTACCATGGCACACACTCAAGATAAGCCTTAAAATTACCTTTTGGTGTCCAAACAGTGTGGTTTCCCCATCAAAAGGTTATTTGTTATAAAAGAGCTTTATTTGGCAAAACACTGAGAACATTCACTTTTTAATTAGAGGAGCAAACTTCTGAGGCCAGAGTTATGGCATTTTATAATGCTTCTTTTCCTGATTATAAAAGAAACAACAAGTGCAGCAGAAGCTATTTCATTCCTGGGGAATTTCCCATAGGTCAGTTACACTACAAAAAAATAAACCAGGAATTGTAACACCGAGTACACTTTCTTAAGGTCTTGAGGACTTTTTAATTGTGTATGGAGCTTAGCTTTTGATGTTTTTTGCTTTGTTTACTCTCACAGTGCTAGAAATTTTAAAAATACATTTCATTAATTTCCTTTTCTTACATATTCATATCCTTATTTTTAACTCCATTTTTATTTGGAGTGTATTTGCATTTAATTTTATTAGTTAGGTGGAAGTGGTTCAAATGTAAGTTTAAGTGTTTTTTTTTTCTCTGTCCTGGAAGGAATGAGACTTGTTGTTTTACTCGATATTTTAATAATTTTTGCTGCTCCCAACTGGATAGTCTGCTGAGTGATTGCAAGTTTCTAGGTAAAACTAATTCAGATCTAGCTGATTGACTGTGAAAATTGTATCCAAACCTCCCTAAAATAATACATGATCACATGACATAGCTGACACTTAAAAAAAACCAAACCTACTAGATTAAACTAGCTTTATTCTTTTTAAAAAAATAAAATTAAAAAAAAAAAAATTGTGTGACTACCTTCAGTTTTTAGAGAAAACAAATTACATTCTGCTTATCATTTCACATGATAAGACCCACTCAGCTCATTAATTAAAACAGTCACAGAACAAATGCAGCAGTTTTGAATGAGCGCAAGGTCAAAACTATCTGTCTTTATGGACTAGTATTTTTGTGAGAAGGTCAAGGGGCTCATTGCCTGCCCCAGAGTCCTCTGTAGGTCAAGAGTTTGCTCTGCCACAGCGGGATTAGAGGCAATGGTAGTTGTCCAGATTGTCCAGATATTTTTAGATATCGAGGGTAATGAAGTTCTGCTTTAAACACCCCTGTGCCTGAAAGTGTAACATTTTGCAAGCTATGTAGGCAAGGTTCAGTTGTAATGTTTAAATGTTTGAGACGCTCATCTAACTAAAAAATGCCATAGATCACTGAAGGCTGGGCTGCTGGGGAAGATTTGTTTGCCTGGAAGTAGCACAGCTAAGAGCTAGAGGGTCTTCTTGAGGCTAAAGAATCTTTTCTGCAATAAAATACATTAAATGTACTAATACATTAATTAAATACATTTATTTAATACATTAAATGTATTTGATAGTTAAACTACCAAAAGCCTTCTTTGTTTTGCAGTATGAAAAACACCACTGGATTTGCTTGAGATTCATTTTGGGTAACACAAAAGAAATTTAAAGAAAAAATCCTATAAAAAACCTGTCATATTGATGTTCTAGAATAACTTAAGTAGAAATAGTTTAAAAGAGAGTTTTAAAATAATAAGGTAAATTGATAATTTCTCATGGAATCATCCATTATACCTAAGGAGTTTGGATTTTGAAACTGAAAGGGAGTTTTGGAAGACACATAAAAACATCCATTTGAGCATAGATAATAGAATTAATCAAGGCAGTTTGCAAAGGAATAAACCTGAAACATTAATGGAAGGCAAAAATATATCTAAGCATTGTCCAGCTTATGAGAGTTTTAAGGTTAACTTATCAAAAAAGATGTGTAATTGAGTTCTTCATCAACCTTTAAAAATAGAAGTATAATAAAGAATATTCTTGTATCACTGTTCAGGTCTGCATTGATGTAACATCTTGAATAGTATGTCCACTGTGAACAGGTTCCAGCAGTACTAGAAAAACTAGAAAGAAAATATAATCAGTACTATTGACCAGATGAACAGAAATTATGTAAATTAGGATTTTTCAGATGAGAAAACACAGTTAAAGAAGGCTGCAGTGGAGGTCTATTAAAATGAATGATGACTAAAACTTTTACAGGCAAAGAGGAAGCAGCATGCAAACAAATTATTTTAAAAACAGAGCAAGTGCTTTTATAAAGAAAATAATTAAATCGTGGTACTAAATACCACAAATGTTGTGGAGCCCAAAATTATAAAAGGCTTCAAAAAAGACCAGAGCACTGTCACAAAGGACAGGCCCACCAGTAAGTCATAAGTGTGATGGTCTATGCCCATTCTCTGTGACAGTTAATGACATGAGAGACAGCAAAGCAAATGTTACAACAAAAAATGCAGAGATCATCCTCCCCCGCAGCATGTTTCTCACTCCCTTTCTTCAAACCTGTTTTTATGAGTATTATGATATTTTCAGAAATGCTCCAAATAGCCATGACTTTATGTAAAGTCTCTTCTTTCTCTGCAACCAGATTTGCACTCTACCTGAGGCATTTAGCCCTTTCGTCTCTGGTGAGTTGACACACTGGCCTATTATTTTTACTCGGTTCCCACTCCTGGTCAACAGGTGGATTTTCCCATGACAGAGGTTTCCTGTAATTTAATTTGTTTTGACAAGAGAATATAACATGGTTAAGGGATGGGAAAAATATCCTAGGAGAAGAGAACCTTACCTTCAGGTGGGCCTAATAGTATGCTTCCAACAAGATCAACAGGAAGATGGAGCAATGCCCTTTGCAGCAGTGAATGACTGGAACATGAGAGATTACGGGCACAAGCTGGAACAAGAAAGCCACAGAGAGGGCAGAAGGAAAAAAAATCTTTGCTTTGTGGACATCATGGTATGGAATGGGTTGCCAGTTATGTTGTACAGTTTCCATCTCTGGGGATTTTCAAGACCCAAATGGTTAAAGCTGTGATCTGACCTCACAACTGAACCCAGTTTGAGCTAGGCTCGACTAGAGATTTCTTGGGGTTCCTTCCAGCCTGAATTTTCTAGGATCCTATATTTGGCACTATCATGAATTTGATCCATACGCATAATCCATAAAAATTAATATAATCAGCAATTAATGTAAACAAGATTTAAAACCAACACACAGTTTGAATATGCAGAAAGAGTGTATTGCTTGTTGGACATATTTCAGAATGAGCAGGTGGCCCAGGGATGTTTCAGTTGTAGATGGTTTCCAAGAGGTAAAGGATGATAAAAATAAGTAACTGGGAGGAAGCGCCAAAACTCGTAAGGCAAGAGATAGTCTGATGATACTGCAGTGCTTTCTCTCCAGTTCTCCTGCTCTGAGGGATGTTTTCACTGTAGCTCGGTTACGGATGTTTTATCCTGTGAGTGATGGATGAGAAAATGCTGAAATTCTGGAGGTTTCAAAGGAAGAAGGCATGCATCTGAAGATATAGGAAAAAAAGAAAGGTAGAGTTTGTTTATTCTGGTATAAATAGTTTTTATTTGGCATAAATAATAATTTATAAATATAAATTCAGTAAAAAGAATTAATTCAGTTTCCCTTTACTGCTGAAGGTTATAAGAGAAAAGTCTAGTGGAGGGTCTTCCAAGAAGGAAGTATTATGAAAAACCTATTTCCTAGAAAACATAATGGTGGGATTGAGTCGATAAGATAAGTTGGTAAGAGTATGATACAGCACCTTTTCCCTCCACCTGTCAGTTGGCCATGAGTTTCTCAGTTTTGGTCATAGCACCTTACATGATACGAAAACTTTCTATTCTGTCTTTTAAAACTCTTGGGGGATGTAAAGGGATTGTATGTCAATCCTTCTCAAGAGATATAGCGGAAATTGTCACGTGAAACTGCTTGCATGTTCTTTGAAGGTTGTGTTGGGAAACTGACAGCTCAGCATTGTGTGTGACAGACACCTCATATGCAAATGTAGGAGAACTGCTTTGACATAGCACATTCCTTGCAAGCAGTGGAAGAAAGTCTGCATCAGTGTTTTCTGTTACAGAGAGGATCCAGCATCGTGGTCTATGTATCCATGACTGAGGATAGTGGTGCTCATGTTCTTACTACAATCATTTTTTCTTAAAGGGTATTATTTGCTCCACAAGCAGCTTAACCTACCATACCATGAATATTTTATAAGGCCCTTGACCAAAGTATGTTCAAGCACTCCAGTATGTGTTATTGCAGGAGATGGATACTTTAAAAGCTCTCATCCCCACCCCCTTTGTCTCTGATTACTTTTTCCTATCCTACATCTCAGCGTGTCATATCAGTTATGCCCACAGAAGTGTTCATGAGGCTGCTTTGTGAAGTGGATCAAGAAAATTATTTAGATTAAAAATCATGCTCCAAAACCCAGGGTTATTTATGTCTGACAGGAGGAAGATGGAAATTTTATTGCAAATGTTTGAATAACTGGTAGACTGGATACCAATATTCCTTTCCAGTGCTGCTTTGTTCCTCATTTTGTATCTATATACTTCCTACTAGAAATGGCTAGGTATGAGCTTACATTGATATATGATTACAGTCTGTTGCACCTTAGTTTTCCACAGACATCGCTAAAAAGTTGATCTTTTTATCTTGGGAAAAGCTGGAATTTCTAGCTTTTAAATGCCTGTAGCTGACAAATATCATGACCTCTAAAATATAGCAAAGTAAACATCTGTATTTTTTAAGCGGAATACTACAAAAAGAGATAGACCATAAAATAAACTGACTAATTTTAACATTAAATATTAAACAGGGAAATATAATCTGGATGTTGAGATTTTCCATACTGACATGATCACATATAACTCACTACACAGAGGAAAAAAAAATCTTTTTAAAAATATATTATATTTTACAGTCTTTGGATTTATAAAAAATTACAGCATATTCTCATTCAATGTTTGTAGTAACTTGCTGGAAACATGCAATAAAACCAAATAGCAGTCTGGCCAGCTCTGCTAGGGTCCTTCTCTGGGACAACAGTGAGTGTTCAGACAGTGTATAGACTCAAGGGGATCTGAACAGTGCAGCCGGAAAATCTTATTTACTTCTGAGATTCAAATGCACACATTTAGCAAAGCAGACAGCATAGTGAGGTCTGAGAACTAGTTTGAGAGTTAATTTGATAAAACCTGAGTATTTAACTGGAAGAACCAAGTAAAATTATACCTCAAACATTTCAGACTGTCAAGAATTATATTAATTTTCATGAAAGTTTGGACATATTTTAAGCAGAAAGAAGTTTCCCTACCTCTTTACTAATATGATGATGTATGTTTAGTTACATATCAGTCATATATCAGCTATGAATTTTCAGCTGGCATCATCACTAATGAAGTGCTATAATGTGTATTAGAAATACCTGTAATACGTTTTGAGTGTCAAATTTTTCAGCTATGTGGTTATAGTATAGATAATTAATAATAGTGGGATATTCTCAGAGTCTTTCACTTAAGATATGATAATAAATCTGTCACAATGCATCCTGAAGTGGAATATGGACCATATGGTGATATACTAAAAATAGTGGGGAAAAAAGAAGAAAATGTGAGATGTCAGTGACCACAAAAACATTGAGTTCCTAGTGTTTCAGAAAACTGAACAGGGATAGAAGGCTTTCATTTCAGGATGACCATATACATAATACTACTGCCAAGTGCTATGTGAATAGTGAGACAGGTAAATTGCAAGCTCAGGAAATCTGCCCAAGTAATCCATTTCATAGAATTAAATATGATTGTACTTATAACCTGTGATCTTCATGAGGGGAAAGCCTGCAACACATTCCATGTGGAATTAATGGCTACAACACTGTGAGTTTATTAAACCATCTTGCCACAATGTCAGTGATCTGAAAATGCACAAAAAACATGGAGATATGCTGAAGAAAAAATATGGTCACAGGTCTCTCCAGAAAAAAATACTGGTTATTTTGATACCAAGAAAGGAACATTTTAGGTTAGCACCTGAAAGTTTGCTCTAATTTTACTTTATGTTCCATGTTGCTCTATTCACAATCTGTTTACTACAAGGCTCTATTTAGTAATTTACTAGAAAGCCAGCACCAAAATCCAGCATTTTTGATCTGATTACTAGATTAGTGGAAAATGCAGATTGCAGAAATATCACCAAAAAACGTATTTTGACTCCTATTTCTTCTAAAGGATTGTATTAGGCTTTGTTTCTTTCCCTTGGATCACCAGGAAGAGGACTCTGAGCCAAATAGGAATTTGCAGTAAAGATGATAGCAAGATATTGCAAAGGTCACCAACACTGCAAAGTCAGCATAACCTTCCACCTATTGATTCTGCAAATCAAGAAACTCAGAAGCTACTGCAAGTAAATCCAAATCCTATAAATATCAGGAACATGAAGGTTCCAATAAAAAATTCCCGTCAAAGTCAAGTCTATAAACAACTTGTTAAAACATGTCAAACCGTCAACCATTCTTTATATTTTCAGTCCCCTTTCCAGTATAGGAAGATAAAACAAGGACTTGCTGATATTACCCTACAGAAGGCTGCTGGACATGCTGGCGCCTTTCCAAAGGTCCTTAAGAACTTTGAAACAGAAAGGATTTCTTTACAATATTTCTTAAAAATTCTTACAAATTTCTTTACAATAGTCATCTCACTAGCAAGCTATCCAAAGAATATACAGTTGGAAAAGCTATGATCTTGGAAGCAAGAAAGCAGTTAATTCTACCCTCTAGAAGTCAATATATTGGACCGTACAGTGCCTGTCATAGCTTGTTAGAGAGCTTCCTTCTCAAGCACCCAGCCTTAGAAACAGTTGCCCTAAAAGAGCAATCAGAGATCATTTAGTAATAGTAGCTCTGGTAAAGTTCTAGCATACTCCACTTTTACTCAGTACAGCTACTGAAAGAAATTCAAGCACATTTGCATTAGTTACATTTAATTGTCAAGTTTTGCAGGGAAGGATGTCTGACAGTTAAGCTTACTACTATGTTACCAAGCATCCTTAACTTACATACAACTCTTACACTTATGGTGCCCAACAGTAGAAAATCTGCATGCTTAATCAAATTTCTGAATGAAGGATTTCCTCAAGAGCAACTACTTCCCAGTCACCGATAATCTAACTACAGTCTCCTGCAAGTTTATGTCTGCAAATGACATTGCACTTGCTATTGAGCCTGGTGCATGTCCTGAGATCAGCAGACATTTCGCTATGGTCCTCAGAGCATGAGAATATATCTATCCTAATAGAAAAATTAGAGCAGCCCTGAAGAGAAATAACATTGATTAGCTCACATCTTCATGGAAAATTCTCCCCAAGGACAGGGTGGATCCACCTATGCTGCCTTCTGGGAATGGCCTATTTCCCAATAGCCACCCATGAAAGAATAGCCACCTATGAAAGAATATCCAGGCATTTGTCTCTTATCCGACAGGCTACTTGGTAAAGGCTAAACTGTGTCAGTGAGGTTAATAAAAAATAAACAGACAGGGCAGCTGTGATCCAGCACTCAACTCCATCCTCCAGCTCTATTTATGCTTTATTCCACAGCATAAATGTAGACTTAGAGACCAACTTCATAATTTAGAAACCATAACTTCAGCTTTCTCCCAGAACAGGCAGAAAATCATAGTAAAAAAAGGTAGGAACTGGTAGGAAGTCATAAAAAGCCTCAAAATTTTTTACAGGAAAACAAATTAAATTCCTGAATCAAAGAATAATTCAGGATGGAAGGGATTTCAGGAGGCCATCTAGGCCAGCCTCCTGCTATAAGTAGGGTCAGCATGGAAAAAGGACCAGGTTAGGTTTGCCTGCCGAAATGTGTTGGACTGACTGAAAGCCACTCACAGATGCCAAACACATTTTGAGAACAAGACAAATACAAGAGTCCAGACCTAACCATTAGAAGGTAACGGGAACTACCTGGGGTAGCATTGTATGTGCCCTGAAGATTTTAAAAGAAGGATTTGTCCTATCTACAGCAAAGAACTGCCCATCTGTTTGATATAAGGGCTCTCATACATAGTTGATCCCCCCTCAAATAAATAGCTCTTTGAGAGTAATAAGCAGTGCATTAAACTCAAATCCAATTCCTTGGCTTTCAATACTATTGAGCATTCTGCCATCGAAATATTAAACGTGAAACAGCTGCACTATAAGAGTGCCAGAAATTTATGGTTAATAAAGATCCACCACTCGAGGCTAACATAAACGAAGAACAAGCCATCTGCCTAATATCCAGAAAACTGTTTTGAATGTGTGTCTCAAAACTTTGGTCAGAACATAAAGATCTCACATTTTGATGGTATTTCATATAGGTATCCAGTAGTATCCTAAATAAGAAATGAATATTTTATCCCACATAGTAATGCCAGAATTTACCTTACTTTGCCAATAAAAGTCTATCTAAATTAATTTGTAGCCAAAGAAGTCACAAAACATGTACACATCTTCTGCATAAGTAAGGATAATTTTTTAAACACAATTTCAGAGAACTTATAAATTCTCATTATTAAACAATTCTGGTTTGCGCAGTGATGTAGGGAATATCAAAGATATTCAACAAGTTGTTCCAGAATCTACAGTAGGTTTTCTATAAATAAATAGTGCGTTGTTGTTTTTTGGAATGCCTAACTGTAAGAGAGAAAAAGAATGTCAATGCATAATTCTAGAGATAGCTGTTATTTTATAACTTACTGGGTTTTTCCAAATTATATATAAGAATTTTTTGGTCATTTCTGCATTTAATTTCAGTGGGCAATGGCTCTACCATTTTCATAAAGGTTCTCTCACTGTAAAATGAATCAAAAACAGATGATGGAAAATTTCTACTATTTCTATCAGAGATAGTGAAAGCATGGCATAAGAAAATAATGTGTAAAAACTTTATTCAACCTGTGGAAGTCAAAGGCCCCGTTGAAAACAGAAGGACTAGTGTTCTAGTTTGTTACTTGGAATTTAGGAACCATATTGCCTTTTCGATGAAAGAATATTACACTAGTTCTACAAAAATGTGAGAAAAATAATGATTTCCATCAAATCCTTTGCAATTATTCAAGTTTTACAAACAAATCTGAATAATTTACAGTTGTTAAAAAAGAAGATATGCATTGCAAAATAATAAAGCAAACCTTGTCTTAGAGTTATGTGTGAGGATATTGAACACTTATCTTTAATATGAATTTTTTTCTCAAAGATTCCTATGCTTCGGGAATGCAAATTATCCACAGTATTCAAATTATCTTATAGACCGATAGCTACAAAATGCCTCTTAATTTAGGCATTGGCACTAAAGAGATTTGTGAACATTCATCTACACCATGCAGCAGTCTTACTTCATGGAAATAAGCTATGTTCCAACACCAGAATGTACCTTGAAATGTCACTTAGGGACTTTTATCAGAGAATTTACTTTTCTTCCTAAAAAGATATTTTTTTAAATTAGTTTTACTACATCTCATATAGACCACAGAGTGTAGTTATCAGGTACAATACAAAACTGTGTATTTCTGACCCTGATGCAATCAGTCTAACATGGGCTAAATTTTCCTAATAATTTCCTAATGTGATATTATTTATAGTCATCCAGAACACCACAGGGGCTTTATCGTAATTAAAGTTTAGCATGGCAAGAAGAAAAAGGCCAGATGGCCATCTAGCGCTCACTGTGAGAAAGGCAGATGATCAAAACGCCCCATTTGACAACGACTTTGCATATCTCCTTTAAGAGCGACAATGTTTTCAGTCAGGGGTCACGCTATTTCTGCAAAGCTGAAGCTTAGAATTCTGTCTAAACCACTGACAACTGTAGTAAACAAGCTAATTTCGCTGCTTCGGTTACATCCTTGTGTCCAGACTTTTACAGCACAGGATGTAGCAGGATGGAGCAGGAATACTGGGGCACACAGCCAGAATTTTCAGACTCTCAGGTGCTGCATGAATACACTGAATTTTGGTAGCTGCCATTTGGTTATGTAAATAATACCAGCTGATATGCTGATATGCCCAATTACTATTCATAGAATCATAGAATGGTTTCGGTTGGACGGGATTTTTAAGACCATGCAGTTCCAACCCCACTGCCATGGGCAGGGACACCTTCTGCGAGACCAGGTTCTCCAGGCAACCTCTTCTATGCCTCACCACCCCCACCACAGTAAACCTAAACCTATCCTCCCTCATTTTAAAGCCGTTCTCCCTTGTCCTATCACTTCATGGTCCTTTAAAAAGTCCTTCATCTTTCTTGCATGCCCCCTTTAGGTACTGGAAAAGCCAGATGAAGATTTCTTGCCTTCTCACATGCATA
The DNA here is from genome assembly GCA_013397725.1 of Rhagologus leucostigma. NCBI lineage: Eukaryota > Metazoa > Chordata > Aves > Passeriformes > Rhagologus > Rhagologus leucostigma. The sequence goes on along the minus strand of VZTD01001193.1, from coordinate 1,975,095 downwards.
GACTCTGAAGCCTGTGACTACATCTAGGCTGCTCTGCAGGAAGGTTATGCTGAGCAGCCTTGCAGATCTCTGCCATGAAAACACAAAAGGCACACCCCGGAATGTGGGGTCCGAGAATGTGCTGCAAGACTCGGGTCTGGTCTTGCTCTGAGGACAGCTTCATAGCCACAGCAAAAAAGATAAAGACAGATGTAATAGGATTCTTTGGCTGCAATATGACCTGGTGCTGAACCAGAGCAAGTATTTACAGAAGATCTGTAAGTCAAACCGTGCTTATGGCTGTCATTACATGTCAGGGTGGAGTTATGATAAACAATTGTTACAATTGTATGGTAATGTTTGCCTGTACATTCTATAATAGATTCAGGGCAAAAAAATCACATTCCACCACAAACAAAAGTCGTTTTGTTTCCCTCGAAGGCTAAAGGAATCTCACTATTGACTTTGGCAACATTACATTTCATACGACATTAACCCATTTTTGCTCATACATATTTATCATACTAGTTGTCCTTCACAGAAATGCTGAAATTATCATAGAATCATAGAATATGTTAAGTTGGAAGAGACCTCTGACAGCCATCTCTTCCCCCATCCATGACCAGCTGAAAATAAGGGAGAAGCTCTTCTGACACCAGAGTACTGACATCACCACTTAGAAAATCAGGCTGAATCTCTCTTGCAAAATAACAATACTTTTAATACTTCAGTGTGCTCTGCCTGTCACTGTGTGGTTCCACATAGAAAACAGTGGTACTGACTGAAATCCTTCAGGAAAATTGACAACCCTTCCTGGGAATAGAAATCTTTCATGCAAGCTACTTCTAATGCATCTGAAAATGCAAGAGACATAGCTAAACATCTCATCAGTACGTGTTCATTAGGAATGGCCCTTTTGCACATAGTGAATTTTAATTAACACTACCTTTGTCCCTGCAGGGAATACTGCCAATGACAGCTGAGTTCACTACCTTGCTGCCGCTGGGTAAACACTGTGATGTCTGCCACCAACATGGATCTCTTCTGCACTCACATGTGGGTTCTTGTCCCACCTCTGCCTCGTTTGTTAATTATGGCCACTGAGAATTATGCCATCAAGCTTTATTTGAAGGTACTTCCAGCACAAAGATGGAAGAAATTAAGTGACATTATAGGTAATGAGGAACCACCTGAGCCCTACAGCAATTTCTACAGGCATATGGGATCTGGTAGGCTATTCAAGAATGTAGAAGAAATATCTGAGGTGTTTTAATTCATTAAATAATTCCCTACATTCTCACTAAGTACTACACATACACAGGTCACAGTGTTCTTCTCTTTTTTCCAGTGTACAATTAATGAGATAGCATACTGGGGAGTGGTTGGATTTAAATGTAAGAAGAGATGCCACATATGCAAATGTCCTGAAGGCAGTCCAGGCAGGCATTCCACAGGAAAACCATCAGTTGGCACTACAGCATTTTCCAATTTAGGTAACTGCACTTATCCCAGATAAGAAAATATTATACTAAGACAAAGGGGAAATCTTTTGAAAACTATCTCAAGGGCTGCAAACACATCCTCCAACACATTTAAGGAAAGATGTGCCTAAGTCCATGCAACATTTAAAAAAATTCCATCGTCCTCTCCTCCAAATTTGTGACTCCTGTCACATTTCAAAGGACCAGATTCAGTCGTAAGAGAGCTGCAACAGCTCACTGTAAAGAAAATAGTAGGACTTTATTATGATAGGAATACTACAAGGACTTATGACTATGTACAGTATATCCAATATATTCTCTATCTCTTCTCACCTCATTGTCTAGTAAAGGGTGGTGTAGAAAGCACAGATAGCACTGTAGCTCATTCCAGCCTAACCTCTAAGGTTTCCTTCCCATAAAACCACAGGAAAAGAAGTAGGACCCTTAACTCCTATCTTACCCACATCTCTTAGTGTAGACACAGTCCAAAAGCCTAAACTTGCTTCTGCTAAATACTGCATTGGTTGTACCCTTTTTTTTTTTCAAAAAAGATTGAAATGAGAGACAAACACCCTCATCTTCCCCATAAAACTAGAGGACAATGTTCATGGCAAAACTCTTTGCTTGGAGGAGAAAGCAGAAGACAAGCTCTTTGCTGGTTGCAACTACGTCACTGACTAATGGAGAACAAAAAGGGGAATTTGTTTTGTGCAGTCTGCTATGGTCCTAGGACCATAGGGCCACGTCTTATGTGTACTGGCAGTCAAGCTCAGGCCAGTAGCCAGTGCAATGTGTATCCACACATCTAAATTTAAAGGCAATACAATGAAGATCTCTACAAACACTCCAAAGTGCCTTGCTGCTGCTGTCACAATTTTCTGCACATGTCAAAGGCAAACCCCTGGTGTTTTTCATGGCCACTTTGAAAGTGGGGTACAGGGTACGGTGCCCTGGCAGGACAGTGAGAAGAAATCTGCTTTTGTCCCTATTGTGCTAGAGTGTGTATATATAAACCCAAGTACAGAGAGAAGGCAAGTTCTCACCCAAACAAAAATCCCTTCAACACACCAGATAGCTACTATTGAAGAAGCTCTGGTTCTCCTATTCTCCTCCTTTGCATGTTGATAAGAATAACTTCACGTGAACATAGAAATACAGAAGTACATTTACAAAGAGATCCATTAGAAACAGGGGCCATTTTAATAGCTCTTTAGATGTTTCACTGCACCTACATTCAAGGAAAGAAAAACCCTTCAACCATTAAAGGGTGAATCCTGGTATGGTCTTACCTCAGCTTCATATCTGACTCAATTATTGGTAGTGTACCAGAACAGTTAATATCCTCTGTATGTTTGTACCCTATACTGCTCTGAAATAGGGAAGTATGTGCATATTTTCAAAGAATGGTTTGGGTTGGAAAGAACCTTAAAGATAATGGACAGCTTCTACTAGATCAGGCTGCTCAAAGCCCTATCCAGACTGGCCTGGAACACTTCCAGGACATTTTCCTTGTAGACAAGAGAGAGAGAGGCACAGAGACATTTGTCTTTGGCTGAGATCCATGGCAGAGGGGACAAGAGAAAATCTTTGTAGTTGCAAGGCTTAGATTGCCAATACCTTTCAGAATGCTGGCAAATACACACAGACTTGATTAGTACTATCATATGATGTAAAATCCATACATGAAAATACACTTGTGAGAGTAATTAAATCATCTTGCACTTCCCTGTTTGCTGAATTTTCTTCATTTTCCCCAGTAATGCACAAAGCTTTCAAAGATTTAGCTTTCAAAATCTTACTACCAGCTTGACAGAAGGTTATTACACTGCATTTAACTTTCTTCGTTGTTTCAAGGATTTCCTAATGTATTTTGAACTGCTATTAGGTGCCATTTTGCAAATGAAGCAGCTTAGGGGATAGGATACAGGACCTACACTTGCATGTCTGTGGTGGCCATCTACCTACCTTCTGTCAATACCGATTACAGTAAATGAAAATGAATTGAAATTCCAACTCTGCTCGCTAATTGACAGCAACTGCATCAGAAACTATCCTGACAACTGACATCTAAGTTGTGATGCTTCAATGAAATGGGTGAAAGAAGAAGTACCAGACTCCATTCTTATCCTTCTGAGACAGGGATGGATCACTAGATAATTTGTGGAATTACTTACTACCCAGAGCCAATGATCAAACAAGGAACTTCACTTTACAGGATTGTCAATCTATCACCTTTCAGGAGCTTTAAGTTCACTTAAAAAATTAACTTTAGCAGAAAAGGATGTTATTGCTTTTACTGAGGTCACTGAAAGGGTAAGATCACTCTCAGTGATGCTAATGTGAAGGTACAGGGGTGACATGAGTTAATTGCACAGTTACCACTCTATTATTGATTTATACTCTCCTGACATTTAAAGAGAAATAAAATAGAGTTTACATTTTACACACCCTCACAAAATACAAGCCACATAAACTGCTGTAGAGAGTTGGAATTCAAATTGTTAAAATTGTTACATGCAAAGGAATAAAACCGAGGCAAGACATAATTTCTCTCTGTTTCCTTCCAGGAAGCATTAAAACTATAATTAGGGATTTTGAATTAAAGCAGGGAAAGGTGATTCATCTACTGAAAGAGTTTACTCTTCCAATTGCTATGTGCATATACAAGTCATCTCCCTCTGTGATTAGCAGAACTGTCGTAATTAAGGCCCACAAGAGGGCTGCGTACATGTATTTCAGCTACAAATTTTTATTCCGTCAAAAATAAGATGAAACATAAATATAAATGAATTGGTGTAAATTTACCTGTTTGAACAGTGGCAGTAATTTTAAAGCATATAAATAGCTGTTTTCCCTTAAAAGAACTTCTTTTGGTAGCCTATTCAGTCTGGTGACTCAATTTGGTCACTTTCGTCCCTTTACAAGTCAGGATAAGAGACTTTTTGAAAACAAGATTTCTCGAGAAGCTTTTTCAGTCATAGGGCTCATTTAAGTTTCATGTTTCTGAATCCCCTTCCGTGTTTCATACAACACTGTATGATGAATGGTATTGGGAAGAGCCGCTTCCAACAGAGAAGAAAGTCTGAAATCCACTTCACAGTACACAGTTCCAGCCCTGAGGCTCAAACACAATAACAGAAGATGAATCTGGTGTACACCACTAGTTCAGATGCAACACAGGCCGTGGTTCCAGTGCATATGGTTTGTATCAAGCACCTGAAAAAATATGTCTTAAGTCTTCTTACATGCATGCTTTGTAGCACTGAATTCTTGTGCTAGACTGGTGGAGCAGGCTTTTTTATCTTTAGGGAGTCTGAAGCCTCTTTCCTTTCCTATGTGAGTCTGGCCTTCTCTCCAGAACTTCTGTTTATCCCACCATAAGGAACATGCCATTACACTAGGTACAGGAACAAGTAAATGGAACACAGTGAGCCTAGAAACTCGGCAAAATATCACACAATGTCTACTGAGAAAGCAAAGGAAGTAGTACATCTAAACAAATGTATAAATATGTATATAGATTATCCCTCAAAGACAAATCAGCTGGTCTGTGATGATGGTAGCAGAGACAACAGAGAAGCAGCTGTTTCACAAAGATTTCTTTCTCAGAAGATCCAACACATTCCACACCGTGGAGAAAATTTCCTTTCAAAGTACTCTTTCCCAGCATGCTTCTTTTGGTTTACATCTTTTGTATTAAAGAGGCAGGACAATAACTCTTAAAACAGCTATTTTGTAACAAGTTTGATGCATTTAATTTTTTCTAACTAACACATCATCTGGACTTAAATGGTCTTTTTTTTCCCTTTTCTCAGGAAAAGATGGATACTGTCAAACTCACCCAAGTTAGCATGCTACCAAATTACATATACAAACTTTCTAGAAAAAAACAATCTGAGTACTTCACTAAAACATCCTACTGTCAGGCTGGCAAAAAATATGCACCAGTATTTCCCATTGCTTGAAAGAAAATGCGTGTGTGTACAAATCAGTATGAGAGAATTAACTAAAAATTAGGAGTATTATTTTATATAGAGTAATATAATTTATGGAGTGCAGTTATTTTTATGGTGGCCCCAGTGTATTTCCTGAGGTTAGTGACTAAATTTTACAAATTATTTAGTAAATAAATATATTGTCTCTTTGCAACCTTAAGTAATGCTTGATTTTACACTTTCTTTATTAAGCTTTTAGTTTTATGCAAAATATTTAAATAAATGACAAATTTAAGTTCACCATCTAGAATATAAGAATGCCCATACTGCAATGAGATTCTAGGTTAGACTTAAAGGGAGGCTGTATTTTTTCACATGGTTCTCTCCGAAAATGAAAATGTGGAGTTTTAATCTCCACGTTAAAAAGCAGTCTTAAAGCTAACTTACTAAAATGCCATTCTTCTTCATTTTTATTACCTTAGAAATAAAAATAGGCTCATATTATTAACATAAATATGAATACAGTGGAGTTTGATCATGTGTGCTGGATGTTGCTCAGCTCTGTACAGAGTATGAGGAATACATGTGAATCACAGCTCTCCCTGGGTACTTCATAGCTTCAGTAGTTCTACGAGCACATAAAAGGCTGAGGTACATACAATAGAGCCTGCCCCTTCTGGATTTGGTAACTTCAGAACTTGAAGATAGACAGACAGACAGTTCTCCCTGCCAAGGATGATTAAAGCTATACAATGGTTTGGGTTGGAATGAACCTTAAAGATCATCTAGATCTTCTACCTTCAACATCTCCAGAACTGTAGTTAACCCAGAATACAGCCACTCACCTTCTGCTGCAAGCTGCCAACCTTCCTTTGGTCTGTGTTTTGAACATTATACCCCCTGCTCAGATCTCCTATCATAATTGCATGCATGCTCAGTACTGTTAGAATTATCTAAGAGGAAACAAGCTGATGTAATTTTGACACGGTTGGCAGGAGATGTGAGGAACTGGCAGCTTTAAGCTAGCTGGTGGGCAACATAAGAAGAAGTTTTTGGAGCAAAGGTGGGACTGGACGAGTTCTTCAGCACTCATCTGGCTCCGGTCCTTCAGCCTCAGCTCCTATGGCCAACACTGGAGCCTTTGCTGCACTAAAGACCTGACCATGTGTTCCCGAGCCAACAGTGCTGAATTGGTTAAAGTACAACCAGTTCAACTGAAACCATCAGGAAGCAGTTGACTGGATTTTCCTAAAGGAGCATTTTTCAGCTGAAGATGAATCACTGTGGTTTGCATGGATTGAGGAGAATGTGAGGGAAGACTAAGAAAAGTAAATAAAATCACGAGTACTGCCATGAGTCTGTGCCTCCACTTTAAAGGTGATGATTTGCAAAGGAAATAAGTTAATTTAAAAAAAAAAAAAATTTAACACCCAAATGGGCTCCAAACCTGTTCTGCAATTTTTTAAGTTCAATGCCAAGAACAATGCACTCTGGAATGCTATAAAACAGTCTGGCAAACTTTAAGATTTATGCAAAGTTGAATTGTCTTGTCTTCTCTGCATCACTGTGAGCATAAAAATACCACAGACAGACCACTTAATTTTAACCATCATTATTAACACATACCTGGAATTTCTTAAAAGGTTCATTAGACTTCTAGGGTACCCTTTACCCATGGAGCCTGACTGAAAACAGAAGTTTTCACCAGTTGGTATCATGAAGATTGCATTATTCCCAACTCTCAGCAGAAGATGATTTTCATACACCATGTCTGCACTGTCAATATCAATGTGTACACACTGTTTAGCAGTATACACAGTGTGAATTATACTCACTTATCAGTAAAAGATCATTTTCTTTTTCCATGCCTACATTTTGAATTCAATCTCCTCTAACTGAATCAATGAGTTGGAGCTACTTTGTGTACAAATTATGTATCAGATGCATGCTCATCCTGTTAATCTCTGTTCCAGCCAGTTTCATTTTTGCTGTGTTCTCGTATCAGTACTGTTTAAATCTCCTTCCACAGCAATGTTCTCTGCTTACCTATCCTACAATTTCCAAGGTATTTCCCTGTATCATCAGGGAGGCAGTCTAACGCAACCACTGCATACTCAAACATAGAGGGAGAAGTCTCCACTCGAGTTAGGATCTTTTCAGAGTAGCCTATATTGCACAGAGCATGTAGAGTAGCAGACTGTAGTACAGCAGACCATGCTAAAATCGCCATTCATACAAACCCTTTTGATTGTTTTTGTAGATAAGCATGAGGTATATTCTAAATCACGACATGCATCAAATAATCACAGAACAACGTATTTCACACGCATAGACGAAGCAACAAATCCTTAGACAACTGATCTGCTATGACCAGTGCTTCTACATATGACATGCTGAAGTACTTACAGTGAAAATGAAATGTTTTTCCTTTCATCTTTTGTTCATGCATGCATTTCTCAGCTGTATTTTGGGAGGAAAGGAAACTAATCATAATTTGCATAGGGCATACCATGAACATGTCCTGGAAGTAGCAACAGGATCAAAATTGTATTTCCAAATATGCAGCTACTGTCTTCAGCTGGGGAATAATTTTCATTATATGTGTTCTCATTACATCAGTGGAGCATATGTGCTTCCGAGCCCTTACTCTTGTTTTAGCTCGGCAGGATTTTTAATCAGAAAAACAAACACGGTGAACATGATTCATGCTCTCACACATTCACTGTATTTGTTCTAATGACAACGTCCTAGACGACGATGTGCTCCACACCCTTTATTTGCAGGACCAGAGGACGTGCTCTTTCCGGGGAAGGAATTGCTAGAACCACTGGCACGAGTCAGGTGGAGCAAACGGGAAGGAGATCCTGGCTCTTATACTCTAATTTAGCCATCTATCTATTTGTGGAGTGAAAGAGTCCAGATGGGGAGTAGAGTGGGGCCGGCGGTGAACGAAGCATTCAGGCAGCGTCAAACCTTTCGGCTGCCCATCGTTTCCTCTCCTCCCGCGGTATGTGGGACGCCTCGCGTGTGAGACTTGGCATACGCTGGCAAGATTTTGCGCACTGTCTGACTTAAAGGCTACCGCCTGGGAACTCCTCCCTTGCTCCCGCTGCGGGCACCCTGCGGTTGAGCTGCGCCGCGGCCTCCCTGTGCCCGGTGACAGGGGCGGTATGGGGCGGGCGGCAGGAGCCGGGCGGCAGGCGGAGGGCGGCGGGCAGCGCGGCCCGGCGCCGCTAGGNGCACACCCCGCCGCCGCCGCAACCCCCCCGCCACGTTAGACAGAGCGGGGCAGCGGGAGACCCCCGCGCCTACCCCTCCCTCCTCTGCTAATGAGGGGAACGGCCGAGGGAGGGAGGCGCAAATCATCTTAAAAGAGAGGCAGAAAATGACCGCGGGCAGCCGCCACGAGGCGGGTTTTGTTCGGCCGCTCTGGCAGCAAACTCGTGTAATCTGCAGTCATTAGCATAATCTTCAAAGATCTTTAGGGGGATAATCTTTAAAATGCCTGGGGTGCTCGCTTGTGAGGCTCCTAAATAGGATATCGTCGGAGGGCCGGCGATACCCTTTGAGGTGTCTTTCTTGGGATTCGAGGGGTTCCTCTACGCCTTCTGCTGTGGAGGACAATAATGTGATCTCCGCCTGGATGGGGGTCAGGAGAGCACTGCGGCGCTGAACAGTCAGACCTACTCTCTGGCGGGCTTTTAATTTACGAGAGGGAAAGGCATATATTTTCCCTCGAAGTTTACTTTTCGTCAAGGGTAATTATCTCACTTGCATTTGAACTCTTCGGGAGACTAGAATGAGTTTCCAAGCATTCGATTCCCCTGCCTGAAATCTATAGCTCTTTTGTGTGAACCTCCATAGCTCTGGAAATGAACAACCCAACCCGCGGTTTGCAGAAATATTCATTGCAGCGAAGGGCGTGTTCGGAGAACACAAACAGCACCCACAGATAGTTGCCAAGGGCACCTAATACATCTTTGCATTACACCTTGAACCAGTCTGCCCATATCTCCGAGTTTTTATTGCACGGATCATAAATGATTGTAAAGTCTGCAAATCTTTCATGAAATACTGGCAATTAATAGTTTAGCCAGGGAACCTCTAAAGAAACCAGTCTCTAATGCAGCCCTTGAAATCGGTTCACAGCCGCGTGGTGCCGGCGTAATCTGACGATTCAGAGTTTTAAGAGGTTTACGGCTTTTCTTTTTCTTTTGAACAATGCACTTTCACTCTGTTTTTCGAGGCAACAAAACGCAGAAACCTTAGTTAGTACCAGAATGCCAGGTGCTCTCTGATCAGAGGGAGGGGGAAAGGGCTCTGCAGAAGTCAGCTTGAACGCTCGATACCAGAACCTGTAAAATTAGACCGCGTTTCCCATTTATGGTTTCAGGTAACCACATAAAACTATCTGTTTCTTTAAACCGGTTTGGTCCTGATCGTTTCCTGTATTGCGCTTTTAAAGGCAGGAGCACCCCGTGACCCCAAGTGACTATAGTTCCCGGCAGCCGTTTAGATGGTTTTTGAAGGCACGTTGGGGTCCTTTATCAATTATTCGTGATAACAAAGGAAAGGCGCTTGCCTTAAGATGGGAAAGTTTTTCAAGGGAAGCTCCTGCGAGGAGAGAAGTGCCTAGTTCCCCATAAATGATTTACGAAGGATGGATCAGTAACAGGGAAAAAAGCAACCCAGGGGAGGGAGAGAGGGCACACAAACAGTTGCTTCACCCGCAGGTTAATGATACCGGAATGAAGAGAGAGGTATCCGGGCAGGTTGCCGCGATGGGCGGCCGCCAGTTTCCGACCCCAGCCCCTGCCCCGCCGCCTGCAGAGGCAGCTCCGCCAGCTCCCCTTGTTTTCTCCCCAAATAAACTGCCTGGCGAGGGGTTGACAAATGCTGCTGGAGCAGGTCGGGAAGGGCAGTCCCTCGCAGATGTTGCCCTGCGGGAGCGTGCTGGGCTGCCCGCCTGGGGCGGGGGTCGCTGGCCCCGTTGGAACGAGGGGCTATGCCGGCGGCCGCAGCCCCGCCGGCAGCCGCCCAGCAGGTGTCTGCGGACGTAGCCAGAGGCAGCCAAGTGATTAGAGGGGCTTCTTCAAAATGGCACAGAGACCATACTGTCTGGGACTTCTCCCTTGAGGTCAACGCCTGGAAATATTCGTTACCTCCGCTGTAAAAGGGTTCGAGGGTTTTCTCCCCTCGGCACCGTCTCTCAGCCCTGCTCCCCGGGGTGTAGTTAAGAAGAGATGTGGAGAGCAAAAGGGGTATCTACTGCCTCCGATGGCCCAGCTGGTGCTTTCGGAGATCTGGGGCAGAGGGATCTGGCCGCTTCCCTAGTGTCTTGGTGCTCCATCCTCAACAGAGGGCGGGAGGACTGGAGGTTGCGGAAGCCCCCACCCTTGAGGGAAGCGTGAAGGGCTCCCGGCCACGGGCGCTGGGGCAGTTTACAGCTACCGCGGCTCTTAGGGCGGTCGCATGATTTCATCGTAGACGTGACACGTGAAAATGCTGCTTCAGAGGTAGCACTGGCGGCGAGGTGACCATCAAGGGACTCTGTGCTGCCCCCCATTCTTCCTCAAAAACGTTGGTAACTATAAGAGGCAACCACTTCATAAAAACCATTTAAGGAAACGCTGAAGTCGAAATGAAAACCACTAGTTACATTAAGGTTAAATCAAACGTGGCCTTATGTGATGAGCAATACGCGCGAATATTCCCCTCGCAGGAAAGAAATTCCATTTACTCTTCTGCAAGCTATTTGCTTTTGGAACAAAGCAGTACCTTTCCCGCAGAAAGAATAATACTAACGTTTGTATACGCTGAAGAGACTGGAATCAAAACGTCCTGACCCCCTTCTCCACCCCTCCCCAATCAAATCTACCCGCATCCGGATGCAAGTGTAGGAATACAGTTGCCTCAGATGACCACATGGCTTTAGCGTGTTAACTTTATTCTAATTAAGACAGCAAAGAATCTCCGACACATCCTCTTTATTCATCTAAGAAAACTGGCTATTAGCCCACGGCATATGTCCGAGATTCTCTGAAGAGAGGTAAAAAACAACCCTCATGTAAGTGACAGTCACTTTTTAAGCCGGCTATTTGTGCCTGCGGATTGCTCCGAGGCGCGCTGGAGCCAGTAGCAGTTACGTTTATTTCATTGTCAGTGCTGCCCTTGCCTGCAGTATTTTATCTGCGGCAGGAGATGGTCAAGAACTCCTCAGAAACAAGTCTTCCTCGGCCACTTTTATTGGCCTTTTAAAAACCGCCTTTGAAATAACACCGGAGGGCTTTGGATGTATTTACACCTTCCTTGTGGCTATCTGGACAATTATTTCCAGTGATTATTAATGTTTTGTAATGCGGGGGAATTGTCAAGCAAAATTCTCTTTGTTCCCTTCAAGGGACAATCGAAAGCCCCTAGAAACTGGATCCAGAGTTTTCATGGGCAAATTCTGGAAATAAGGAATTGGCCATCTTAACGAGATCCAACAGCATGGCAAGGTACCGCCCGTAAGAAAGTAGAAGAAACCCGCTGATCTCCTCGCTGGGGAAACCAATCAATCACCAGCCGCTTTCAGAGACTGGAGGAAGAGAACATTTTTCATATTTTTTTTCCAACCTCCTTCCTGTGTAGAGCCCGTGCAGTCCCTCTCCTGCGAGAGCGTCGTTAAATCACTGACACGGGTATGCGAGTACGGATGTCAGGCGTGTCCACGCACCCACGGCGAGGCAGTCCCTTCTTACGGGGACTTTTGTCAGTCTTACGTGGGAACTTGTGCCAAATATCCACCCTTCAAGCGGCCGAGGAGGCCCCCCCGGATGATATTTGGAGTGACAAGACACCATCCTGCCGTGAATTATTTCCCTTCTTCCTGATGTCTCTGTGCGTGTGAGCGGGTAGTATCATAAGCAAGGCGTTAATTATTGTTTCGAGTCTGTGAATGTTCAATGTCTGAAAACAACGGCAATTATTATTTTATGAACACTTCCTCGTGTCACGACCTTCCCAGCTCTAAGAGGCCGGCGAATTGTCTCTAGAGCAGGGAACCCAGAGTTTGCAGTGGATCCCCGTGTTTGATCCCATTTCTTTACATAGCCAAGCACCGAACTACAAAGAGGGGGCTTCCTTCCTAGCCTGACGGTTTCAGTAGAGACAAGAGAGTGACACCGGGATGGGAACACTTGATGTCGGGGCGCCCGCAAATGTGCGGCTACCCAGCACCGCGGGGATCTGAGGGCCGAGGGCAGGTGCTGCGGGGACGGCCCTGCCGACGCGGGTCGCCGTTCGCTCGGGCCCTGTGGAGCGCTGGGCTCGCCTACCGGGGCAGAGCAGGGCGGCCCGGGGGATATTTCGCCGCCCTTGTCACAGAGGCAAGAGCGACCGGCGAGGTACAGCCGGGGGAGCGGGGCACCGGCCGCTTCCCATCCTGGGGGCGCTGCCGCGGAGCCGGCCGAGGGCACCACGGCTGGGGCCCAAGGCCCGTCGCAGCGCCGCAGCTCCCGCCGGCC